>QLSS01000064.1:61714-77180 GCA_024372645.1 Trichomalopsis sarcophagae | reverse complement strand
GAGAGAGAGAGAGAGAGAGAGAGAGAGAGAGAGAGAGAGAGAGAGAGCGAGAGCGAGAAAGGTCGAGTCATAACATAATATAACGCGGACGCGCGCAGAAACTTCAAAACAACCATTCCTGTTTATTATTATTATTATGACGCACGGAAATCAATAGAGCTTTTTTATCGAACGTGATGGGAATTAATGATACGGCAAATTTAATAAAATCGAAACTCCATCGAGAGCTGGGACTTGGATCATCGACGTCGTTATTATCATCATTTCAACGCAATTATATTTCCCGAAGAGAGAGAGAGAAAGAGAGAGAGAGAGAGAGAGAGAGAGTGAGAGAGAGAGAGCGAATAGGATGCTCGTTATACGAAAGTTTATGCCCGTCTGCGCTCTCTCTCTCTCTCTCTCTCTCTCTCTCTCTCTCTCTCTCTCTGCTTAGAACTAGTGCACAAAGCGTATATTATACTATAAACAGAATCGCTGAGAATGAAATTCCATCGAATTAACGTAGTTTCGTAAAAGCGAGTTAGTTATAAAAGAATAACAAGAGAATATACGATGCAAACTCGTTGACTCTCTCTCTCTCTCACTCTTGACTCTAATATTCATAAACAGTGCGCGGAAAAATGAATATCGTGTACTAAACCCGTTCGCTATTTGCTGAAAACGCATCTGTGTGTGTCTGCATATTACACGAGCATATTTGTATAAAACAAATAATGTTTGCGAAAATATTACGGCGATAAAGAAAAGCACGCGTGTGTATATCCTTTCCAATGTAATTCCCAGATATACATATATACAGGAACGCGCGCGCGCTCGCCGGGCAACCGAGAGTATATAGCGGTAAGAGGAGGGGAGGGGTGCGGCGGGAGGAGAGGAAAACGAGGGAAGGGGAAGCAGATAGAGAGAGAGAGAGAGAGAGAGAGAGAGAGAAGCCATGCTGGTGCCGTTGGCGCGACAAGGACGGAGAATGGAGATACACATCACGAGAGCGAGAGCGAGTGCACACTGGCACACACAGAGAAGCCTGATTTAATCATGAAAGTATATTATTTTCTTTTGGCGCTATTCCCTTTTTTCGACTCTCGCAATTTATTTTTGGGAATTAGAATATCCTCGAGTGTTTTTTTTTCTCTCTCTCTTTCTTTAAAATTTTTGTTTTTCGTAATTTTATTCAGTGTCGACGAGGAGGAGGGGTAGATGGGTTGAACAAACAAGGATTTCGCCTGCTTTCATTGTCAGATGGGGCCCGTCAGATAGGAGCATTGTTGTTCGCCCGAGAGGCTTGTTGGGCATCGAGCGATAATTTACGAGCATTAGAAGCCCGAGAGGTAATGACTCAATGAGCCTCGCTGTTCTCGGCGCATGTACGAGTATACATTTATAATGTGTAACGGCGTACGCACGTCGCTGACATTTGCACGGAAATCCGCATAATAATAATAACGGTGAAACGCAGGTATTACAAGAATATGCCCCGATTCCGAGTTTCGAGGACGCGTGTGCCTCTGACGTTCCGAGAAAAATCCTGAAAATAAGAGCTGCGTCGATGCAGATGGGGGGAAAACAATAAAAATATAACCTTGCCAAAATCAATGTCGAAGAGTCGTGCCTATACGATCGATGTTGTGGAATTGCATTGAGAGGAGCGAACGAAAAAGAAAAATATTTGTTGTTGCAGGTCGTTGCACGAGAAATTAGCAAAATAAACCGTCGATTCGAATTGAGAGAGCTGAGAAACTTCGTTTTGCTGAGGAAGATTAAAGAGAAATAAAGCGCGTGGGAAGAGGGACTTTAAAAGTCGATAAACCGTTTTTATTTTCGTATGCGTAATTGCGTATATCTAGTACAAGACAAGCTTAGCAAGGGGACCCAGAGAGCAACGTTGCTCTACAGTTTTAGTTTGAATTTGATTCCGTATACATACATACGCTTTTTCAAACATTCCGGCGAGGTCACACAATTACTTTAATTAGTCGGAGCAGTAAAAGTAATTAATTCGGTTTGTATTATAGCCTGTAGATTCGAGCTTTTAATCAAAGCGCACACACACACTGCGAGGGAGAATCGAATTGATTTTCAATAGTAGCATCGTTTCAAGTCGATAAGCCATTTTTGTTTTCGCAAAATATTCTCCGAGTCGAGAGAGGGAAAAGCCGCGTTTGGTATTTTCAAATGTTGTTACATACTCACACACATATACACGCTTCGTATATACTCTCAAAATATAATGTTTTGCGGTAGAAGGAAAACCGTACAGAGTAATAACGCGCAAACGACGATATGCAGGGCTTTAATTATTCCGAGAATGCCTGATGAAAGTAGTTCATTTTTAACTAGGCCTCGCTCGAGAGCAAAGCAGTATATAGCGCGCGCATTATTTTTCTCTCGCGTTTAAAAGCGTGTATTTATAAAGTAGTATAATTGCAGAGACAGCTTTAAATCGAGAAATTCACGCGTTCCCCTCAGCACTATTATCTGCTTCGGCTCGATAAGCAGATACCAAGTTTAAACGCCGCACGAGCAGCAGACTCTCGCTGTTAATTCCAAGAACATAACACGCGAATAACGAAAATCTCGGCTCCCCCTCCCCTCCGGCGCCACGTTTTCTCGAGGCACACGTACACTTTTCTATGTACATACATGCGACGTCGTCTCGATTGATTCAATCGTCCGAGCAGGCTTTTATTGCTTGCGTTGCTGCTGCGAAATTGACAAGCTTATTCGCTGCGGCTGTGGTAATATTCGAGGTTCGAAAATCGATAACGTAAAATCGCTCTCCAGTATAGTTTCCAGCAACCGTCATTTCGGACTAAAAAATGCTTCGAATCCCGAGTACGTCGCGCGCGCGTGGCCGTTCCGAAAATTCGAAAATCCCTCGAAAAAAAGCCTAAACAAAGCGGCGAGGATTCGGCGGAAAAAAGGAGCAGTGTATCGTATACTTGTCGAGTGGAGAGAGAGAGAGAGAGAGAGAGAGAGAGAGAGAGAAAAAAGCAAATAAACGCCGTGGCACCATGAGCGAGGCAATAAAAAAAGGAAGTAGCGAAGAGCAGAGAGCGAGAGAAAGAGGAAGAAATCCGTGGAGGAGGGCGTCGTGCAGCTGGTGGGGGCAAGAGCTGTATAGCTAGAGAGAAAGAGAGAGCGGTGGGGGTGCAAGGAGCGCATGTAGGTATCGTGTCGCGCGAGTTTAGGGTTATACACACTGCTATGCAGTTGCAGGCACACATAGAACGAGATAGCGCGAGAGTTTATCGGGGGGAAGGGAATAAGCATGAATTAAGGCTTACCTCGATCTTATCCATGTCTCGGCGGCCGATTGTCACGCGCTGCAGACGATGATGCTCCGACAACAGCTCATCTAGGTGGGCTGAGGCCGCTCGCCGCGCACCATATCGCACCTGTACACTTCTCCGATCACCGCACCACGAGGAATCGCGAGCAGCGTATTATATGTGCAGTGTATCTCCTTCTACGCTCGGTGACACTCCACTACTATTCCTTCACACCGCGTCGGCTTTTTAAATTTGAAAAGCGTCGGCGCACGCGCGTTGTACTCTCCTTTCCAGGATTCTCTCTCTCTCTCTCTCTCTCTCTCGACAAACAATCGGCGAGCGCTGCTGCTCTCTCGTACTGGCACTCGCGCACTGTCGTATAGCTATATATATTTAGATATAAACTCCCAACAGCAGCAGCAGCAGCAGCCGCGCTCACGACAACAATAAACACACAGATCGGCCGTAAACACTGAAAAACACTCGCGCACGATTTTTCTCTTGAAATTTTAATTTCATTCGCGATAATCCACTGGTGGCTGCCGCGGCGATTTTTCTCACGCCACGAGTGCGTTGTCAGCAGCAGCAGCAGCAGCACTAAGAATACTAATCGAACGATAATAATTTATTTACCCTCGGCTTAGGCGCGTGCGAACCGCTGCCCATGTCAGAACTGAGAGATCGAACACGTCCGTGTGTAGGATGCACTGCTTGTGACTTGTGAGAGACACAGCACAGTATATAACTACACTATTACTAGAACTAACACTGACACACGGGGAGAGTATAGAAGACGCGAGGAGCGCGCGGAGACGCAGCTCGACTCTCAGAGCGGTGCGACGCACGCCGCTGTCCCATCAAGACTACTTTGTATTTACTCTAATTATGTGACGTCACGGTGGGATAGAGTGCGCGCGGCTACCCCCACCAGCGGCCGCCGGCGGCCCGAGCGCAGCCGAGTCGAGCCGAGTCTGCGCGAGAGAGCGGCGCCGCCGACGTTCCCGGGTAAGGTTGGATCGCAGCCGTGTCTCTACGGTGGGGGGAAACGAAACGTCACAGAGAGCTGTGCCGTGCTGTGTGTTGCGCTATGCTATGCTGCTGCGCGCGGTACTTGTATGCGTGGCCGATGCGGGGGCACCTAGTGCTCTGTACACAGTACACTGTACCTACTACCTCTACACACATACACCGCACGATTTTCCGACGGGTGGGAGGCAGCCGGCGTCCGAATATCGGCGAGGGGGGATTGGCCTGGCTCTCCCGCTGCTGCTGCTGCTGCTGCTGCTGCTGCTGCTGCTGTGTGTGTGTGCGTGAGCGATGCTTTATTGTCGAGTGTTATTTCAAAATTGCTGAAATAACGATTTTGCGCGGCGACGAGCGTTCGACGGATTTGTTGATTTTATTAGGCGGCTTTGCCTCTCTTTCTCTCTCTCTCTCTCTCTCTCTCTCTCTCTCTCTCTCTCTCTCTCTCTCTCTCTGTGTCACTGCGACGTCCGATTCTCCAGATTGCGGAGCGTTTTTCTCTCTCGTTCTTTTTTTTCGTTTCGCGTCTATGAGTCGACCGCTCTCGGATGCCTATACGAACCCTTCGGATGACCTTTCACGACTGCAACACTTGACAACATATCGATCGAAAATTCGTTTGAACAACCTCGAGAGATGCATTTTTATCGTAAATACGCGCATTGTATTCGCAGAGTCGCCGGCATGACGATTCGAAATAATGCTTTATTGTAATTTTTTACTCAGTTTCTCGCAACATTGAAACGTATAAAGCAAATGCCTCTACACTTCATTCTCAGAAACGCTCGCCTTCAATTTGCATTCATTTAATGCATAAACCGTGCTATGTGCTTGTATGTGTGTGCTCCATTTAAACGGATCGTTTTGCAGTTTGCGTAACGAAGATTGCGAAATATTAATGCGGACAACGAGAGGTGTTTCAAAATTACCATTTATTCGATTAAACTATTTTTGACACGGGACGATCTAACATGTGACGTGTGACGCTTATCGGGCGCGTTAAAAGTTTGTGTCAGTCTATTATAATCGAGTTTATTGAATTACTGTTCAGCTTCAATATTTGATTGTTGAAAATGAAGATTAGAGAGAGAGAGAGAGAGAGCGTCTGAGGTACAGAATTTCGACAATTAATTGTATAAGCTTCTAATATACGTGTAGAGCGTATATTATTAAACCAACGTGTTTTTTTTTCTAATTACGACACTCGAGTTGCCTTTCGCATTTTCGCTGAGTTTTTATTCGAAACCTGTTGGCGCAAACTTTTAAACAATTTAAAGCGTATAATATAGTGCACTGAGGATTTAAGTCACTCATTTTTATTCATACTCATAAAAGCGAAAGAATCTAATTTCGCCTAACAGCTTTTTCCCTCGTGCTTTTGCACTGGTATCAGCGTGTTAGAAAAAAACTCGTGTTATTCCTAATAAGCCTGTAGATGCATAAACTATGGTTTAACCTTTTATTTTCGTATTTTCTAAAATACAGAAATGTATGCTTAATAACAATAATAATAAGATAGCACGTTACAAACATTATTTACTCTTTTGTGTATATTATTTTTCATTCATGACAGTCGAATCGCATGGGAATATTCTGGTTTTCATGATATTATGTTTCAATATGCAGTTCCATATAATGTACAACATCGATATGCAAAATAGTATATTAATAAAATATTCAATACTTGTACTTGTACATAAGAAAGTATTATGGAATAAAATTCCATTTTTTTTTTGCATTTTCTAACATAATTTATTTATATTTCATCAGTTATAAATAGTATGACCTTGAAGTCGTAAAATAAAATAAATCAATATTTCACTAATGTTCTCAATCGCTTAATGTTTCATTTATAATGATATATATTTTTTTTTTATGAATAAATTGGCATCAATAAAATATTGTATTTAATCGTTATTGTGTGTTCCGTAAAGAAAGCGTAATCTCAAAGTGTGACAATAAAAAGAGCTGAGTATACGTAGGAGATAATGTATTTAGAGCTGGTGTACATACATACAATCTATTATCTATACAAGTATAGTGTAGATATAGGTATATCGCATATCGTCGTTCCAAATGTAAACAACGAACTCCTATCGCCATCTGTGGAAAAAGTCAGAACTATAAGGCAGTCTCCTATATAGTAATAGTACGATATATAATAGTAAGTAGAAGCAGACATCAGTCAGGGATTGTCCATCTGTCGACTCGTGAGTAATGGATATATTATGTATACAAGCAACAAGTGTACAGTTGCACTTCTTTACTTTTGTATTATTACAAATTTAAACTCTTTGCATAAATATAACACATAATTGAGTTTTATTTCAAGACAAAATAGAGCCAACAATTTCATCAGTCTTATTGTAATGTACTTTAATATATGTTAGCTGTGTTGGTTTTTTTTACCACTTATACGAACGCCTTATTTCTTCACAGGGTCCTGTTCAATTCACGATGAATCATAAAAATGGTTTGGAAAAAATGAAACCAACGAAGAGGTTATGTTGGACTGCAGAGGTTCGAAAGCCAGGATGAAAATCTATAAACTTGAATCAAAGGCATATGATAAACTCCATACTGCATATACTTATCAAATGGTTGTGTATACATACCTGACAAAGATGCGATCTGAGTTTCTTGTTAAAATTGATATGCTAGAAAGCATGTTAGAACAAAAATAAGTAAGTATTGGTGATTTAAATAATATATGGATAAATATGATTTCAATCGCTTATATTTGTCTTATATATGAAACATAAATGACTTATGAATTTTCTTACAGTTCAGACAAATACTCAAATAACTCTGGACTCATGGGAAGTAGTGGAAACGCTACGTGAAATGACTGTACCTGAAGAAATCTTGGAATTTTAATCAATTTTGATGCAATTAAACCATTTTTTTACTAAAAAATGTTTGACTTTCAATTAAATATCTGTAAGTATTATTAAATTCCAAGCATAAACGAAAATCAAACAATAAAGGAAAATATAAAGATCTTATCTTTGATTAAACAAATTTCAGAAGTAAATTATGATGACAAAGATTGAGAAGGATAGTAAAAAGTCTGAGTAAGATAAATATAAAAATTGACTAGCAATTAAAGATATCGCATCTGTTGGTTGGATTTATTTTTCTCTCCTGAGTATTCCATTTTACAAAGTACAGATACTCGACACATGACTTTCAAAGCTGCATCATGCTTTCTCTTGTTTGCATTAACTGATCGCACAAAACACTACCATCATTGTTATAATCATTGCATACAAATCCAAATTTTTCTTTACAACTCTTTGTCATTTTTAGAAACAAAATTTTAACATAATAATGACTAACATTCTCAACAACGAGTGTGAAATTTTCACTTACAACCTCTTAATATCATGGCACGGTTATTTCTAAATTTTTTTTTAGTTTATCAATCCATCTCAGTCTACATTCAGTTTCTTTGGTGCAGTATTATTTTCGTCTATTACACATGGAACCTTGGATCGATCAACAAGTGGTGACTTTGTTTCTCTGGCTCGGAGAGCTATGGTTTCTTTTAATTATCATTATATATCAGCAAAAGTGCGAGAGATATATTTGAGGGGAAAGACGCATGTAGATAATATGTATATATACATACACAAAAATGCATACATAGTCTTTGGCAAAGGTGCATTCGGATACGTCCAAAAATTTGTTTTAGGCCTACACGCTCGGAGGACTCAAAGAAGCAGTTTGCTATGTGTAATATTGGCTATTAGGCTAGGATTTTACTTGTGTCTCTTTTTTTGTTCTTTTAAATGTTTTTATTTTTCATCAAAATATTTCGTTGTCGCTTTCGCGGTTTCGATAATCGCACGTTTTACTTTTTCTCTTTAGTCTGTTCAGCTTATCAATAATGAGTACAACAAATTTCTTTGCTCGATGCAAGACTAATTACGCAGCATACATTTTTATTTCAGTTAAATCGAAGACTTACAAATATAACGGAATTTTGCCGTTGCTTCGGAAAGCTTACGTCTGACAAGAATAGCCTAATGTTACTGTTTCATGTACTTTTATATAAGTTTTTTTAAATATTAGATAATGACTAAATGTTTAAATCAAGCGCAAAATTCATGTAAGTTAACGTTCAATTTTTATCGTTTTCACTCAGAGAATCTGATAGTCAAAAATAAAATTAACAAATCACGTTTATAGTTTTGAGGATTCCATCTGATAGTGTAAAATCTCTTCGATATTTACCTAATATGTGATATCAAAAATTTAGAGATTTCTCTGAATGTGCCAAAATTCGAAATTACAATATTAATCGTAGAGCTTTCCAAAGCTTTTTATCATTTGCAAAAGACTTTGTGCGTAAGAAATCTGTAATTATATATGTATATTTAAATTGGTTTCTGAAATATCTTCCGTTAATATTAAGCATTTTCATTAAAATGCGCACAAAGTAGGTTTTCGTGTCTCTTAATTATTAGAGGAGCATAATACATTTACTAGAAGGACGACTGCTGTACGCTTGTGTATCTGTGTGAGCGTGTAATAATAATAACATTCTCAGAGATTTATATAAGTAGGTCCGCGCGCAGCGAAGAAAAGTTTTGTCCGCAATCAGCGATTCAACAGTATTCTGTGATTTGTCCTATTCACAATGGCATCTGCGAATGTGGATCAACATATTATCGATTGTGAATTTATGTGTAGTTTTTCTTTTGTAATTGACGCAGAAATATTTTTGCAGGGTTGTCCTCAAAGATCTCGCAATAATTGCTGAAAATGTGCCGATGGAAAATTTATGATGATTTTCAGGTTTTCATATCTCTACAATATTTATTAATGATTATTAACAACGCATTTCTTTCAGGATATAGAATACATCTAATGTACTTTTACAAACAATTTTGTCGTGTTCAAGAATTGTTAAACAAAAATTGATACTTTAGTCAAACCAATTAAAAGTAGATTACATCTCACAGATTTCATGGAATCGTAGTATAGGACTGCATATTATATATATTTTAGACAGACGAACGAATACGGGTTTTTTTACACAAGTCACAGCCTTGTAAAATAAAAAAAATGCCATAGGATTCTTTTTAATGGAAGACAGGAGAAAAATATGTATGGATTTACAATTGAATAAACAATGTAAATATTTTTCTAATGCCATTGCCTATGCTTTAGTTTACACATTATAAATATCCATGTCATTTGTTATATAATAACACAAATGAAAAAAATAACTGACTGTAAATATCACAGTCGAATTACTATATCTTCTTCGCGCTAACACATACGGAAGACAAATATTTTATAGTTACAGAAATGTTGGTTTTCACTAACTAAATGACGAACTGAATTTTAAAGATTTTTCAAAATTGTTTGTAAAATTAATAGATGCTTATAAATATTACATACACACGATAATTCTTAAAATGATCACAACTATAATAATACGTTACGGACCAAAGAAAATTCGTTTATAAAAGATACAAGACAGAAATATTACGAATAAAAAAAACGTAAAATTAGCGAAATCAAACTATATGAAATATTAGAGTGGCTCCAAAGTAACATTGTCAATGCAATATTATGTAAGGCGATTGATTTGAAATTCCTTTCCTACATCAATAATGATATATATCGACCACGTCATCGTCTGCAAGTACAATTTGCAAGGACTTTTGTATGTGTATTTATATAGACGGCGTAATTTCAACAATCAGTAAACGTTTCATTGACAATATTCATCAGAGGCGCAGTGTTATACATTATCTTAGAGCCACCTTTACAACGTTTCTTCTTCACTCTGTTTCTCGTGTTTTTCCCTCACTTCATCTCAATCTCTCGCTTACTAACTTCGCGTTTTTTTCAACTTTTTCTCACGCAATAAACTAGACTACATTTGGTACGATGCTGCATAGAGCGTAAACAAACAATATCGGTGAAGTATCACAGCTGGCTTCCAGAAATATTGATAATTAAAAATAAAGTTTACGGAGATTCTAGAGGCCTTCGGCAAGTTTCTCATTTTTTTCTATATTAGTCACCTCAGTTCGATCTGCGTGATTTCTATACCCCCTACTTCCTTGCACTTTTTTTTTTTTTTTTTTTTTTTTTTTTATTATACACCTCTTTGGCTCTCGTGTCAGTATGTTTGTACCTACGCACACCGGATTGTAGTTTTTGGCGAGTGACGCTATGAAACGTAGAAAAAATTACATAAATCGCATCTATACCTAAACCTATGCGGTTCATTATATAAATACGTTTTTATTTTTTTGTTTAGATCCAGTCATGCTCCATAAGTTTGATTTTAGCCTGCTATTTGACCAAACACAGTCTGACCTCCACTGTTTTCTAATCAATAATTCGATTTACTCGAAATGCAGGATTTTCAGTGAAAAGACTCGATCTATTCTGCTCCCTGCCGTGTGAAACTGGATTTTTAAAGCGCAGAGATCAGAGTCTGCTCGACGAAATTCGGCGTCTCAGCAATTATGGAAAAGCTCTTTACTTAAAGTTGGACGATCGAACTGAAGTAACTGGGCTCTCTTTTGCGCGGTATTATTGTTATTTTTTTCCCTTTTAATGACGTAGATTGTTATAAGAATCGTTAAACGCTACCCGCTTCATTAATATATAATTAAGAATTAATCGTTATAGACAGCATAATATACCTCAATCGCTGCACCGATGAGTCAAGTCGAATCGAAGAAAAATACGTTTATACAAGCTTTCGTTGCTAAATATCTCTGAACATTATCGGCAAACGTTCGCTTCTCCCTCGGGAAGGAAGAGCGAAGGTCTCGCCGCGCTAAATCCCGTTCTACTCTTGCAGTCATTGACGTAATCGGCCCAGCAATCGTTTTTTTTTTTTTTTTTTTTTTTTTTTTTAATTTTGTCTTTATTACTCTTAATACATATCAAAACGAGCTCGTCGTCGAGTTCGCCCGAGGTTTCCGACTGTTTTTTTTTTCACCGCTTAGCACGTTTTGTTCATTCTTCTTGTTTTTCATCCTCTACACACCGTACATTTGCAGAGAAATAATAATCACAGATTTGCTTCGTCGTAGGAGTCTTAGCTCTACGTCGACGTACCTTAGGAAATTCGTCTAGGACACTTGGATTTAGATATTTTTCATTTACTTTTACAAAGTCAGAAGTTTTATCGAGGAGAAGCCTCGTTGTTGTTTTCTTCATTCTTCGTTTAATAGTTTTTTTGTTCTACGCGCGCTGTTGATAATTCATTCCCGTTATTGAAAAATAAAGGAAGAGTCATTAGTCGATAAGAATTTGTCACGTTATCACTATGTCGTTAATCAAACTGTTGTGTATATTTATTTTCTTCATTATCCAGGTATCGGGAACGCAGGTATGATTAACCGATTCCAACGTTTAATGAAGGTCAAATATAGTCGTTAGAAAAATAAAAATAAAAATATTCGTACTGTGTGCGATACGAAAACTGACATTTGTGTACATTTAAAATTTAAGCATAGGAAAACGACTACTGCGCAGCTAGAAATAAAGGAATGACAGAGCTATTAAAATACGCATGACAAAGTCAATGATGGAGATCATATCAGCACTTTCGGTATAAAGTTTTTAAGAAAGAGCCTAAGTCTAGGGCGCCGTCGCGCTCCCGTGTGCCCCTTTTTACAGGCGGGACTATAATAACCGATCAAAAAATGATCCTTCAAAAGACTATCTGATATGAGAGAAGGCGCGCAAGAGGAAGGTCTCAGTGTTCTCACTGCGCCGGCAAATCAAGTGTCGGAAACCTCGCGCGAACGACGCTACTTTTTAATTTTGGATATATTCGTAAAATATTTTTCATCTCTTGTTTGTCTATTTTTTTTGTTCGTTAGCTTTCATCGTTTTCCGCTTTACATCTCGACAATACACGAAATTATTTCACCCATCGAGACAGACTCATCACCGAAGAAGAAGATTTGCGCATTTCAAAGGCTGCGCTCGAGTGATCTGTTTCATCGACTCATTTTACGTACGAAAAATTGACAGACGAACAAGCGCGGCAAAAAGCCAAAAGCGAATCGTGTGCAGAATTGTTTATTTTTGTGCAGTTTATCGTTAAATCGACTGAAAAATACAGGCTGTTTTTGTTGAAAATATTTACACTCGTCTATTCTTCATAAAGTCGTACACGAAAAATATACGTATCGAGGACAAAGGCTTTTGAAACAGACCACGGCGAGCCACGCAAATACACACTGCTTGACATAGTACAATGCGGCTATATTCGTTTCTCTTTTTTCGATTCCTTGCTCACAACAAACAACATATGTATAAGTACATTTCAAACGACGCACGCACCGGCCGAAAATATGAACACAACGAACGTTATACGAACCTCCGATCTCTTTCTCGAAATCCTCCAACCTCAAAGGTCGCGCGCACACACACACACACACACACACATATATATATATATATATATATATATATATATATATATATATATATAATATTTATGATGTATAATGTATGCAATAATAGATCAGCCGAAACAAGCGAAGGCAATATAGTCAAAAATTTATCTCCGAGTTTCAAGTTTTCATTGTACCATGTCAGCGATTATACACGCAGGAGTAGGGGAAGAAGCAAACGAAAGCTCAATAATAACCTTCCACCAATACAGCCTCTCTGAACTCCGCGCAATAAGATCATACGTAATAAAGTTCTACGAGTTGTTGCCGGTGTACCGAGTATGTGTATATTCATATGTATATGAACAAGCGGAGTTTTCAAGCGTCACTATTTAACGACGATATCGCGAACGCCGAAGTTTTCGTCCGTCCCGCAGCTCTCGCCCGCATTTTTATCCACCAGGGCTGATGTGTGAGTGTATATATGTATAGAGAGAAATAGAGAGAGATTCTTCGAGTGAGACGCGCGGAATTTTATGCCAATAGTTTGAGGCTCGAACGCGGCGCGCGAATAGCCGGGTTCCGCGTGCGAACATATTATATATACATATATGTATGTATTACCATTATTCTATCTCGTTCCCTGATACGCGGCAAATCTCTCATATACGCAGTCTATGCGAGTTTCACAACTGCTGGAATGTTCTCGCGCCTTCGTTACCGCATTATTAAAAAATAACGCGCGAAAAGTCAAGTTATGTTTAATGTATACAATATACTTATATTTAAATATATAATCCAAGCTCGGTCGGTAAAAATATCCACGCGCTTTCTACACGTACACACTAGAGAGTTCTTTAAAAAAAAAAAGCGCGGGAGCCGAGCTTTTCGCGTGCTTCAAACCTCAAACCCAAGGACGACGAGGATGTCTCGGCCGAGTAGAGCAGCTGTGGCCTAGTTGCCGTCGGCGGCAAGCGACGCCTCGTCGTTGTTGTACTTGATGCCCTCCTCGGGCCGCTCGTCGATGGGCTCGAGCACCTCCTCGACGCGCGTGTAGACGTCCTCGCTGTCCTCGTCCTCCTCCTCCTCCTCCTCCTCCTCCTCGCAGCTCTTGTCCTGCTTGGCTTGGGCGTTGGCCTGCAGGGCCTCGAGCACGTTCTGCTGGATGTTGAGCTGACGGACCGCGTTCACGAGGTTGTCCCTGAGTATCGCGTTCGCCTCCTGCTCGTCCTCGGGCTCCCGCCAGCAGTCCGGCACGAAGGTCATGCGCACGATCGTGTAGAGCTTTCGGAAGCCGAGCTTTTGGTACAGCGCCTGGCTCGCCTCGTTCTCCGGCCGTATCACCACGAACGGCTTGTAGCCGTTCTCCGCGACCCTCTTCGTCAGGAACCTGCGGGGAGAGACTCGCATGTAGTGCACAGTAGCGAGTCGAGCGAGCGCGCTCCATACCTCGCCAGCTTGGTGCCGTAGCCTTTCCTCCGGAACTCCGGCTTGGTCTGCATGGAGAACATGGCGCCGTAGTAGGACTGGACCATCCAGGCAGCCAGGCTGCCGTTCGCGAACACCCCGGCGGCCGAGAGGTTCTTGATAAGGCGAAGGAAGAGCTCGTGACACTCCATGTCGTTGGCTGGGTACAACTCGTGGATGCCCTCCGCGTGCTCGGCCCTCAGTGGCAGCACCTGCGGAGAATCAAGACACGTCGTTTCGATTCTTGCGCGCGCGCTCAGAGGGGAATGCGATGCCGGTACCTGGACGTCGACGTCGCCGGTGCCCTCCTCGTCGCTCTGTTCCGTCTTCTCGGGCTCGTCGCAGGCCCAGACGTCGCCGAGAACCCGCTCGACGCTGCCCTGGCCCTCGTACAGTCGCGACAGCTCGTCCGCGATCTCCGAGTGGACGAAGTTGATGTAGAGCGGCTTGTTCCAGTTGATCAGCACGTCCTCCTCGCGCAGCAGCCGCAGGCACTCCAGGCGGTCGTTCGGGCAGAACGCACCCACGCTCTCGTACAGCAGACCGTGGCACTGCAACAGCGACAAATTTCTGTTGAGCTTGTGGTGCCCACACAGCGCAGCAGCCACTCGCACGCACACACGCACGCACGCACACACATACACTCGCGAAGACTCCATAGCGTTCGTGCCTCGAACGACGCGGCCCGGATTATAAGAACTCGGATTTTCCGGCCCGGCCGAGCGCATTAGGGCAATTAAGTCCTCCGCATCGAGGAAGCAGTAAAACGCTCGGGCCCGCGCTCGAACCCTTTTATTGCGGGCATCTGCAGCTCGATGAGGGCGGCTAAAGCTCGCCGGGGCGGGAAATACAGTAAACATTGACGTGCTATCCGGACCACGCACGCTCCGTCCCTGCCAATCCGACACGAGTCGCATCACGTCCAGTCCAAGTTCTGCGTTCTTCCAGATTCGTTCACCTCACATTTTCTGTCCCTCTCTCTGGAAATCTCTGGAACGTCATCGTCATCGTATAAATTGCGTTGGCATGTGTTTTTTGAAGTGATAACTTCTTATGGGACGGTGTACCTGCAATAGGTATACAGGTATAGGGCTCTTAGCTCTCGACCCAGCAGGCCCCCTTCTCCCGGCGCAAAGCTAAATATAGATTTACTCTCTTCGGGCGCAGGGATAAGTCTTCCAACCCCCTCCCTCTCCGAGCAATACCTATAGATTTACTCTCTTATGCATACTATACCGCATTACTTCGCTTACACTTTGCTTCACAGTCTTTCTCATTCTCTCTCTCTCTCTCTCTCTCTCTCTCTCTCTCTCTCTCTCTCTCTCT
>QLSS01000064.1:15108-56212 GCA_024372645.1 Trichomalopsis sarcophagae | reverse complement strand
CTCTCTCTCTCTCTCTCTCTCTCTCTCTCTCTCTCTCTCTCTCTCTCCGCGGCTGTGCTATGCGCCGTTCCGGGAATTGGCAATTTGCCTCAAGGAAGTCGCCTTTCTCCTAATTTTCAACGAGCTTCTTCTTCTCCATTATTTCTAGTCTTTGGCTTTAGTACTCCGTGTAAGAGCCAGTCGATTCTCAAATTTTCGCCGCTTTCCTTGTTTTGCTCGCGTGTGTACTACCTGTACAAGCGAATTTATCGAACCTTTTCAAACGTATGTGGACTTTTCGTTTCCCTTTCGCTGCTGCAGCAGAGAAAGAGGTCGATATTTGTTCCGGGATGTTATTTATGATTCTCAAATAACTTGTTCGGAGTTTCCGTTTGTGGAGTTTTTTTAATACCGCTTTTTCGCGAGCGGTATTAAAGCGTTCTCTCCTATGCGCAACACGGGAAATTCGGCAGGGTTTTTCGGCCAATAGCAAATATCAGGGATGGATTGAAAGCGGAGTCACTGGGCGACTGCACTATATGTATAGGCGCGAACTTGGCGTATAGCGCAGATAGGAGCTTTCAGAAAAAAAGAACAAAAAAGGCTTTCATTCGTGTCCCTGACCTTTTATATCGACGAGGAAGATTAAACAAGTTAAATGACAATCGATACCTATATACGTTTCTGCCCACTGAAACGTGGAATAACTTAATCTCTGAATGGACGATGGATAACGAAGCTCATTCTTTTAATTTTTGCTGAAATGCTAATTAAATTTTTAATTCACACCGGCGAATTCCAAAGCTTTTCAATTCTGTGCGCGGGGATGGCGACGAATGCGCATTTAATTGAAGCCGACTTGAAAACGTTACGTTTTAGGGCTGGATATTATACACGTGCGCGACCGTATATTCCTTAATAAAGAATACGAGAACTCGGATTGTTCTTTCTGAATTTAATTAGTGTGTATGTGAAAATCTACGAGCCGTGTGGGCTGCGGAAGCCTTTCAAGTTATACAACGAGGAAGGGAAAAAATGAATTTGCATTAGAGAGCGAGAAAAACTGAGATTCAATCCCGCTTCGGTTGGTGTTTCCGTTATATTAATTAAATACGGAACGGTTTTTGCAGTGCAGCTGTGTGATCTATTTTTCATAGTAATTTGTTTCCCGCGCGAAGCTTATGAAAGTATCGTCGAGGCTTTCAAGGTGCCGCAGCTCTTTTTTGAAATTTACAGCGAACCTTTTCTCGCGAACGTAAGAGCTTGAGCGAGCTTTACTGTAACTATAAATAAACGATCTAATAACGCGCGCGAAAGTGAAAAATGCAGGGATAATACGACGAGGAAAGATGAATTTTTCTCAAATATATATCTCAACGATAAAACGATAAACAAAGCGACGATAACGAAAAGCTCGAATACTTCGCCGAGTGTCATTAGCCCACCTCGAGACCTTATAACTTATGCATCATAAACTGCGAGTATATCACAATACTTAATTCCCGGGTCAATCATTATCGACGGCGCAGCCTCTCGGCTTGTTCATACTTACCGAGAGTGTCATCCCTGGGAAATGCAGGCACACGGGAACTTCCGGCCAGTCATTAGCCACGTAAAAGTGAAACTCCCACACTTTGTTGCGGATGTAGGTCAGCAGGGTCTGGTGAAACTGCAACAGGAAAGAGAAAAGACTACTGTGTAAGTGCAGAGTATGAACCGCGGATACGAAGACGCGCGTATATTGGAGGGATACGTCATTTTTCTTCGCCGCCACACCTTTGTGTGTGTGTGTGTGTGTGTGTGTGTGCGCGTGCGTGTGTGGGTGAAGGAGAGCGAAGGTTAGACGGTGTATAGCGAGAGGGCGGAGGGGAGATTGGCCTATTTTCGGAGTTTTCCATTCCGCATGTTTTTCCATGTATAGGCAAGTGCGAGAGAAACGAGGCGACGATCGCTATACTCTCTGAGGAGCGGGTGCCAATCATTCTATTCCGGAGAAACCTCGTTGTGGAGATTTTCTTTATCTGCGTTGGCTTTTGGATGCAACTTTCCTTGTCGTTCTCCTTTAGGATCGAAATATGAGTTTTCATTTGCGTAATTATCTGATCTGTAGCCTAATCGTCCCCTTTATTACTTTCGGAATACTGTTACTCCGGTCATCTGTTTTATCTTTGGCGGAGAAGCATAAATTGGACCATGATATGAACGCGAACAAAATTAAGTTACATTAAATTAAGAGAAGCTATTTTTCAACAATAATCCCACATTCCTCCGTGAATCATGTATCACAGGCTCAATCAGTCCATTATTATGATCATCACAGGTAATTTTAATACGCTTCCCAAGCTAATTACGAATTGAACATTTCAAGAGGCCGCGAAAGCGAAATTGCATGATTAATTCGCCTCGGTAAACCAAACTCGTAAAATTTCCAAAATATAACTCGAGATCATGCGCATACTATAAGTCAGGCTTTATATATTCAGTCTTTTTAGAAAGTACGCTGCAGAAGGAGGGAAAAGGAACACGATTGTTTCGCAAACTTCTCAATGACACGGACAAAGTCGGGCAAAGTTCAGCCGTGAATTTCGGAATCCATAAAGTATACACGTTGCTAGATCAGCGCCAACATCTCTCTCGCGCGGTGTGCTGCAGCGCAGCCTTGATGTCGTCGCAGAGGCAGTAGAGAGCGGTGGTGCGAGCTTTAAATCGCGGTTCACCTTGTCCTACGTAAAAAGCCCGCATGCACCTATACGTATAGCGTACCACCTGCGCGCACGTTCTTCGATTAGAAAAAAGTACAGCTGACCAATTTCGCTAATAATAATTCCATAATGAGAGGCGTGCGGTGCACGCAAGCCGGAACACACGTTATTAGCAGCTGCGGCACATTGCGAGATTACGGCGACGCGAGGGCCAAGGTCGTCGCGGATGGGCAGCGGCAGAGCTTTCGTCGCTTGTGATGCATCAGAAGCCGGAAGCCATCTCCGGGAGTGGTACGTTGGACTTTTCTCGTGAGGCTGATGCTCCATTTTTTGCCGGCTATGTGTTCGCTGTGGTGGATTTTTTTGGTGGATTTCGTTTGATGTAAAGGAGAAAAATTATTTGTTTCATAGTTCGACCGTGTTTCGCATTTATTTGTCCTCTCACCTCGTTAAATTATAACACTCTCAGTTCCATTCCTCACTGCGGCGCGGCATCGGCTGCCTCCCCCCCCCCCCCCCCACACACACACGCGCGCGCACGCACACACACACACACACTCACACACGAGAGCTTACACGCGGAAGAAAAGCGGCGCGGCAAAAGGAAGCTCGCGCGCGACGCTAATGCAGCAGCTGCATGTGTACACGCTCCCGCCGGCAGCCTTGACCCCGAGCCTGCGGCGCGCGCGGGGAGCCCGCGAACTTCAGGATCGCAAGCCGCATAGCGCGAAGTCAAAAGTGCCGCAATGCTATAAGGAAGCTGATGCGCCGCTCCTCGACCCTCTCCTTCTTTCATTCGCATTGGGAGAGAGAATTGAAAAGTTGATGAGACGTTTTCAATGCCGCGCAGTTGCCGCCGATACGACTTTATTGCGCGCTATCTCGGGTTTCTGCTTTACTGGCGCGCGATCGCTACAAAAGACGGGCCGCATCCTTGCTATGAGATGATGAACATTTTTGAGTTTCAACGGTTGGGGCGAATATAGAACGTTTCTCATGCGAGAGAGGGCAAATTCAAAGCGATGGTCCTTTGGTTGCGCGCTAGTGAACGGCGGAGTGCACGAGTAAACAAAACGTTCGTCTGCAGATTATGAGATTTTGTCGATGGAATGATGTGCGCAACCTTTCGACACCCCGTAAATGCAAACGTACAGCATTCGATAAAAAAACGCTGAATATATAACATAAAACATTTCTTCCTCTGTCACGGCGAGTAGATACAACAGTATATAGAGCGAGTAGAAATAAACTCGTCGGTTCAACTTATCAACAAAAATTCCCTCGTCGATGTAAAATATCGCTCTCAGCGGTATGGCTCTCGACACTTTTTCGCCTATTTTGCCGTTTATTCGCGCAATTATATACATATAAGCGCGGAACATGCTTTAATAGATCTCGTTAAAACCATCACATCGGCCTCACCCGTTCGCGAGCGAGGAATACACCTCGTGCAGGTATACGAGCGAGTCATTGACAGTGTAATTGACGGGTATCGTGATATGCAGTTATGTGCCGAGTGATGTGTGCATTAGACTTGGGATTTCACTTTGAAATATCGAAAAAAGTTCACATTCTTCGTTCTAACGCTAACGAATTAATCAACCCCGGTGAAATCCAGCAATACCTATACATCGATGTTTGCTCGAATAAGGCGCACCTCCCGCATGGCAAACTCCCGAAATTCGTCCAGACCTCCCCCGGTGAACACGCAGCGAAGCTCTCATTCGGCGCACGAGACTTGACCCGCATAAATTTCGAAGACGCGGGCAGGGCAGTATACAGTCGCTCACTTTATCGACAGCTGCTACTAGCGAATAATTAATTCTTTCGAGACCCCGTCGCCGGGGGCTCGTACACATATATAGCGCTTGCGGAGCTTGCGTGCCTCGGAGACTTTATCGCAGGGAGGTAGCGCGGGCTTGAGTTAAGATTGCCAGGAGTCGCGGCGCCCGGTGTAATTTTCGAACTACGTCTGCTAATACGTCGATGCGGCGTTCAGTTAGAGCACGATGTAGAGAGAGAGAGAGAGAGAGAGAGAGAGAGAGAGAAAAGTTAGCTCGAGCTTTTACGACAACTGCGGCAGGAGAGAGACGGCGCGTATAATAATGATGGGAAATACTTCATTTGCGTACGGTTGATGCGGATCAATTTTTCAAATAGTGTGACGAGCAGTAATACCGACGATTAGTCGGACGACACGCGTCTATACGTGAATCACTCATATAGTTTTTATTTACATTCTGCAGATTACAGAATAACAAGCCTGCATATTTCTCGTGAGAAGAGCTTATCACAAGCTCGCCGTCAGTCCTGTTATACAGGTGAGTTTTAGTAGGTCGCGAATACACGTACAGAAGAAAGTACTTTTTCTACACGCAGAAAAAAGATGATTACACCAAGTTTGAAAATTTACGACGAAGCTTTCGCCCATAAATTATTTATCATGCGTGACGCGCGCGACATGCGTGTATAGAGAGAATTTTTAATCTCGTCTCGTAAAACCGGAAAACGTACCGAGCGAATATAATAGAGGAAGTTATAAACCGTTGTTATTATTTGACCTACTTCCGCCCGTAGCCGATCCATCAATCTTGCTTTAAGGATTCGACAAGACGAATATAAACTACACGTGTCAATGCGCTATATACTCGCTCACATTGTCACGGCGTCTGCTATATGCATTAAACTGATGGAATGTGTATTGATTTCGAAAAGCTTCAATGTATATAATATTCGAACTTGAACTTGACTGCGAAACGAGTTACGAGCTTACTTCCGAGTTGAGAAACGCTATACGCGTATTATTTTTCCCAAAAATCAAATCGCTACTCCATAAGCCGACGTCTGACAAGAGACGAACCTTCGAAACGTCGTCGAAACTCCTCTCCGCGGGATTTACAGCCGAGCAGCAATTCGCAAGGGAATTAGCCAGCCCCTGAAGTAATTAATGAAAAGTGCTGCTTTTTGTTTCCTGCGTCGAGGCAGCTGTGCTGAATTGTACGCGATGTATATAGCAGTACAGCTTCTTACCTTGAGAGATTCGGGCAGGTAAGTGGCGAGGAAGTCCAGGAGTTGAGGTAATTCGTCAGCGCTAAGCAGTCGAAAGTTTCGGCCACGTTCCAGCGCCTCGGGGCACTCCATGCTGAAACACGTAATAGTTGTGTCGGTCGTTATTCGATGCGTGCGAGTAATGCTGACATTTTATACAAGTTTCTTCGCGGTGGGTCGATGAAAATTAAATGCTTTTCAGGAATACGTTATCACGCTTGCCTCAAAGACGTTCTGTCAACTAGTTATACACGACGAAGGGAGTCGTCGAGTCACATTGCGATCCGCGTCAATTGATCCTGGGAACGAGCGAGTGTAGGCAGGTAAGATGTTGCGAGTTGGTCGTTATGAAGTGTTTGAGCATGTACATGTATCTCTATACTTTTGCGATAGACGCGAGCATGTGTTTAATTTACTGTCCAACCAACGATTACTGAAAGCGGAGTCTACAAGTTAATCAAGGGGTGCGAAAGCGCTCGAGGGAAGTATTAGCGGATTTATATGGGTGCTTGCACCGGGTATAAACTATAAAGCGCCACGATGCTAACCATTCTTCGAATGTATTTAACCTATTTGGACCTAATTAGGTTTATAAATACGAGGATATTCATCAGAGAGAGAGAGAAAATAATTTAAAATGTAATTTTCTATATTTCTGATGAAGATTATGAGCTGATAAAAGTAGCCTATACTCTTTGCTATAGCAAAATATACCGATTCAGTATACGCTATTACATACATTTTTTATATTACGACCTGTACAGCCTTAAAGTTTTAATATTCTAGGAACCTTATATTATACTATACTGAAATTAAATATTTATCTTAAAGTTCAAGGTCGTTCTCCGCGCCACCCTATTTTTAGGCTAGGACTGACAGTAACGTAATAAAAGCTACTCCCAGCGCGGTATTCGAATGACTCGTGATTCAAAAAGTCAAAGGCAAATGCGCAAGCCAAGAAACGCGTCGTCTCGGAGAAATTGACCTCGGAATAGTTCGCAAGCACATTTACAATGCTATAGGTATACACACACCCACACACATACAGCTATACGAGCGAAGAGAACTCGAACTCTTTATTCGCTCGGAGAGTCTTTCAAATTAGGTACTCAGCGCGCTAGGATAAGGAAAGACGGATCCTGCGACGGCGTCTTTGAAGTTCTCGGCGGCATCAGTAGTAAAGCCACGGATGCGGTCGGACGAGTCCCGCGTGTTGCGGCGGCCAGATCGATCGCGCGGACTATACATATATGTATATATGTGTGTGTGTGTGTGTGTGTGTGTGTGTGTGTGTGTGCGTGTGTGTGTATATAACGCGCGGTTATTCAAATTTCCGTTTCGCTACGTCGCATCGATAATTCATTTCAGCGGCGTCGCTCGCGGGAAACTCTCTCGCGGATCTTGTTATACAACATGTTATGTGCAGGGAGGGCGCCGCCCTCTAACGCCATCGCGGACTGTGCAGTCGTCTGTTGCGCTCTTTGAGAGAAAGCGCCGAAGCGCACAACGCGGGAGAGTAGTTATATAACGCTTTAAGAACGCATTCAACTGTTGCGAGCTTTTACGCGGCTTTGCGAGTGTGCTGCGATTTCTTCCAAGTTATGCGTGTGTGCAAGCGTATATGACGTGATTTCGCTGATTATAAACCAGTTTGGAGTTTGGGAGTTTTCGAGTTAATATTATCATCTAGTGCGATATAGATGAGATGAGCGAGCGATGGTACATCGGCTACTAACTAAATACAAGACACGGCAAATAGAGGAAATTTGGAATTAAATTCGAGAGCAGCCGTATGTGCTAATGCTTTAAGCTTCAATGTTAAATAGACACAAGTTGCAAATGGGAAATGAATGAAAGCTGCTAATACACTCATCAGCTGACCCTCTAACCGAAGCCTCACCACCGCTATACAAAACCACATAATAAAAGCATCAGGTTCATCTCTACAAAGCGTAAGCGAAAACTTACTCAGGGGGCGAAAAATCGCTCGCGATTTAAACAAAAAGTAAGTTCAACACAACTCAAATACAGCTCGGCTTCTGCTGCTTCGCTGGACATGGGCACATATAAAGCGGCGCTATTCAGCGGCTCGCAAAAGGCCTAATCCGATTGCGCGGCGGCTGTCGCTCGAAAGCAGCTTGCCGGCCCACTGTGCTCGATACGTTTATCGAGTTATAAAGTGCGTGAAGCGCGAGTTTGCCAACGTTGCCATAGCGAAGCGAGCGTTCTAGACCTCGAAAGCTTAAGGTATGCGAGGAATAACAAGCGGACCGATTTTTCGCGCTTGTCGCTTTATTTGTTGCGTGTAAATATTTGTGCGCGATTGAATCGTTGACTTTGGAGTGGGATTTCGCTGGTCTGTGAAAGCTATTACAAAATCCGAAATTCAACAGGTGTTAAGGAAGAATTGATCTAGCATTATAGATAGGTGCTGTGTTTTTATACGACGATTTTCATTCGACGGCACTCGACTCCTCTTCGTGTCACGACAAAGTAAAGTTCATCAGAAGTTTACGTAACTCAAGAGCTTTGTGAAAGCCCTGACACTGCCAACGCTTGTGGATGTATGAATCCGCGTAATTAAGTCCTTATTCGGGTAACAATGATGAAAGGCACAGAAACTGCTATCGAAGCAATTCTCGTTTTCCAATGGAGAATCCGCTGTGGGCCGAGAGAGAGAAGTCTCTTAGCGGGGTGGTTTTTGAGCGATTCCGTTGGGCTCAATATGAGTCTCGACTAATACTTTTTTTTCAATGAGGTGTTAACTTCCTCCTAGAGGAAACTTTGTAATAGTAAAATTTTGAGTTTCTTCAAAACTTCTAGAAAATACTTTTTGGTGTGTTGGGAGTTCAAATCTAATTGTGTTTAGAAAATGTCCGTATGGATGTGTGTGTATGTATACTGTAATATTTCCGCATATATTTTTGGATTCTCAATTCGGTAAAAACAGTTATTTTTTATTTTCTCAACTATATTTTTTATGGTCATTTTTTGATTTTTGAAAAACACTACTTTGCGTAGAGAATAAAATTACCTACATTTCCTCGTTTGATGCTCGGGATCGACCGCTTTGTTCGGCAGATAAATTGAAAAAGGTGATTTTTTTTTTAATTCATATATCTGAAACTAAACGTCATAACCTCAAGAAAAAAATTATGTCGATGGGTTACGTGTCAAACTATATCCCGTTAACTTTCAAGTGATTTGACAACTTATTTTTTCAGTAATAAATCGAAAACTGAAAAAAAATGAGTTTTTTTGTGCCTCGATTACGGTCGCAAAAAGGCCTCATTGCACTTGAGATTTCGGGAAAAGGTAGATATTTTATGTGTTCTGGCTAAGTTCATTGTACAGCTTTCAAACCCTAATTCCTTATATCTCTAAAACAATGTAGTAAAATGCTTCACAATTTTATTTGGTTATTCAGCATAAAAAAAGCTATCTGCTGCTGAAATTTTAAACGATTTCGTCGAGTGATTTTCAACTAAAGAGCTTAAATGTAAAAATCGTTCTCGAAAATTGCGCGAGCGACCTATCTAATAAATAGCCTGTTGTTTTGATGGTTAGGTTGTTATGCGTGAATTTCTTCAAACTTTTGGACAACGAACCATCCAAAACTTATAATAAATTATGTATAAAAAACCGCCTCATACATTAGCGAGCAGATATATAGATATATTAAAACAATATTTTATTTATTGGACCTATAAATTTAGTTGGAGGAAGCTACGTGCCAATGAATTGGCAGCGGTTATTTCGTTTGCTGTTATTTTTGTACCATTATTGTTGATTTATTATAATCTGAATGGAGAGTATAATTATACTAATTACCAATGGGTGCATTTTTGCTGAAAAGCAGGAATTCGGTAGATTTGATATCTCGAAAACAAAGTCCAACGGGATGAAAATAAAATACAAATAAAAAGTATGGGCACACGTCACACAATAACCCGATAGTATCACTTTATAGGTGTCGGAAAACACATTCCAAAGGCTGAAGCAAACGTAATAAAACGCAGGAGTATAACAGTATTTCCACATCATTATATGACTTGTGAAGATACCTGTCATAAAAAACAATATTATTGTAAAGAAATGGTAAACTGAAGATTTTAAAAGTCCTCTTTAAATCACTAGACTAAATATGCGGTGCACCAAACTGAGCTGCTATCGATGGTCCTGATTAAAGTTACATTGGTCGTTGAACAATAGACAGTGAAATTGGATTGAATGTGCTATACTGTAACTATACTAGTTGGCTATAATAACAGTGGGTTCTATATAGCTACATAATTGGATTGTACGAACGATATTAGACATCATCAGGGAGGAGGAACGGGTGATAAAGTCGACAATCGTTCAATGGTCACTATATTACAAGGCTTCGAATTTATTCAAAGATCGCAAAATATTGATAAAAGTCGAAAGTGGTAAAACTGTCCTTTTATGCCAGCATAAATTCAATGAAAACTCACATCGCCTGATAATGTTGGGATACACATTCGATACGCATATATGTATGTGCAAATCCAGAAAAAACCAGACACTTCAGGGGGTCTGAGTGAACAAATTTGAAATTTGAGGGCACAATTTTTTTTGGATTCCTTAGGCCACCCAGAACTCGAAAACCTTGGGTTCCCAAGATTAAAAAATACCTATTTTTTTGCGGGGCACTTTAAATTCTCTTATGGGAATTTAACAAGGGAAAAATTAACGCAATTTAAAAATCTGTTTTAATAGAATCGAAGTATGACAAAAAAGTAATTGATTTGAGGCCTGGTGGGTTACAAATGGTTACCTAGGTCAAAAGTTGTCTAGGCTTAAAAATGACAAAAAATCACCAATTTCTCGATTTTTTACGAAAATCAGCGATTTTTCTTATTTTTGAAATCCTTATAACTTTTAAGCCCAACGTCAATTTCGACCACCCGGGGCTTAAATTGTAGCTCTTTCTTCTGCTTTCGCTTTCAAAAATCAGATTAAAAGTTTTATTTTACGATCAACTATATATAGGTATGGCAATGAAAAAGATAAAAACAGCAGCCGTATAATTGATGGGCATGTATATAGCTGATCGTAAAATAAATATCTTAATCAGAGCTATTGACCGCTGGGCTCAAAAGATATGAGGGTTTAAAAAAAATATAAAAATCGCTGATTTTCATAAAAAATCGAGAAATTGGTGATTTTTGTCATTTTTAAGCCTAGACAACTTTTTCCCTAGGCAACAATTTTGAACTCACTAGCCGTCAATTTGAAGCTCTCTTCTCATACTTCGATCCTAGTGATACACATTTATGAATTGTACCTTCATGCACTGAGTGGGTAAAGTTGAATCGTGTCTTGTTTTCGATAATTTTCCCCGTGTTAAATTCCCATAAGAGAATTCAAACTGCCAGGCAAAAAATAGGTATTTTTTAACCTTGGGAACCCAAGCTTTTCGGGTTCTGGGTGGCCTAAGTAACTCCAAAAAGTTGGTCTGGTAGGTGTGCCCTCAAATTTCAAATTTGTTCACTCAGACCCCCTGGTGTCCGGTTTTTTCTGGATTTGCACGTATGCATGCTAGCTGACAGCTCAAAATGCAAGTTTGTAATGATGTAGCTTAAAACCCAGCAAACCGTGTAAACATCAGCTACCTTGAGCCGACGTGGTGATTAACTTACGCTTTTCTAATATCATATTACAGAGTTAGCTGCTAATGCAGTATACACTCTGCAGCATTTTGTAACTTCCAGCGCAGAGCTTTGTGTTTCACAGGATAAGAACCCGATGAAAATCTCACTTCCAGAATATACACACGTGAAACAGGAGCAATACGACGACTGCGTATACGAACTCTATACAGAGTTTGATTGAGAGCTTGCATTTAATGAAACTTTATCACGCACATTAGTCTGCCGTGCGCGCGAAGCAAGCGTCAGCGTCACTCGCACACGGGCTGATATGCATGCAGCCTTGAAAAAATTCAAATTCCGACAAAAAATCGATTCGAAAAAAGCACACACACGTGCCACACTCGATTTCCCTCTGTTCCGACGCGTTCCTCTCTTTCCGTCATTAAAATTGTCACACAGCGCTCACACCAGCGGCAGCAACATCGACCCAGCATCAGCACAGAGTTAACATTCCCCTCCCACGGCGATAATATACGAAAAAAAAGAGCGAGAGTGCATGCAAAAGCCGAAGAATATTACTTTCGAGCAATTATCGATCGGTCGCTCCACGTGCGCTGCTGCAGCAACCAGCCGTTTTCCCTTCTATATATGCCGTACACTCGAGCTGAGCTCGACTTCTTCAACGCCTCTAGTATGCGAGAGAGCGAGAGAAAGAGCGATGCTTCGGCTCGTGGCTGTAGTCAAGCCCTGAGTTGTGTATCGGATTACGTTCTATACCTATATATTGTATGATCGTGCACAATACGCGCGGATGCGGTTTTCCCAAGTTTCGGGAGGGGATCTGTGAGTGACAGGGACGGATAAGGCTGGATCTGCCTTCATTTTTTTACCCGGACAGCGTTTTCAGTTTGGATGAACGATCGCTTCTGTCCCGAACGACGAATTAATGATTTTTTCTTTTTCGAGGAGGGAAAGACAAGTTTTGGGATGTGCATGATTTATGGTATAGGTGTAGGACCGGCGTGAAGCGTTTGGCTAATCGATCAGGTGGGTAAGAGCGATGATTGGTTGAGGATTTGAAAAATCGTAGCCTTGACTAAAGTTGGCGCATGGCGCTTTGCATAACAAGCGCGGCGACATATAAATAAGACTTTGCAGCTTGGGAAACCAAGATGAAGTAGTGTATAAATTGTAGATTAATTTTACAACGCGCTCAGCTCGTCCGCATGTTCTATTTTTTCCGATACGTCAGAAGCCAGTGTCATCCTCAGGAAGCATCGAAGGAAATAACGACGATAGCGCATTTTTCCAGGTGACCGAAAATTTCGCGGCGACGGGTTCACTCGATTATTTAACGCAGCGTGAAATCACGGGGCGCAAAAATGTTTAAAATACTAATCTATAGAATACGCCGGAATATATAGAAGTTAAACAATCGCTCGTCCACACGGAGTTTGGCGCTGGCGCGAATGTCGCAAGTAGCGAAATTCAATTATAACGCCGGACCATCGATTCGAGAGTGTTCGAAGATTGAAAGCTGGATTGGCGCAATTTCAAGATATGGCTTGCAGTTTTTCTTCGATTTTTCTGCAGAGAGCTTTCTGTTATATATATAAACTATATTCGGAATAAATTTTACAAATCAAAGACATTTTTATCTGCATGAATTAATGATCGTACAAAGTCGATCTATAACGATACATAATTTGTTTATCAACCGTTTATCTGGTGCATATATTACATTGTACCTGTATTTCCACAAATTAAAAAAAAAGCGTTATTCGCGCAAACCTATACAGCAGAAGTTTAATTGTACATCCGGTCAACAAACATAAACAAAAATATCCTCGCATCCACTCCGGTCTATTACCGCTGCAGTAATTCAAATGAACGCAGGCGTGCAAAGACAGCGCGTTCGATAAACATCGGAGTAACAGTCGCGCACGTCATTCAATTAAAGCTCTAAACGAGGCTGTGCTTGCAGTAGTCGATGTATTATATATGCATCGATCGGTAATTGAAATGTTGCGACACAAATTTATATCACGTGAAACTTACAATTTTCAATCGTCAAAGAAGAAGTGTATAATCAATCGGTAAATTATAAACCGTACTCGTTTAGTCTCTGCCGCCGCGTTCATCCATAATCGATCGCTGCCACGCGAGAAATCGCCGCAATCGTATAAAAACGCTCGAGAGGCGAGTTTTTAATGAAAAAATGACCAAGTCAGATGTACGCAATTAACTAATCTCGGATGCGCAAACGAGCACGAGGCGATAGAGGCGTCGCATTAATGATTGTTCCGGAGCGGCTTTGCAGGTAGCGTTGCTCGTTTCAAAAGTCATCCTTCGGAATGAATTCTTTTCAATTATTTTTCATCGATTTTCTGCAAAGGCGAGAAAATGAGATTGTAGAATGAAAGTTGGTTCGAAACGAGTTTTGAAAAATAGAATAATCCACTTATTCCATTGTGCGACGCTGTCGCACGAATCTCGTGGATTCTTAAAAATGTCCGCTGTACTCGTTAGACCATGGCGTGGCTGGCAAGGTTTTCCGCAGTCTGAAGAAGAATATGCATGAAAAAATGTTATAGGAACTTGTTTTCATTATGGAGTAGCATATTATGCACCAGAAAATAAGCGACATTTTTAACAAGCGTAACTGGAATAAAAACTTTTTTAATATTACCTTCTGTCCTTTGTACGCATAAATAAGTTCATTTTAATTATCTCGTGTTTTACCTGCACGGCCGTCAGCTGCAGGATGTAAATATTTTAATCAAGTTTCACTGGCAGTTGGAAAATCAGAAGATTTGAAAGGAAGTTTAGAGTTACGGAATTTAAGTCTCTTATACCTACAACGATTTACATACTCTCTCGTCATTCGGCTTTGAGTTTGAGTATTTTGCATACATATTGAGCAAGTAATTTGATATGAGATTGCATATCACGCTTTTCGAGCTGAGAAATATCTGATCTAAATGAAATACGATCTAAACTCATCTCAAGAGTCCGAGCAAGTGTGGTGGGTAAATGGTTAAACGTGACTGGCCATTAATTGCGGTTAACCAGTAGGATATACGAAAGAGATTGGCATTAGCCCCTCGGCCTGACTTTGGATGCAAAGTATGGCGCACCAATTAAACATTAAAAGTCAAGGTGCACTTGCAACAAGCAATTGCCCGCATCTCTATTACCGGCGGCATTGCGCCAGCGGCCTCTAGTTGCGTAAACGGCACAGACGACAGCAAGCCAGTGTCGCGGAGGTGAGAAATTGACGCGTGTTCACCGCTATAACTCAGTTTCGATGTATATTTTTTTCTTACGAACGCGTTTACGCAGCTCGCCCACACTCGCTGCTGGCTTCCAGATCATTAACAATTCCCTTTCCCTCGCCAGCCCCCGGAATCTCCACACACAATGCCAGCTGCCGGCCATTTGCGCAGCAGCAGCTGAATTGCCGGGAGGAAGGCCATTCATCGCCGGAGCCGTAGCTCGAGTTACGGATCGAGCGGAGACGATCGGTATCGAGCTGTCCTTGACGATGCCTATCCCGCAGCCGGAAAGTAGGAAAAGCCGCAGCGGCTCGCACCGACCGCGAGCCTCCTCATCGCACCGGCACTGCATGCACCCGCTCGCACATGCCTGGTACTACTGAGGATGCAGCCGAAAGCCCTGTATCGAGCACAGCAGCAGCAGCAGATATATCGATTGTGAGCGTTCCACGCCGCAGCTATTACAAACACAGCCTACCTGCCACGAGGAGGCCCCTCTCGAGCGAGTCCGCTGCTGCTACTGCTCCGAGTGGCTGGTGTGCCGCCTCCCCGTCTCTCTTGCCCTCTTGATCCGCGGACGCACACGCGACTCTCGAGTCCCGCACTGACCTGTCTCGGAGGTATCTCTGTCTCTGGAGGCGCGGCTCGGAAGGACGCGAGTGCGCGAGCAGCAGCAGCGGCCCGACCGGCAGCTGTCGTCAAGGGGACAGCTCTTTCGTCCGTCCGCGTTGCGACACGGAGGAGGGAAGAGAGACAGCCAGCCGCCCTCGCCGCCCCCAGAAGCCGCACTGCTCGCCTGCCTGCCTGCCTGCCTGCCTGCCTGCCTGTCTGCCTGCGCAACGCGGCGACGCCGCGACGCTTGTGACCGACACCCTCTCTCCCTTTCGCGCGATACTGCTGCCGGTGTCGGTCTGTGCGGGGAGCTGCTGGGATCCGCTGCAGGACTCGGGGCGCGCGAGATTCGAACTGCTACATGCTCCTAGTGCTTATGTATTATGCTTTATGAGAAATGAGCTAACAGCTTGGACGGCCAAGCTCGCATACAGACGAAGCGAGGTCCTGCCGTCCCAAATTTCAAGAGCTTCATTTGACTTAATTTTAGGAAAACGCATCCCCCTCTTTATATCTTCCCCTCACTACTTCTACGGCCGAATACTATAGATTTTATATTATATTCTTTCCGATTTTCCCAAGCCTGATGAACGAGATCCCGCACTTTCATCAAGTTTATAAAGAGCTTCGATTTTATACTATTACGTGCACTTTGACTCTTTAAATTCGAGCAAAACATAATTCAAGCGCTGTAATAAAAGAGCGAAACAGGCTGGCATCAGCAGCCCTTAGGTCATCTTTCCCCATTTCGAGACGTACGGTATATGACTCCCCCCTCGAATAAAAAGGAAAACGAGAAAAGCTCCCCACAGCGCACTATATTCTAGAACAACACGTGTATTATGGACGCCGCATATCTCTCCTCTAATTAGTGTGCTTGCTTCTGATGCTGCAGCGCGTATTCGGACGTCGAGGCGCCGGTTCAGCTTGGGAATCGATCGAAAACCGAGGGCGGAGGGAATGGACGAAGGGCGAGAGCTTGCGGCTGGATTTTGGTTGGCGCATCATCGTGATAATTTCAAGTGACGCTTACCCCGAATAAAAGCTTAAAATCCTAAATATCCGCAACTCTATAACTTTGTTTCCGTAAGAAAAGAAATCCAAAGGAGACATCGCGTTAGTGTCATCCCTCCGCTCGAGCTTCGCCGACCAATAATCCCCATACGGACGCACGCATGCGCCAACGCAGGCTCGCAGGACGCAGCATATCAGCAGCTCCTTCGCCAAAGTACGACGACACTCATCGAGTGCCTATACGCCTGGCAGGCTCGCGCAAAATCATTGTGCACCGAAACGGCTTGCTCCCGTCGTTTATCACTTCGAGTTTCTTTATCGACGACGAGCGAGTCTGTACCCGCGATTGTTTTCTCTATGTGTATAATATACGCTCGGGATCATGCGCGAGCTTCGTGTACGCGATGCACGAAATTAACGCCGTAAATCTCCTCGCGCCCTTGACGTCTTCGCTGATTCGCATAATATTGGAGGATCAGGATCGCCAGCGAGCATATGAGCGTGGGATTTGCTAAGTTCGTGTACAGGTGAGAGTAAGTTGCTCAAGGAACATATATCTTATTATACTTTTGGATGATCGTTGTTGGTTTCGAAGTACTGTTCGACGCTTCTACGTTTTATTTTATTTTAAAAACTAATTTTTTCTTATTCATGTAGTTGATCGCACTTTTGTCGATTTTCTTCAGCTGCGAGGTTCAATCGTCGAGTGGAAACGTCCCGATGCCGGTTACACAATGGGGTTCAACATGTGGAGTGAGTAAAGTAGATTATGCGATACTTCATGAACGTTAATAAATGCACGATTAGAATAGAACAAGATCAAGACCAGGTGTGCCGAGTCTAACTTGAGTTCTAAACAGATAGTGGATTTAAAAATTGTAATCGCCTATTTAGTTCTATAAATAGACTCGAACAATTGTCATTGTCATTACAAAAAATCAATAACATAATAAGACATTTTCGCAAAGAATCAGCCAATCGTCTTGCCTCACTAACAGGAGAAGCGATTCAAAACTTGGCGGCAAAATGCTCCCTGGTCACGTGTCCGGCTCTAGCTTCGAGCTGCGAACACGCGACAACGTCGCAGCAGACGGCGCGCCCGCTAGTATTCTGTATTATCAGTCTGGCCGCAGTAGTGTACTCGCGACACCTACGCACGGCGGAGCAAGCTGCAAAAACGTAAACAAAGCCGCGACGCGCTCTCCGTAAATAGCCCTCTAGCCTGATTATGTCAGCGACTACGTCGACCACGACGACGACGACGACGACGACGACGACGCCAAGTAAAGTCAACGGCAGTAGCATCGTCTGCATCAGCGAGGCGAAAACCGCGGCGACGACGTCGTCGCTCGGCCCGCAGAGCCAGCAGAGCCTCGCCTAACCCGCGGCTAGCAGCAGCGGCAGCCCAGCCAAGCAGGAGTCATCGTCGACGGCCGAGCGAAGTAAGCCGATCGATAAATAGGCCGGTGCTCTCACTGTACACAGGGCATCATCGTATCATAGTGTCAGTGCGACGCATCGCACTCTCTCGTTCGGAGAGTCTGCTGCGCGAAGGAGGATGTCCAGCTCGAGCTGATACTCGCGTCGTCCACCCTATAGATAGATCGCTTGGATGGACGTGCTGATCGGGCTGCAGCAGAGCGTCGCCGCCGACGATAGCGTCAGTCTCGTTTCCAAGAGCGAGCTCGGTATGTGCGGCCGTCTATCTCTCTGTCGCGCGGGACGCACCGGACACAGTCACTCCATACGCACGTCGCACTGCAGTGCACCTGCACCCGCCGTGGCGTGAAAGTTGGCCCCACTGCGTGTCCCGCCACGCGAATCGGCTGATGGGAATACCGTTTGTGGTTCATACTATTCAATCGGAGTCGCGCTCGTCTCGTTTGAGGTTAGACCGCGCGCTTAATACGGTTTTGTACCTCAATAAATATTATACTCTACTTTATTTATAGGTTATTTATAGCGATATCTACCTGGAACGCGCGCGTCTACCTGCGGAGGAGATCTATCTATAAGATAATTCGAGGCGCCATGAATACTGCAACGTCTTATACTATTACTTTACGGCTAGCAGACGGTTCATACAAATTTTCGCAGCTTTACACGAAAATTGCGCAAGCGGGTGTAATTCGCGCATTACGCAGAAAATTATTCGGTCTCCAAGTTCGCTTATTTACATGCTAATTGGTACTGGCGATGTTTGCGGTATTCCGTGTACTTGGCAAACTAGCGTATGAGCTTTTAAATATTCATGGATATCTATAGTTCACGCAGTGGAAAAGTCTATGACCGCTTGGTAGAAATCGCAGCGTACGGTATGACGGTATAGGATCTGATAGGAACGATTTATTTACTAATTTAATCTGAAAGTTCATTCTAACGAAAATCTTTCAATACATCTTAGCAATAGCTGTAATATTGAATTAAAAACATTGTTAAAGAAAAATGTTCTCTCGAGCATAATATAGACGATATCGAAATCGATTATTCCACAGTAAGTATTGATTTGATCTCATTCCGAGGAATCATGATGCCGTTAAAAATAATTCATCAGACTCGAATGGCGCACCCGTAAAACGAAAGCAAACTAGTAGGTACACTGTTACAGCAAAGCTTTACACAAGCAAGCGCACTTTGAAGCTTCTGCCTCACGAATTCGCCATTCACATTTAAAACCAGTGCAAACATCGGCGCACACAAATCATTAAGCCCCACTGACGGATATAGTACACGAGTTTGTCCTCTCTCTCTCTCTCTCTCTCTCTCTCTCTCTCTCTATATATATATATATATATATATATATATATATACACACACACACACACACGCGCGCGGCAAATTGACGAGTAGTGCGCAGGACTCGCACGCGAGGCGGCTGATTTTCTATTTTTACGCGGTGATGAGAAATCGGCAAGTTCCGTAGTTGCAAGCCGCTTCGTGCAAGCCACTTCCCGTCGTACCGTCTCTTGCTGTACTTCTATAGGATATTCCTCCTTTCAATTGTCACACGTCTCGTATACCGAACGAAATCGAGATGGTGAGATTTGGTACAGTTGCGACTTTCAAAATTATACTCATCTTTCTTTCGAAAGCTTTTATTTTATAGAGAAATCATTTTCGTTTCTTTATGATAGTTTTGTCAGCTTAAAATTGCCTTTAAATTGTATTGTTGCCTTTTTAACTAACTCGGAACATATTGCATTTTTCTTTTTTAGATTACATTCACAAATTGAGTATGTCAAGAAGAAAAGGTGTGAGGGAAAGACAATACGACAACGTGGATTACACACAGCTCACCGAAACCGACAATGGTTTCGTGGATTCACAGGTACTCAGACAGAACGTTAACGTTTTGAAATATTTATTTTATCATTATTAAACTCGTATAAGCTTGATGAATAAAACATGATTCTTCACAGTTTGTCTCCCCCCCAATAAAAATACCATGGAAGGCGATAACATTGGCAACACTACTATTTGTTGGAGGTACTGTGATGCTTGTAACAGGTAGCTTAATAGTGAGTGGCCATATTGATACAAAGGTAAAGTAAATCTATCGGAGGATGTATGTACAAAATTAGGCTTAAATAGAAATTCGATGTTTTTACGAATCTAACTCAACTATTACATTAGAAATGATTTGCTACCTTATAAATCACTGTTTTACACAATCATCAAATTATAAAAAAAAAAATAAATTTATTTTATTGAAAACAAAAATTAAAGTAAAAACAAAAATACTTTCTTATGGATGAAGTATTTTACGTGCAAAGTAAAATCTTAAGATATAACAGAGTTGTAATAATCCTCTAGGCAAGCTTTATGTAATTATTGATGCTAATATGATTTTTATTGAATTGCAGTATTCCGATCGGATGTGGCCAATTATAATTTTGGGGGCTCTCATGTTCATACCAGGTGCTTATCATGTAAGGGTAGCTGTACAAGCTTACCGCAAGGTTCCAGGCTACTCTTTTGACGACATTCCAGAATTCGATTAGACAAATATGTCTACTACAATTCTGTGTACATATATATTTTTAACGTCACCAAAATGTGCTATTTAATCGCATTTGAAAATTTGACTTTTGAAGCATTGCATTCACAATTACAAAGTTACCGTTTATTAATGTTATTAATAAAATGTCTTTGTAATTGATATCCATTATCGTGGCCTATTACAAAATGAACCATATTTTAATCGTATAACGATGAAATAAAACTAAATGTCTTTTTATTTACTTCTACTGTGATACGAAAATAGCTTCTTTTTTATTTTTCCAATGCGATAAATATACCTCTTACATGTGATAATTCTAACAACTATTATTATGTAATTTAATAATATAAAATGATTTGCACCTTCAAGTTTTGAAGTTTAGAAACTGTATACATTTGACAAAATAAAAATTATTAATTGTTAATTTTTATGGTTAGAGTACAAGTTATAAAATACAACAACAACCTGCACGTTGTAGATATTTATTCAAGTCTAGAACGTAATAGATAAATAGCAATCGTATCTTTAATATCTTATTAAATAGTATAGTATTTTCGTAAATTTACAGTTAAAATGATTGACCCTTATAATGAAACAAACAAAGTATATAATACAAAAAATACTGATTACAAATCAAATTAAGATTTGTGTTTTACTAACGTAAATCATGTATGCATTGCCTAGTGTATACATGTAAAGTAGCAGACCTACTTTTTTCCATTTTTTTTTTTTTTAAACTTTTTTACATGCTCTTCATAACAAGCAATTAAATAATATACGTTTTCGAAAATATTCATCAAATCAAATCTGTTGTTGAACAGAGAGTAAAAGCGTTTCTTACACAATAACAATAATTTTAATGAAAACGATTCATTGTAAAAAAATTATAAAAAAAAAAACATTAAATACATACACATAAAGGTGAAATGCAATTTTCATCATCATGGTCAAAAATATAAAAAAAAAGTAACTGAATTACCTTAATCCCAATGCTTCAAATAATCGACAAGAGTTCGACTCATTAGCTTACAAATTTTGCTTACTTTTCCACGAGAAATTCTGATGGGTGGAGTAAATCGCGTGGCTAACATTTTATTAACCAGGTTACGAATACTTATGTATGTATCGCTACGTTTGGCAGCCACCTCATTTATGTACAACCGTTTTTCCACTGGTATATCCTGAAATTCGGTAGATATTTTATACATAAAGGTATATTTTTTGTCTGTTACAAACAAAATTACTAATGTAAATTAATTGTCACCTCAAATATCAGTGTTACTTTTAACTGATTAGGCCTTAAGCGATGGATTACTGGTCCAACATTAAGTTTTAATATATATATTAACCTCCTTAATATCAAATAAAGTTCCTCTTCTGAAGAATTTGTATCGATTATAACTGTTGTGAAACCATTTTTTATCTGAAACATAATTGATTTTCCCACTTAAATCAAATCCAATTATTTTTCGAGAGCATGAATGATAAGTTTAGAAAAAAACGAATACCTGTATATCATTGTAGTATCCAAGATGTATAGCATAATCTAATACCTGATTAGTTAGTACTTCATCAATTGGAAGCATCCTGGTTATTAATTCTCGATAAGTTGATTTTTGTAATGTTAAATCATTACCTATGATTAATCTACACATATCAGCCACTAATTCGTCTTTGCCATTTAGAAGTAACAATAACATTAGCTTATCTAAATAAAGTCGAAGATCTGTAAAAATAAGTGGCATGATTACAAAACAGTTAAAGTGAGATGTATGAGTATGATATTAAAATAATTTGATAAATTTGATTAATACATACCAATTGGATAGTAGTAAATATATTGATCCGTCAAAAGTTCTTTGAAAAGATAAACTGCTTTTTCTGGTTCATTATAAGACAAAGCTTTGAGCAGAATAATGACTACTTTATTTCTATGTTTTTCGTCATCTTTCGTGTGATCTTTAGTAAGCCATTCATCGCGATTGGTTTTAATCAATCTCGTCCCTGCAAATAATAATTCAAAATGTAAGAAAGACGGATTAATTTTGGTAAGTAATGCAGATTCAAAAGAATGTAAAAATTTTATGTAATTTCAATATGGCACTGATTCTTACTTACATGCCATCAATTCATTAGTTAATAAATCATTTCTTGTCTATCGAGCTTTTATGACGATAAAATCAATACATGCTTTAGAATCCTCACTACTCAACTTTGATCAACACACAGCAATTTCTATCGATTTTTTGTAAATCGACAGAAACTAAGAAACATTAATAAAAATGCTACTTTTTTACAAGATGAAGTTTGATGGTTTCAAATTCAACTTCGAATTTAACAAACTATATTTAAGAAACCTGAGCTTCTTATTGCCTTTGAAACTCTAGTTTCAGAAGCATTATAATATAGCGATAAAAACATGTGGACTAATTATTAATAAATATAAATATATGTCTGTTGCAACCCTTAATTACCATACGGATGTATCAGATATACTTATACTTATAAATTAGTTCGCGCATTTTTATTCTTCCTTGTTTGTACATTAAACTGTTAAATTGTTAGTTATTAACATTAAGTATGAAAAAAAAATTTTCACTTTCAAATTCCTTCAAACTTTTGCAAAAAAGTAAACGTAAAGTACTTGATTTCACAAAATGAAGCTAAAACTCACTCTGCAATAAGTATAGTGCTTCTAAAGGATCGCTATTGGCTAAATAAATTTCAGTGCAAATGAGCACAAAGGTGGTTCTTGGCTCGTTGGGTTCAATAATTTTTAACGAGCTTAGCAGGTCCAAAGCCATTACCCACAAATCGTTGTTGCCTAAGTCAATCAAAGCGTAAATTCCGACATCGAATAACAGGTCGATACATTTTTGTGATGACGGCCATCTGTTGCGGACTGCAGAAAGCCCCAAAAAAATAATATAAGATAAAACACTATATAACAGGATTTGATGAATAAAAAAGTCAATGGTGGAAGAAAAATCTTTTTTATTGCGCTAATTTATTCTACACCACCAATTTTCTTTTTGATTTTTCTTCTACGTCTCTGATACAAACAAATAAAATCTTATACAATCAATTACCATGAAAAATGTATGGTAAAATTTAGGTCGTGTGCTATTTTATAGGCGTTATAAGATATTTTATTTTTAACTATTATAATAATAAACTTTGTTAATAATATCAACGCGGTTTAATGTCGCTAACGATATATATATATTTTTTTTTCTTCATCATATAAAAACAAGCTACGATTTCATGATTAAACAATTTTGAAGCTTGTTGCATATTTGAGTATTTTTTTTCCCAGCATTATCTTTGTTTTAGAAATTAGCAATAATTTTACATATCGTGGATGTATACCGAATACATTTTTTAGTCTCCAATGTAAAAAAATAAAATTTAAAATTCATTTTATCGTTTGACCTTGTTATAAGTTTATAAATTATTATATATAATAATACTTTTCTTGAATAAGAGAAGTAATTTTAAAATGAAAATTCAGTGTGTTAGCTAAAAACTAAAAATGTACTTTTCATGTGAATTGCTGTCTCTAAAATTTAAGATTATTAAACCTAACAGTACTATTGAAGCACAGTTTCTTAGTTACAGATAAAAATAAATCTCTCTCCTATGAGAAAATATCAGTTGCCATTGTAAAAAAAAAAAAAAATAAAAAAAAAATGATTGACCTGTTTCATTGGTGTATCTCATCTTGGCATGTTGTTAAGTACTCTACAAGATCGTGATTTTTGTTACCTGCACGTTTGATGATTTCTGAAATGTGTCGCTGGCAGGTTTTCACATTTTTACACAAAATGTGATAATATGCACGTTTTAACAGAGTATCTTGCACATTTTCTTTGCAGAATTCATTCAATGTATTCCATACATCATCGTAATCTTCATGAGCCAAACATTTATCAATAACACTGGCTCTGAGATATATTTTCCAGAAGCGATCCCTAAATACACTTGTAGGCTCACCGGAGTCTAAAATTAGTTATGTTAATAAAATAAATAAATCTAAAGTAATCATTGTACTAAAAACTATCAAGACTAATTTTGAATACTTATTATTACACTGTCAAACTTTTTGTCATGTGCTACTTAACAACATTGTACTTACCAACTTCATTCACAGTATATTCCGAAAAATTTGTACTTTCTCCTCTGCTTGGTGTATTTTTTAGAACATCAACAGGCGAATTTATTGGCTGTTGCACATTACAAGAAGTATTAACTGTCAGACCCTGGTTTTCAACTTCCGCTGATTTTAAGCTTTCAACTGATTGGCATCTTGAAATTGCAGGACTGCTATGCAACGTGAAAGTATTTAATTTTTAATTTTGCAAAGCACCATTATAAACTACAAAAATAACTTATTCCGACGAAATCTAGTTAATACCTTAAAAACCTTTATTTTATAATTAACAATTTTAAAAAAGCACAGATTTCGTCAAAATAAATATTAATTTTTACCGTCATCACTTTGACTTTGGAATTTTTTAAACGAAAATATTTTTTGCAAATAATTCTCTCTTACCTGACTGCAATTTCTGTCACATCATTTGATGAACTTGCAAGGGGAATGGTGTTTAACACTTCTTTTTCATTTACCAAGCACGTTTTTTGAACAAGTGTATAAAACTGTTTGAGCATTGTTTGGCTCATTCTGCTTCTTTCTAAATTAGTTATTTTATTTTTGATTAAATTATAAACTTCATTAATATGACTCGAATTCTTTTTTCGTTTGAGACATTGCAGTATCGTCAGCTCGATCATATCTACTGGCGGTACAGCTTTCTGCGCCAGGCACTTGATTGTTTCCCAGCAAAAGCCATCAGATATCTTGGGCTTGATTGCCACGCAAATATTTCGCACCCAGTCTCTGTTGCCTTTTTCTACAAACATCGCAAGTTTCTTAACGAAAGACTCGACTGTGTAAAGCTTTGAATTCAAACAATAGTCAAGCAGCTCGTTCAAAAATCGCTCGGAGCGCAATTCCGCTTGATAAAGTTTATTGTAGACATTAAACATCTCGTCATTAAGTTTAGGCAGGAGCGAACTCCAAACATTCTGCAAGAAGAAATTAAACTTCTGATGAATCGCACAGTCTAAAATGGGCATTAATACCTCGAGTTTTTTCTCTTTTATAAGTTTTTGTAACGAATACACCTAAAAAGCATTAAGATGAAAATTAATTTTAAAGAACCCAAGTTATACAACAAATGATATTATAATATTTACATGATGGGAGTAATGACAGCTTGTCATTTCCATTGAACAGTTTCCATATCGTAACATTCTAAAACAAAATCTCTTGAAAAATAGAATCTTTACTGTGTCTGCCGTAAACATAGAGTCCGTATCATGAGTCTGCTGTGTATTATTGTCAAAAGTAATGGTAGGAGAACTACCGAATTGACTTAAATTGTCCACGTCTTTTCGCATTTGTGCAGCATTCATTTTATAGAATTTATCATTCAGAGCTGCAGAATTGTCTTTATAGAAGTTTGTATTAAAAGCTGCATCATTGTTACTGTATGTATTGAAAGGTTCTTTCCTACACTGGGATGCGTACGCTGCCATACCAGATACCTACAAATTAAAAAATGTCTCACTTAAATGTTTTCTAATAAAGTTGATAAAAAACGTTTACAATTGGAAACACAAATGATTCCTTTTTAAAAGCAAACTTTAACTATCACAACTCTTAATACCTTAGGCACTGTTTGCATAAATGGCTGCATAGTGGTTGCTGATACTGTGGAGACTTGGGATTGGTTATCAGCATTAATATCAAACGTTATCCTATTTATTAATCTGGTTGTCCTTGTAGTTGTAGCCGTTGTCGTAGGCACTGCTGGAGTTACAAAAGAAGATGGGTTTCGTTGATTAATTCTAGAGTTGTTTAAAGTCAGTCGATCTTTGATCGACATTGGCTTATTTCTGATTTCTTCGTTTTGACGCATTCTCTCCGAAGTGAATTTTCGATGCGGTGGGCTTGCATTTGATTCTTCATCGCTCCTATAATAATCAATTTTATTATTGCTGTTGTTTTTTTTTTAATTTTCCTTTTTGTTTTAGAAAGAATAATACAAAGCGCTACTCAATTATATATGAACATATTATAAAAGTAATCATCAACTAATTTTAAAATTAAACGTAATAAAATTACGCTATTTTTCGCAGTTGTCAAATCGTATTTAAAATTTTGTAATATAAGTAACATTTAGCTAGAAAAAAAAATCATTTATACACTATACACTAAATTATTATTTTCTAAATTACATACGAAAACATGTCCCCTGGATGTATAGATATACATTCTTCATCATCGCTATCATAGTAGCCAATTGATCGTACTTTGCCAGATTTGACAATGTCCATCAATTCTTTTTTAACATCTATATGTTTATTAGGCGACGGTGATTTCCTACCCAGTCGTTCAAATACGGAAGCCTTTTTTTGGGCTGACTGAGAATCTCTGATGGTTATCGACGAATGATTTTCTTGCTTAACAAGGTTGATTTCCTGCCTCTGTTGAATGATTGTTTCAGTATTTTCTCTTTCTGCTCTTTTCTGCAGTCTTGGATCTTTATTTCAAGAAAGACAAATTGAAATAAAACATATAATTACGTGTCTGTGCAAAAGCTTTTGAAATTATGCATAGTTTTAAGTTATTTGTCATTTCTAGTGTATGCAGTAAATTTATATATGTATTAAAAAGTATTCGAAAAATATTATATAAATGTATTGCTTATAGAAGTCAACATGCATATTTAAATGGATACTTATTTTTGAAGTGGCCATTACCTGGACTTTCATATGTCGAAACTACAGATGTGGTAGGAGAACTGGGCCTGCTGTTGGACCTTACAAACCTTGGATCAGTCAAAGCTGGAAGCTTTGTTGGACTAATCAACCTGTTAAGTCTCGGATCCCTTGAAACTACATTAGTTGACTTTATTGGGCTTATAGACCTATTCAGCCTTGGATCTTTGTTAACAAAAGTAGAGGACGTTTGAAAAGAACTTGTAGATTCAGATGCAGTTGGCTGTTGTTGTTGAGTTTTGCTTAAGGAATTTACAGAAGATGATAGATTTTGCTGTTGTAACCTGTTGTTGAGTTTGTCAGACGTTATACATTCTTGAGCTTTAGTTATAACAGATGACTTCAAGCTCAAAGAAAGTCGAGAAGTCGGCTTAAAAGTAATTGGTGACTTCCTAGAGGTTGAGTTACTTGCACTGGGCGAAGACTTGTCGTTTGTGCCATTAGAACTCTCATCTTCACGGGACCCATTAACGTTAGAAAATCCTGACTTCGAACTTAATAAAGAGAGTCGAGAGCTTCGCTGGAAGGTGATTGGTGATTTCTTATTTGTCGCGGTATTTGGGTCAAGCAAAGACTTTTTTTTCGTATCATTAGGAGTCGTATTTCTTCGAGTTTTAATTACAGTAGGAGAGCTTAACGAGAGTCGAGAATCTCGCTGGAAGTTGATCGGTGATTTTCTAGTTTTTGAGATAATTGAACTAGATGAAGATTTTTCTTTCGTGTCGCTATTTAAAAACGTACACGTCGGCGTTTTAAAATCTTCATAAAATATCGAAAAAAAAACGTATATTTATTAGTAATAACGAATAATTGATGCTAAGTATAAAGATAATTAAATATTCAATCTTACGTTCACTATTTGGGCTATTCCCCGCCGATAAAGAAAGAACTTCAACGTCTGCATCGTCTTGATTATTTCCCTTGTACAAAGTGATAGTTTCAGCTTGTCCATCATAGTTTGTAAGCTCGGTGATGTCTTCGCAAAGGCTATCAAAGCTCTCTTCAACACCAACATTATTTCTTAAGCTGTTTGACTGCTGGTTCTGCTGCTGCTGTTTCTGTTGCTGCGTTACATGATCCAAAGGCAAATTTTTTGTGATGCCATTAAATTTAGGTTTAGACCCAGATGGTGGTACATCATTGGTTTGTTTATCAGTACCATTAAGTACTTTTAACGGTGACGTTACACTATTAATAAAAAAAAAACACCATATAGCTTTGTTACTTATAAAAACTATATTATAAAAATTATGATTAACTTTACCTTAGAGATTGTTCATTAGAATTCGGGGATATAGCTTTGGAATTAGCTCTCAACTGTTTTCGAATGCCAATCTTTTTAGGATCTGATATTATAATTGTATTTTTAAGCAATTTACTATCGCTTATGATTTTTGGCTTTGCTCGAGGTTTCTTAACAGTATGAGTATTTTTTTCCTGAATTGAACCTTTTTGTTCTTTGAGAGGTTTAACACTTAACTCCACATCTATGCTTTTTGTTGAAGACTCCATAAGATCTAGTGACAAAAAACTGTCATTCAAGTTATTTTCTTCTTCTTCCAAGTTATTATCACAGTTTGAATTATCATGATCTGAAAAAATTTTAATTTTAATCATTTAAAAATGAAATTAATGTTTTTTTTTTGTTTTAACTTTATTTTGTTGTTATATTAGACTTGTGATATTATTTGATTTATGATATTTTTTTTATTTAAAACTTTTAAATTAAGTGAATAATTAATGCGTGCTTACCAACAGCGCTATTTACGTAATCTTGAGATAGCTTATCATTTGAATCACAAATTTTTTCATTGGTTCTGGTTTCATTATCTGGCTCATAATCAGATGGATCTGCTCCAAAAGACAATACAGGACTATAGGGGTATGATTGGCTAGGCATTGCAGTTACAGTTTCAACAGTCTTCGAGTTGAAGTATTGACAATTTACAGATAAACTGTCAACTGATGATTGTGTGCTAAGCTCAATATTGTTGGAATCATTCTTTATAGTAGTATTATTTTTTTCGCTTATTCTTTTTTTTTTAATCATTCTATTACATGTCAACGTTTTATCAGCTTTTCTTTCTTCCTCTGAGTCTTCTTTTTCAACTTCAACTTTCGATACAGAGTCCAATAAATCTTTATTTACATGATCTGACTTATCTCCTTTTTTTAATTTAAAAGATTTTAAGAATTTTCTTTTTCTCGTGGCAGGATCATCATCACTACCAAACTTTTTTCTCCAAAAAGAGTTGCTTTTAGTTTTTGATTTTTGTGAATTTTGTTTCTTAATTTTGGAAAAAGGATTTGAAACAAGAGTTTCAATTTTTTCTTGTGTTGTCTGAATTGCAGTTTTATTTAATGCTTTTTTTTTAGGCCTCAAATCTGCAAATTCATCACCAGAAGAGTCGATTAGTTCAGTCCATTTTTCTACTGGAGTAAGCTTTTTTGAAACTCTTGAATTCAATGGGTTTAATCTTCGGTTACTACTTCGCAATGAACTACTTCTACTTTGAATAGACTGTTGGCTACAACTATGGCTTTGAGAAAATCGTTGACTTGTGGATGATGATAGTTGGCTAAGTTGTGAAGAACTTTTGCTTCGTAATCGTGATAGGCTACCATTTTGCATGAAATCTTGATGTTTTGATGGTTGACTACGATTTTGCAGAATTTTTTTTTCTTCAAATTCTTCAAGTGAGTCGTCTGATTTTGGTTCTTGTTTTATACCCAAAGTGCTGCTAAAAGATTCAAAATAATTGTGAATGTTTCTACTAGCTCTTTTACTAAGAATTCCTTCTCGTGGTGAATCTAATTTCTCTTCTGACTTTGGTTCGATTTTAATTTTTGGTTTTCGCCCTCTCTTCTTGGATCGAAAAACTGGAGATGTTTGCAAAGCTTTTTCTGGACTCACTATTTCTTGTTTTATCAATGCTGTTTTTATAACTAGGACTTGGGCTGTACTTGTTAGGATGGAATAGTGTTGTTTGACACAATCTATGCTTAAGCCATACTGTGTTGCAAGTGATGCATACTCTAAGGTACTTGAACTTGTTTCCGTTGGTGCTTCCGATGGTGCACCAGCAGTAATGCTAAGTGATGTAGTACTCTGTGTGTCACATTTGTTGAAGCTCTCAGACGAAGATTGACTACTTATTTCTAAATACTTCTTCGGTAAACTCAGAATGAACCTTTATAAATGAAAATTATCAGACTGAATAATGGGAATATAAGATAGGTTTATTTATTAATTCAAATATTAAAATTTCTCAAATCAATCACACTTATTGATAACATATTCATTTTAGACAAAATACAAATTTGAATAAAAACAAGCCATTAAAAAAACACTATACCACTTTATCTTCTTTGTGAAAGTATGCTTGTACATACAACAAAGTTAATGAATTGACAGATGCAGACAAAATATAAAGTTATGATGCGAACGGAATAGTAAAAGCTAGGTAATGAAAGAATGCTCTAGTGTATTTGGACAAGGACAAAGTTGAGAGAGAAGGGCAGAGAAACAAACAAACAAGAGGTCAAAAAAAGCTACACCTTGTGCATGTGATCATCAGAGTATCTAGGAAACCTACTAACACACTTTTGCAAATTTCTGTATTGGTGTAAATACATTTCTCAATAAATATAATATAAATAAACAAGTTATTTTGTTATTTTTGCGTAAATCAAGCCTTCTAATACTTTCAAGTTAATGTACACATCAATATTAAGAGCAAATGTTGGCTATACCACTATTGAGCCATTGGTTCATAAGAATGTATGCAGCTGCTCATTACAGCAAATAAACAGGACGATAAGCCACAAGAAAATTTTCCTACCTTTTCCGCTGCGATTTGCGCGCCGGGGTCTCCGGCGACGACGTCCTGGCCCTTTTCCTCGACTCCAACGACGACTTACAACTGGAAATCGAGGACTGCGACATGACGACGGCGCCTCTTTGTAATGCTGCTGCCTCTCACCTTCTTCCTCCGTGTTGTTCACACTATGCACCGTCCCGAGAAAAAACACAAAGAAGCCGGCGCTTAGTTATCCGAGTATAATAGACGGGCTAGCCGCACGCATTACTCTTTTCCAATAACATGTACATGTATTTCATGATTCGAGGGAGATACTTAGGCTGCAGTGGAACATAGTAACATACCTGCATTATGTCGGCAAAAAGCTCGAGTTTGACGTGCGCGTGTAACATTAAGTACGGGTGTACGGACATTTTTTCTAAAAAATCACGACATACATATATATTTCCTCAACGGGATCCCGGAGATCCTCGGGACAACAATTGCACCTGATAACTCGGAACGAGACAAAAAAAATAGTTGAGAAACGGTGCCAACGACGGTGGCGGCAGATTTTGTCTGTGCGTACGCGATGCAACTGACGGCGAAACAAAGAAAAGCACCGGCGGCCGACCGATTCTTTCGCTCATTAGTAAGTGCTGAGGCGCAGAACCATACAGCCGAATCGTAAAACACGTCGCGACGAAAATACAGCTCCAAGGCCTCGTTGATACGTGAATAATAAGAACAAAGTTCGCAACTCACGTCGACGTCGTCGAATGTCGTGCCGGCCCGCAGCACGTGCATCTCAGTCCCGCTCGGAGGGTTTTTTTCCTCGGTGGCTGCAGCTTGGGCCGAATGAGACGATCACCAATACAGCAACACAGTAATTATCGTATCCTCGAGGCCTAACAATGCTCGACGATTTGTTGCCGGTTTCTCTTGCCGCGTGTGTATACTGTTAACTTGACAGTAGCTATATAGTTCGTATTAGGCGGTAAGTAGTCTCGTCGACTCTGCAGGCTTGTCTGTGCGCGCGCGAAGAGTCGCGAGCCGGCGATTGAATTCTTGGCGCAGTGTTGCCGCGGCGAGGGTGGCAGCGCTACTTGACAATGCGCACGCGACAAGCCTTTGGCGGGAAGAAATCGGGGATTCGAATGCCCAAGATATAAGTGGAATTTGCCGCTATCGTTGCGATCTGCTGCTTTGAAATGGTTTTTATGGTTATGGTCAAATATTATTATTATTTGATTGTGATCAATTCAATTTCCAATTAGATTGTTTTGAACAATGTTTACCAAGTTCTGGGCTCGCAATGAACCGTGGATAAAAAAAACATCTAGCAGGTACTGCGATGCGTGCAGATCATCAGCGTAAAATAAATTTTATCTGTACGTAGAACAAGCCGAGAAGAAAGCGGGTATGGTGCGAGCACTGAAAGCGATCTCCATAGGCTCGCTTTCAATCTTATATGAAATCGGATACTCTAAATACTTCGAGTCACGCTATTTCGTTTGATCAAATCTATTACCATTCGCGGTTTTCTTTTATTGTGCAATATCTAAAGTGGGTACGTATTTTTTTATATGGTTATTATTATTATTATTTGTCATTTTACTTCAGAACCATCGATCGCTTCAGTTCCTACGACAAAGTAGAGCAGCAGCCAGATCTCCCCATATTATGTTTCATTTCCGCTTAAAGATAAGATCTGTCCAAAGCACAAGTATACTGAATTTACTGAATGATGTATATAAGTACCAGTGATCGTACCATTACTGCGCTATTTAAAAAAAAAAAAAAAACATTTTTAAAAAACGTTTAAATTTTGAACGGTGTAAATAAAATAGGAATGATGTATAATTCATAAGAGTGAGTTTTATTCGACAAAAACGGGTTTTATCATCAGTTACATGCAGAACAGTATAACTGTAACTGTCCACGCAGATTCAAAAATGTATGAAAATCCTTATAGACGGACTTGATCAATTGTTTCACACAAACAACACATACATGATATTGATAAAAAGCGAGTATTGAGCAGTCAGAAACAACGGAAAATAAAAGTAAGACAACAGCCAGAAGCATCGTCGCTGATACAATTGCAAATTAAAAAGTCTAGGCTATGGCTCTGACGAACAATCGCCAGCCAGTGAACGACTCTTACAACATACGCATAGCACAAGTACAAACAAAATAATTATAGTCTCTTCGAGCTGGCGTTACCGAAGGGGAGGAAAAAAAAAATGTAGTCTATTATTCGATCCGTGCTTGTTTAGGGCCTGTACTGGTACTCGCGGCTGTCGAGTCCGTAATTGGCCATCTGCTGGTCGATCCAGGGCCTGGCGTTGGCGACGTTGGCGTAGACGCCGGGGATCTGGTTCTCGCCGCAGCCGATACCCCAGGCTACGATACCGGCCTGGGTGTACCTCCTCGGGTCGCTCTTGACCGGGCAGACGAGCGGGCTACCGCCGTCACCCTATTGAATTTCAAGGGAAAAATATTTTAGCAACGTGTAGAGAATTTGGAAATTTCACTTTAACAAGTGAGATTTTGATCGAATGATGCGTACCTTGCAGGTGTCCTTGCCGGGCTCTCCACCAGCACAGATGAAGCTCTTATCGAGCTGGAAGTACTTTCCTAATCTGGTTGTCCTCAGGGAGTTTTGACAGCTGTCGTGTGGTACTATTGGCAGTTCGACGCGTTTCAGGATGACTTGGTAGTGTCCTTCTTTGCCTGAAAACCGAAGCGATGAAGTCATTAGTATATAGGTGTTCATGACAAAGAAAACAACGAAAGAAAAGGAAAGGAAAGTGTGAGGAAGCAAAGCTCACCGAAGATGTCCTTGCCCCATCCGCTGGCGAAGCAGCGCGAGTAGTCGAATACTTCGTTGGCCTCGGGCAGACAGACGATGTCGACGTTGTCGATGATCTCAACTGGCTCGGATAGGATGAGCAAACCGAAGTCGTTGTACAAAGCACCGGAGTGGAATTTCTCGTGAACGATGACGTGCTGTACCTGGCGGTCCTGGTGGGGGAAGATCTCGTTCTTGGTCTGGGTGTCCCATTCACCGGCACGTACCTTCAGGATCGACGGTGCTTTGCTGCAAAACGATTGGGCAAATTAGAACGGCATGGAGCAAGAATTTAAATCACTCGTGTCAGAAAGATAATTACTTGTTGACGCAGTGTCCAGCGGTAAGAACGACCCTGGGGTGGATGAGGGCACCACCGCACTGGTAGACGTTGAGTTTCTCGGGCTTTCCACCGACGGCCTCTTCCTTGAGGATCGCGACCATCCAGGGGAACTCGCCGAATTGGGCCTCGTTGTCCTTGGCACCGGTGATACGGAAGCCTACACCCTCGGGGTTGCGCTGACCGCAGCCTTTGCGCACAGTCGGCCGGGGGGTGATCTTGTCGTGGACCACGTCAGGTGCAGCACAGCAGACGTCGAGGTAGTTGTCGCAGGGTCCCTGCAACCTGTCGATCAATTTCAAGGTATTATTATTCCGTGTATACTCGCAGCATTCGAGAAGAATTCTATTGCAATGATCTTACCTGATGTCGATGAGGCCGACACCGTTGTCGAGGATGGTGCCGTTCTGGCACTGGTAGTAAGGCACGCACTCGCAGTCGCCGTTGCCTGCACCGGAGGCTCCGCCGAGTTTGCTGTCGGTGACGGAGGGGTTGGGCTTATTGGTAGGGTTGAACACAGAGCCGATCAGGTCGTCGAGACTGGTCGTCGACGCGACCTGCTGACGCGGCTGCTCAGCGTTGTTGCCGTTGCCGAACACGTCGGCGATCAGGCCGTTCAAGTCCTTGCCGTCTTTGGCTGAAAATTTACAGTGGAATCGTGTCTTTAGTTTTCCGTGAAGCATCATCAGAGTGTCGAAACGTTATACAATCCCAATTAGTGTAAAATTTCTCTTGCACAATTCCTACACTGATGTACATTGAAACATGCGTGCACAGACTTTTCCTCCAAGATAATGACTCGCGCGCGCACATGAGCACGATGAAGTTAACAGTTGATTAGCGGAGGGAGAGAGAGCTTCTTAGCGTCAATTATTGATCGAATTTTATATAATAACAATCTTGACAAAGGAAATTATTGCTCATTCACCTGTAACATCTTGCTGTTGCGGGGCAGCACAGCTGGAACCGATAAGTAACAGCGTCGAGACAATGCCAAATACTGGCTTCATGGTTACTCTTTTCTGCTTCTGAAAAATACAATAAGGAAGTTTGCGTTATGACTTTTTTTTCAAGGTAATTGAACCTAAAGGTGCGATCGTACATTACGTCACAAAGAAAGTTCAAGCCCACCGTTTATACTCGTAAAAAAAAAATTTCGCGCGTCTCTCTATGATTCGCGTTTACTGTAAACACGCTCCGAAACACGTCATGTGTAATATAAGTATATAAGTAACTGGGCTCATTTATCTTTTGTATATCGCATGATCGCACGTGGGGAAATAATTTTAATTAAATCGCTAGCGTGTTGTTTTGGAGTCTCTTCAACGAGAACAAAATCTCTCTCTCTCTCTCTCTCTCTCTCTCTCTCTCTCTCTCGTTACGTAAAGAATTAGCAGTATTTTTACGATTCGCGACGTTAGTAGTGAGCTCATCCTCGATCAAACAAAAATATGACTAATAGCACGATGTAGTTATTAAACATGCTCGAATTTACTTTCGAAAACATGATGTGTTTTTTTACGAACGCACGAAAATCATAAAAATATCACGCATATGTCTTTCAAACTTCGCGGAGGCAACCACGCGTACCTATATATGCTATATGACCTTTGCAGACTTTTTAAGCGACGCCGAGTGTATTCCCGGTATTACTTTCTGCTTTGTTAGTACACTAACGACTGAATCTGTGTACGTTAGACGAAAAAGGTCAACTGCTTTTTTTCTCTTTTATATTACGGTCGATCGTTTTCCGGAGTGTGTACACTGCCAGTATACACGCAGATGAGTCGTAGTAGTTTTTTTTAAAAGAGACTTGTGGTATAAATGTCGATTCTTCGAAGTCGCTACTAATGGCAACTACGGATTTATGAAATGCTTTTCGTGACGTAATTCGGTGGTCGATATACAATCTCGACTGTTTTGAATCGACAAAATAATCCGTATGATAACATACTGTACGTAGTTATCACGAAGCTTCCTGTACAGATGTAGAGCTTCATTTGGAATTTTACGCGGCTGCAGTGACGTACAAATTTACCGAGTCGAAAATAATGAAAATCCATTAAACACCAATAACGATTTCGTGGAAGAACGCATTTGATTTTATCAGCCTTGCTGCACGCGCGGAATTCCCCTGATGTTAATCTGCACTATAACCGTATACAATGCGGACTTTTTACGGCATTTTTCCTAATTAATGTATGTTTATAAGTGTCCGGTAAATGCGTATACTTGAAAACGTAACTATATACAGATCAGCTTGACTTTCCTCATGAGACTTTCGCGGGGATATGCGTCATGCAGCGCGTTAATATCGAACTTACATCAAAAACGTATTTCCAAAGCTTTTTTACACGACAATAAAGATCTTATAACGATGAAACTTATATACACTCGCACGCCAGAGGAGGAATTATGAAGACAAGCAGCATAGTCATTCCCACGGCGAGATCCAGCAGCAGCTGAGCAATCAGATTATGTAAATTAAGTCAAAAAGAGCGGCTTTTGCAAATATATGTTATTCATGTGACCGGCAAGTATTCAAATGCGACGCGACCTTTCTTTTATCTATATAAAATATTGGTGAAAAAATTTCCTCGCGCTCGAAATCGGCGAGGGATTTTTTCAACGTCTATAGAAAATCGTCAGCTGGTTCTCGAAACGCTGTCGGTCTTAATTTCGCATTCGCCAAACGATCGCGCTGGAAATGGGCTGTACGCGCAAGGTCAGTTTGTACAGATTTCACATATAGTTTATTCGGCAAACGTGCCAATAACAGCGTTAGGGGACGAGCGACGATGTAATTTAAAAAAGTTCGTTCGGCATTGAATCTCTCGATCCAATTCGGTTCCGCTCCAATTAAACCCCGGGAAATCCACGATATCGCGCGTATAACTTTCGCCTCACACACACACACACACACACACAGCACGCGCGTGCGCCGGCGCACACGTATTAAAATACATAGTAAATAACGATGTTGCGCAATGCCCATGTCGATAAGTGTAGCAACGAGTTCAAGCGACCGCGTCTGCGATGACACTGACCTTTCGTGAAAAACCGGTCGTTGCAAACCGGTGCAGCGAAAATTTTCCCCGTGAGCTTCGAGGATTCTATATGTAAGGAGCGAGTAAAGTTCGCAGCCTTGAAAAGGAATAAAATTCGGTATTAAGTATTTTCGATGTCGAATTTAAAATATCGATCGATAATGAGGCTATCGATGCAGATGTTTATTCAAGAATGAAGCAGCGGATTTGACTTTTCCTTATAGATACAGTCGTGATTTATTAAGAGTCCAAAACACGCACTTGCTGTTAAAGTTACTTGAATTTATTTTTTCAACGAGAAAGAACCGAACGATACGCGCGTATGAAAATCAGTTCATTGCAATGTCGACATTATACACGTATACGACTTGCGTTTATGTGTTACAACTAATCTTCAATTTTTTTTATTTCGCCGCCAATCTTAAGAAGTCCCTCTATCTTCCAGTGGATTGAAAAAAAAAAAAAAAAACAAACTCCGATGATATTCTGCGACGCCAAGAGAAGATAGATGCGAGAACCCTACGAAAAAGCCTTACGGCTATTTTATGATTAATATTCGAGTTCATCAGTAGAAAACACAATATTTATGCTGTTTCAAAATGCTCGTAAATCAAAGAATATCCGATTGCAGAATTAGAAGGAGAACGAAACTGATCATTAGAATAAAAAAATAATCCACGGGCTTTGTACAATTCATTTATATAAGCGTACGGTGTCTTTCCTCGAGCGATATATAACTACGCTACTCTAAGCGAGTTCGCGAACGACTTGAACGTGCATGAAAGGACACGTGCGGCCGTCGTTTTGAAAAATGTTCTCGGAAGCCTCTCCTGTAGTAAAGTAGCTCCTATACTGCGAAGAGTCTGTTGTTTTTCGAGGTAGCCCTTTGCAGGCGCCGAGAAAAACACTGCTGCACGTAAACACCGCGAGCGGCTATAGACGTAAACAATAGATATTCCCTGCATCGTTACGTCGCGAACCGCTATGCGCTATCGATCGATCGATCAACATTCGTGCGGAAGTGTGCGCGCGGGTAATCGGCTGAATCGATGAATAAATAATCAATACTCACGATCAGCAGGAGCAGCAGCCGAGAAGGAAAAAACAAGCCACCGAAGGAGGATCCGTCGGGAGAACTTGACACTCGGAGCAACGGGAGGCGATTACAGTCGACCGTGAGGCCGAGAAGCGTGTTATGCTGGTGGCCCCCACTCTGGCCGCACACTCCTTCTTCTCTCTTGCTCTCCACTCGCGGCGTCTTCTTCTTCGTTTCGCAAGTGCGCGCGTTCGATGATCATCGGCATCAGCCGCACGTGTGCATGTATATAAGTATACCTATACTTGGTTCCTCTCGCTTTTACGACTATCGGGCTACATGTATAATGATGAACACGAATCGATCTGTACGCGTGTCGAGCGAGCCATACACACACGATCGAGCCACGCGTGTGTGCAGCGTATACATCGTGCGGTCTTTGGGAAAGGCCCAAAACCAGCTGCCGTGCCCTGCCGATATTGCCGAGCGCCATTTCCCGGTAATCCTTCGGGATTTTCGCGGGAATTACTTTTGCCGACGACTTGCAATATAGAAACGTCGAGCTTGTCCTCGCGAGATCGTGATTTTTAGAGGCCGACCGCGACCTGCTTTTTTCCCCCGATCGTGCGTCCGCATCAGTGTTTGTCGCGAGGCGTGTTTGTCGATGAGCGGCGAGGGGACTCCCCGCAGTTTCTCGCAAAAAATTTCGATAAAAATAGATTTCGGTTTATATTTGGATAATTCGATTCAAAAAGTACCGAGTTCAGAGCACGGCGAAATTGGGTACTAATTTCGCATTCACTTGACCAAAAATGCTTAGTGATGAATATTCATTTTTATATTTTTATCCACAGATCTGCATCTTTGTTATAAGAGCGTGGATGTATGATCTATTCAAGTATTCTTTGAAGCGGATTTTCGAAAATTATTCAACGGTTGCACGACAAACAAACTACTTCCTCGGAAAAGATAACAATAATAAACTATTCACAAGCCGCGATGGTTTATAGGAAAAGTACTTTGTATATTTCACCTTGTGTATCATTTTGCCCCAGTCTACTGCTCTCGGTAATTTAGTATTAACACTTCAGATGATGGAAGTGTACGTGTACGCCTTGATTTCGCAGTATGTACATCAAACACGCGCTGGGACCCTTATCAGCATATAGTAATAATTATTTTAGTATATAGTAACTATATTTCACGTTGTAAGAATAACATTTCTTTGAAATACGAAAAATTTTCCTTCCTAACTGATACATTTTAAACGAACAATCTGCAAAAGGTGCAAATATATAAACTATAAATCATCCTACATAGGTGATTCCTCGCTCCTAACGAAATAGTACACACTTCATTTTTGCCGCGAATACTAGTACATTTCAGATCTTTCTCACATGAAAAAATCCAATTGCTTTGGAAAAAAATTGTTATTTTCGTTAAAACTAATAAAATAGCAATATTTGTAAGTTGCAAAAAAATTTTTTTTAAATTCAAAGTTTTTAAAGTTTTTATGAGTTTTAATATTAATTTCTTATTTAAATTAAAGTTTTCAATAAAAATTATTTTAATTTTTAAAAACTTAAAAAATATTGCAATTTTATTAGTTTTGACCAAAATAACTATTCGTTTTCCTTCAAAGATCAAAGCAATCGGATATTTTCACGTGGGAAAGATCTGAAATGTACTAGTCTTTGTGGCAAATATGAAATTTACTATTTTTCGTTAGGAGCGACGATATGATTTAGTACTTTATGCTCAAGTTTATTTAAAAAGTATAAATCAATGCAGTATTATATGTATGTATGCGATATTAAAATATTATTAAAATTAGTTTCATGCATGCGTCTAATACATGACACAATCACTATTTTTAGCTCAAAGTTTCGTATTATTTGCTAACCATCGAATATGTGGTACAAGAAAATCAGGAAAAATACAAACTATATATATATATATATATATATATATGTGTGTGTGTGTGTTTCTATTTTAATTTAATACCGTCATAGACAATCGTATCACATATTTCAAAAAATTTGTAGGAAAATAGTATTTGCGCACGTGTTATACTATGCATATCAAATATTTTTCGAATCACATTTCTTTTGTAGCTCTACTAGCTAAAAATAACTGAAATCCTAGTTCATGTCTCATTTACATTTTTATCATATATACATATACATTATGTGCGTGTTGAAACACTGGTCTTGAATTATTATTATAAAATTACTTACGAGGAATAGCTAAAACAATTCATCAACGCAAAAAATTGAATTTTTTTCCCGCTAGAGAGACAGATTTTTTCTCGGTTGAACTCGAACGATATGAAAAATAAGACTCATATGTTTCATGCCCGAATTATGAAAAATACACTTCTTTGGTCTTCAAAGATAAATATGCCTAAAAAATGTGTAACATGCGTTAGAGGATTTTAGTGTTCAGTGTATTGAGTGAAAAATACTATAATTTCAACCAGCATACTCTAAAATTTTTTATATTTTAGAATAATAGTCATAATATCGTCACTCCCTAAAAAGACTAGCACAGTTCAAATTTTCAAACGAAAACTAGCATAACTCACGATTTGCCGCGAAGACTAGCACAACTTGCAACTCGTACTACTTAAAATGTGAGTATTTTACGTTTTAATTGGATTATTGGGTTAGTTAAGTTCATGAAAACCTTGGCTAAAGATAGACAAATCTCAAAGTTTTAAAAAGTTTCTAAAATTTCTAAAATACGTGAACAATTTAAAAAATGCTCGAAAAAAATTATTGTACAGTGCTATTCTTCGTAGGGAGCGACGATATATTATAGTCCGAATGGAATGTTACAAAATAGAAATCTCCTATTTTTTCGTTTTAAAATATTTTTACCATTAAAATATACTATATATATATATATATATATATATATATATATATATATATATATAT
>QLSS01000064.1:0-15098 GCA_024372645.1 Trichomalopsis sarcophagae | reverse complement strand
TATATATATATATATATATATATATATATATATATATATATATATATTCACTTATATATTGTTATCGAAACGAAGAAACAACCGCCATGTACGAGACTGCAGTTTTCATTATCTAGAAAAATATCATATGCTTTTAAAAGTATTCGAATTAAATATTCAAACGCATATATTAAAATTTTTATACCGATCCGAAATTTTCCAAATTCATGACGTATAATCCACCAGCAGTGAAAACACAAGGTTTCAAGCTTCTCAGCATTAAGATGCTTAGTAATTTTTTAGATCTTTCTGAAACATTGTACCATTCGGTAGCATATCTACAAATAAAATTATAGTTTTGTTAATTCTGTTTTTAAATCGTTAAATTTTGTCCATGCTTGAAAAACGATTTTACAAAATATTTTTATAGAACCTACATAGCTACAAACAAATCAGATGTATGATCAATAAGATTTTGCCCAGGCCAAGTCAAAAATAAAAAATGTAGGATTGCACCAATTAATACCAAAACTAATCGAATCAAATCTAGCATAGCACCTACGCGAACCATCATCTAAAAGAATAATATTTAAAAATATCCATTCAAAAAGGTCCGATCATATGAAAAATTTAATTAACTTACTACAATAGCGCCAGTGCTAAGGAATACCACCGTTAAACCCGTTAATACAAGGAAAAATATATTATACGATTTTTCTATTAAATCAGAAAATCTGCAAATATAAAATGATCATCATTGATAAGTGACCATTTACACTCATCATCGTAGAATAATAAACATTATTTTTTGAAAGTATAACTGACTGTAAGACTTCTTTGTGTAGTTGTATAGCTTGTACAATCAATTTATAGCTGACATCTTTATTTGGATTGGAACTAACTGTAGCACAATTTAATCGGTACCTACAAGATCATAAATTATATGCGTTATAGTATACAATATAATCCAACTAAGAATGCCTTATTATACTATTTCGCGTTACAAAAACATGAATTGACAACGATTAACGTTTGAAGCAAAACAGGATATGTATTATAGGTAACAAAATGTGTGATATATTTTTAAAACTCACTTTATTATGCTAACAACCCCAATAATTTGGTGTACAACGGCTGTAAAAGTTGTATCTATGCTGCAAACTATTAAAACAGCAGAAACAGCACATCCGATGAAGAATGCGTAAAGTTGATAGAAATACTTATATGGATCAAAAATGAATTCCGCTTTTACAAACAATATTTTTGGTCGAGTTTCATTTAACGGATTTATAAAATCCAGAAATACAGGAACCATAGGTATTTGACAAAACCCAACTCCAGCTGCCGCCATATACACTAAAAAATTTAATCATAATTTATATAAACTTATAAAACGCCTTGATAAATCGATGGGTGAAAGTAATTGATATCTTTGATGATTGAATTAACCAAATGAAAATTATGTGTGCTATACTGTATCACAAACATTACATGTCCATACCGAAATAAACTACAGTTTTTATCTTTGCTTGTCTAGCAAATGATATCAAGATATTATGTTCCTGTGTGTCTGTTAATTCCAACCAATTCATTGCTAATCTGGTGTATATTATTTTGAACTATAAAAATAAAAATACTAGTAAATTATTACAATCTGTATAGTGATTAAACAAAGTTAATGATAAGATTTGTACAAATATACCTTTTCCTCGTATAAGGATGTTATAAACAATTTTGATAACACGGAAATAACGTAAATTAAGCCCACAAGATTTTCGCCACAAATGTCTATGTCAACCCCACACCAGTGACGAAGTCCGTTCAACTATAGTATCAATGTTTTATTAAGATTAGATTTTAGATTATAGCATGTTGTGCAAGCAGTAACCTCATAGCAGGAAACGTTGTGGAAACGTTGCTGCAACGTTGTACTGGGAACCAAAGAACGTTCCCCTAAAACGCTGAAAACGTTGCCAGAACGTTGCCGAAACGTCGAAAAGTCACAATTCGTTGACAAGTGAACGTTGCTAAAACGTTCTGAGATAATAGAGTTAGAGACGTTGCCGGAACGTTTCTTAAAGAATATGAGCGTATGTACGGATAATTTTAGTACGGCAGTCCTTACGTAGATGGCTTATTCAAATCCACAAGTGAAGTCATTCACAGATGTTTATAAAGGAAAGTATCGAAGATAGGGTGGTAGGGTGGGAGATGTAGTGGTTTATTTATATTATGATTTAGATATAGTTGTAATTATAGTTAAAATTATTTTAATTTACGTTGCAGAAACGTTCTTACAACGATCCGTCAGCGTTCTAAGTATTCATAACAAAATTTCTATTCAAACTTTCGTTGCAGGAACGTTTCCAACTTGCTTATATCACTTTTAGAAAACGCTGCTAAGACGTTGAGTAAGGACAACGTTCTGGCAACGTCTCCAACTCTATTTGCCAAAACGTTCTGACAACGTTCACTTGTCAACAAAGTGTGACTTTTCGACGTTTCGGCAACTTTCTCGCAACGTTTCCAGCGTTTTGGGGGAATGTTCTTTGGTTCCCAGTGCAACGTTGCAGCAGCGTTTCTACAACGTTTCCTTCTATGTGGGTAGAGAAGGCTATTTTTAGCGAGGGTGGAATTTTAGTACGAATTAGCAATGGTCCTCTGTATGCCTAAGTACTGTATTTTTTAGACAAATGCACGTAAATTCCCTTTTTTGTGCACATAGGGCAATTTTTGAGAAAAAAAAATGACAATTTTTTCCCGCAAAAATTTTTGACTTTGAATTTTTGTGTGGATGGTAATCGCAACTTCTACATAACTGTTACACAAGTTGGACTATACAATTTTATGCTATTAATGTACTTATACAAATTTTAGTTCTGCCCTTATAGAAATTCTAACGAATATGTGTAGCATCAGTAACAATACTGCTCAATTTTTTACCAGGTTGGATCTAATAATACTAGTTGCAATGCTTTAACAGCCATATTATAACATAATACAAACTTACAAGAAAGAAAAATGCAGTACCTAAGAAACAAACCATCGTTAATTTGTGAATAAATTTCCTTTTTCTACTTTGATACGGCCACAAGCCAGATACTATTTGTAATTTTTTATTTAAATGAAAATAATGACTGTCAAAAACACGATTTAACTTCTCTTGGCTTATTTCATTCGTCATTTTGCATTTCTTTATGTCTGTTATTTTCTTTCTGCGCGCGTAAAATCAACTGTTATAACACTAAATATAATATCGCCTAAAGGGTTCGTTCTTCCCGACCGTTTCGAGAAATAAGTAAGATAATAGCTTTCGCAAAAATGATTCAATCGCAGTCGAACGTGCGTTATACTGACGATCGACTGAATTGTGCTATTATGTGCGACAATTACCGTAAATTATTAACAGTATATCAAACACCACCGACAATTACGGTGAAGCGAAATCTCTGAGAAAGAGAAGGGACTGCACATTTATTCATTCACCAAAGAATCAAGGTAGATGTTAAGAGATTGAAAATAATTTTTTGTTTGAACAATTCAAGGTAATATAAGGATTTAAATGATTTATGAATTTATGAATTTAAAAAAAATCATAAATACATTTGTAAAGAATGTTGCAACAAATGAGGTATAATTTTTAGTGGCGGTATTTTGTGTCCACTCGTCAAATCAAGAAAAATACATTTATTTTAGATACCATTCAGGTTCGGATAAAAAATGTGGCACTTCACATGCTTTATAATTTCGTATAAACATTGAAATGACTCTTTTTTTGTAAATGTTATGTGAAAGTTCTATAATTTTCTTATAATTCCGAGTCACATGTCATCATCGGCGTTTGCATATTTAATAATATTATGTGTCTAACAATATTATAAGGGCGTAAGTAAACCGTTACATCAAAATAGGATATTTGCAATAAGTTATTATACCTATAACTATACTCGCTGTGTGCATTAAAGAATCTTTATAACACTGGGTGGCTTAAATCCGCATTTAAGTCACGCAAATCCGTGGCGTAAGTAGCCCTTTCTGGCACCGTGTATATCGCACTCGCTACGCTCGTGCGCTAACCTCACGCTGCCAGAAAGGGCTACTTACGCCACGGATTTGCGTGACTTGGCGGATTTAATCAAGCAGTGCTATAAAATATTGTACGATACTCGAGTTGTATGTTCACTTTCCGGCACGGCGTAAACACCCTCGCTACGCTCGGGCGCTTAACCTCGCCGTGCCAGAATGTGCCTCATACGACACTTGTATCGTAATGTACTAAAAACAGTAGATAGGCTATAGGCATACTGGCTCACACGGATTCTGGATCACCCCCTCTCCTCTGAAAGTGATACAGTACCCGAAGAGGGAGGGAGATTGATAATTTATCCCCCCTCTCTCTAGTAAGCAAGGATGCCTATAGCTTATGCTACTTCTTTTTTTAAATATTTGTTGCTTTTTTTATTTTATTTTTTCAAAAAAAAAATTTATTACAAATAATTGCACGACTGATAGAATAATTTTATCAGTTTGATAGTGTGAAGTGCACAGGTGGTCTTGTAGAATGGATTATGGTTTGTACATACTGTAACTCACTTGAAAGATGGTTTTGATGGACAGCCATATTGTTCAATGTTGTAGACGAGAAATTTGAATCGTTGAAGCCATTTCTATTTTAATGTACCGATGACAAAAATTGGAGAGTAGTCATGTTCATCCGTTTTCCAGCTGATGCCATGATAATTGTGTTTAAGCCATTTGTTTTCCCTTTGCATTTTGTCTGAGAGTTTTTTCCATAAGAAGGGATTTTTGAATGTTAGAAAAACAGGATCACAATTTTCGTTGAGAGGTATGATTGCTATTTCCTTTAGAATATAATCTTCTCCGGTTTGCTTAAAACCAGTCATGTCTACTGCATACTCCATTTTTCGCTGCAGTCTAGACGAGCTTCTTGACATCCCCACTGATAGGATTGTACTGAACGACACGATCATGTAAGATTAAGCAGTATGCTGAAGTGTTAGCAGGAAAATCTTTTTTAGCCTCAAACTCCAGACGTATATCGACAGGAGCGCTCTTGAGAGATTCGTTTCGTCGTGAATAGTCAATAACTATGAGTGGTGCTAAGTTGAGAAACGAAGACTTTGTCAGCAGCGGTTGCGGATCTTTTCCATAGTAGGAGTTTTGAAAATTAGCATACATATCATAAAGAATTGCAAACTGATTTTTAGCTATGTCGAGATTCATATTGTTGTATGGATAATACTGTGAATTCAAAAAAAGTTCCACATTACTCAAATCACAATGATCAAATCGACTGGCGTTTGCAGTTCTCCTTGAATTTCTCTTTGTTTGTAGTCCAAGAATCACAAAACGAGGTTTTTCCAATTGATTTCATGTTTTCACAGTCCAGACGTGTTTATTAGTGCTTGGAAGAAGAGGATATTCAAATAACTCTCAAGAACGGAAACACATGGAGATAGGATTATCTTTACCAATGAAATTCAATAGCTGGATTTTTTGTTTATCAGATGCAACAACATATGGCATTAACCACTCAATCTTCGATAATGTCAAATCATAACTTTCATAGACTGATACATTTTCTAGTGAAACAGCTTCTTGGCTAACTGCATTCTGCTCATTTCTTGATCTTGTCAGAATGAGTTCATGCTTCACATTAACTATAATTTTTGTATAATCTTCTGTAAAGCCTAAGATCATACTTAATGGAATGGAACCGTCAAAGTTGCCCTGAGCATCAACACAACTATCTTCTTCAACACCAATCCAGCCTGCATTTTCCAGCATATCATTCTGATTCGCATTAAATGATATCAATCAATTAGTTTTTGTAAGTGGTCCTCCTTTTTGCAATTTTCCATATATGTGGATAGAGCTGCGCGATGGTAAGTGACATAGATCTTGATGTTGGATAGAAATACAAATTTCATCGCTGTTGTCAAAACTTAATGATGAGTATGGTTGATGTGCGTGTACTTCGTAATGAGCAATAGACTTATCGAATACGACACCTGATTGAATGCTTAGAATTTCGTCCATTTTTCTGAAAACAGTAAAAAATTACACACGTGAATTTTTTCCACGAACTTTTAGTCCTAGACTTTTCAGAAACTGAATGCTCTTACGTGTTAACGGTTTGAGTTTCTTCGGTCAACTGATAACTCGTTGACATGATGGCTGATTTATATATGATTGTAAACGATACCCATTATACAGATTTTATGTGGAGTCTAATAGTGATTTCCTCTCCTCGAAAATTCACCAAATTTCCATCCTGATCGACTATTCGAATTTGTAGATGATCTATGTACTTGAAACTGAGCGGTAGATATATGACGTGTGATGAAACTTCTAAGATTTTATATCCCGGAGGCACTCTGTGAAAGAACTTATTGTATGAATTTTTTATTATTGATATACGCACCTCCAGTAATATTGCATTCAACTCTGAGTGCATTGATTCTCAATATTTTTACTGGTAAATCAGAGGTGTGTTGAATGTTCTCTTCAAGTGTGCGAGGAGCAAAGCCAAGGATACGGCCTATGGAATCGTGATGTATAAAATCTATCAGATGACTGCAGAGAATTTCACTTCTAAGAGTATTGTTGTTAGCTTTCAAAGAAAATTGTATTCCTTTGGATTTCAAAGTTTCTTACAAAAATGTATTAATAGCATCAATCTCATAACTGCCAGTAGGAATATTAATAATAATATTTCCGTTCAAATGGAGTTTATTATTTGAAAAGTCAACATTGGGAATAGAGTTAAATGTTAAAAGTTCAACTAAACTCAAGACAAAATTCTTATGCTGTGGTAGTTCAATCGAAGGAAAATATTGTGCTTCTAAAACAGATGAGTTTATACCGATTGTTGTGTTGTAGCTCGGCGTCGGTAAGCCCGCCTCACTCTCAGCAGTAGTGTGTAGTAAGGCTCAACACGGGTTTGGGAATCAACCAAATGAGCAAGAGTCAAGTAATAATTAAACTTTGGAATTTATTAAACTCAAAGACAGCGTCCCAATGCGCGTTGCCGCTCACCTCGGCCGTGGCGTAGTGGGGCAGGCACCTTGCGTGGTTGAGGATTCCGAGCTGGTCTTCAGGTGTGAACTCGTGTGTGGCTTGAGCGGTTCTCATCGTCCTCGCTCTCGTCTCCGTTATCTTCCCTGCTTATTCAAATTCTTGCAAGGTCGCTTCCTGTCGCCATCGTGGGTTTCGGCGGGAAGCGCCCGAGGCGCCACAAGTTTCTTGAGAAACTCATAGTGAAGCTATCTTCCATGACTGATCGAAAGATAATGATTCCATTCGTCTATGAGCACCTCTTTTATAGTCTCCCAGCTAAGAAATAAAGACAAAGATGACCTCATATGAATGAGTCAAAATTTTGATATCTCTCATAGTTGTATTTCACTTCCTTCACGTTAAAATACATAAGATTTTTGGGAGGTTTAAGATCGCCAAAACTATCAAAATAAATCACTTCAGGACCACGTTTGCGATAGTAAACCCAGTGAGTGCCTCTTTTTTGGAAGTTTACCACTGCTGTTTGATTATGCCATGGACCATCGGAACGCAGATTATTTCTCACGAAAACACCTCGGAAATCTGAGATTTTCGTCATATGAGCATATTTTTTCAGATCATAGTCAGTCAGTGCACGTTTGTCAAAGTTAAATCGGAGTTTTTTTTTTTTACTGACTTAATGACCACGACCGATATGAGGTTTCATAAATAATCCCATTCCAGTTTTATAGGGCTTGAGATAAAGACCTTTGCCTAAAGCAATAGCTTCCATGGTCTTATTATGTCTCTTACTTTCTTCATTGTTTTTCTGCGCAGCTTTAGCATCATTAATAGCTTTAGCTATTCCAGCAGCACCCCCTGCTAGAGCACCAGTGGCATTTAGTCCTGCGAACAATGGAATGAGAAAAGGAAAAACTCCACCAATTTTTGCTGGAAGCTGCAGAACACGTGGAATGATAACTTACTAAATTTCAATCCCATTCCAGTTTTTCGTTTTAATTTCATAGCATCGCTAACAGCAAAAGCAAATGCTTTTCACCAAGACTAGCATCCTTGGCTCTGATACGTTGCATAGCGTCCTCAGCAAGCTTCTTGTCAGCAGTTTTACGGTCTCTGTTTTTATCGGCGTAAGCTATGTCATGTTTTTTACACGCCTGATACCAGCATCTCTTTTCATTCGCTTTTACAACTTGGTTCGAGGACCGCAGTATTGATATTCAGGAAAATGCATTTCAACAGGTAAGTTATTGATAACTTTATCAAGCAATCCATAGCCTTTTGGCTGTTTCTGAGATTTGTGTATGATCATCTTTCTTCGAGCGTTGATTCACAACTGACGTTTATGCTATAAAACGAGCGTTTATATTTCAAGAGCTCAATATTGAATCTGACTTTGTTGTGTGAACATGGATTTTACCGAGCAGAACGTCAAACTCCCTGTCACGAATTTTGATTTTGAAAAAGAGAAAAGAAAGAAGCTTCATGAGGAATTACTGCCAGATAGTATACGAGAAGTATTCTGTGGTCCATCAAACTGTGGAAAAATAAATAGTTTATTGGCTTTAATTACACACCCCAATGGTCTTAGGTTTGAGAATTTGTATGTACAGCCAAAGTATCAATTTCTCAATTTGTTAGTAATTTATCGACAAAATTATGTAAATCTTAAACATATCTATGAAGATCATGTGAATACCGATTTAACTTTCAATGAATTTCGGAATCTTAGTTCTGAATGTTGGAAGAATGATGTTGGAAAAAAACGAATGAGAATCGATCGATCGAGTTTGCTCAACGATCAAAATAATAATAATAATAAATAAAGTTTATTCGATTATGCTGATTATGATGATGATAATGATGATGATGATGATGATGATGATGATGCTTTTGACACAATAACCAATTCAACATTTAGATCTATGAGTGGAAAAAATGAATCAGCTGAAGACTTTTTATCATTGTTAGATAAAAGCCGTAAAACAATTGATAATATATACGGAGTGCGGAAAGTTGATGGAATGTATGTGATTGGTGATTCAGAAATTGAATTTAATGATAACTATGTCAAAGTCAGAAATGGAAAATATCCTAAGAGTAGTGGACTTATGGAATTGCTTTTTAAAAAATATCCAGATGATCTTCTTTTGAGTTCAGCAGATCGTGAAAATTATCAAGATTCTGGAAGCATCAAATGCTCATCAGAAAAAATTCAGCAAAAATGAATCTATACGAATGTCGAGAAGTAATAAATATAAGAATATCTTAGCACCAATGTTTCGCAGCACTCCGCGTAAAAAGAACAACAGCAGCGGAGGAGAACTCTTACCTAAATATAAAATAACTAAGAAAAATTCTTTCATTGATCTCGTCTACTGGGATGATCCAAACGAGCTTACTGAGAGACTTCGACTTTTGATTGCCGAACGTTCATCTGGAAATAATAATCACGTCAATGAAATTCAGTCGATTATTGAGGAATTGCGTGAAGCTGGACATATATATTGACATGCAACTTTCTTCTTTGCATTAGTACTACCATGAGTCTCGATGTGTTTGGAAGAAAATTTGAGGGCTAGCAAGTGAGTTGCGGTCCTCCAGGCATTGGTTTCAATTTTACACCGGACGGTGATTTTGATTTAGGAAATAAGCGACTTTGCAACATAGGACAGCCCAATCATCCAAACGATGCAATCACCTTGCATTCACTGAAAGTAATTTTACAAACTGAAATAAATTATATAGATGCTAAACTTGGTGGAATTAGTGAAGTTATATAAGAATATAAGCAACAAGTTGAAAAACAGCAATTAGAAGTCACTGCAAAATTGAGATATCTTTATAGTACAACTCTACGCAATGACTCAGGTGTTGATTATATTATTGAAGAAGTGAATAAACAATTAAAAGTTCGTATAGACGAATTTCCAGATGGATTTTCATCTACTGTAAACAGTAGCTAAAGAGCTGCACAAGCCAGCACGTCGGTAATACAAGAGAAGAAAATATGACATACGTGAAATAGATGAGACTTGGCAAGCTAATCTTGTAGAAATAATACCATATTCTAAAGAGAACAAAGTATTTCATTACTTACGCACTGTCATTGATATAATTTCAAAGTATGCATGGGCCGTCTCAGTCAAGTCAAAGAGTGGTAATGATGTCACTACAGTTATGAAGTCGATACTGAAAGAAGGACGAGTACCGAAGAATCTATAAACTGACCAAGGAAAAGAATTTTACAATTCAAATTTTAAAAATCTCATGAAAAAACACAAGATAAATCTATACTCTTCTCATAGCAATGCAAGCATATGTGAACGATTCAATAGAACGTTAAAAAATGTAATGTGGTTAGAATTCAGTCAACAAGGAAGCTATAAATGGTTGGATATTCTACCCAACTTGCTCAAAGCATACAATTCGAGAAAACATCGTACAATAGCTATCGAGCCTAAAAATGTTACGCAGGTAAATGAGAGATAGGTTAAGAGGCGTTTTTCTTGTGAAAACTCACTAGCGATAAAATCAAAACTTAAAGTAGGAGATAAAGTACGAATAAGTAAGATAAAAAATGTTTTTGAAAAAGGTTACACACCAAACTGGTCTACCGAAATTTTTACAATAACGCGAGTTGTCAAAACCAATCCGGTAACTTATCATCTCAAAGATTTTAATGATAAAGCTGTCTCAGGCGGATTTTATGAAACGGAAATTCATAGAACTAAGTATCCTGAAATTTATCCAGTAGAAAAAGTTTTAAAGAAAAGTGGCAAACGTGTATATGTTAAGTGGTTAGGATTTAGCGACGAACACAATAGTTGGATAAATAAAAATGAGATTCTTTAGCATAAGTGTATTAACATTGTTTTTTTTTTAATGGATAAAAAAAGGATTAGGTTATAGTAAATAAAAGAAAACAAATGTATTATGTCTATTAAATGAAATTTATTTATGTATTATTGTTCTGTACATGATGATAAAAATATATCTTTGTATCTCGCTGAGATCCATCCGTTCATATACCCTATTTCCCACCACAATTTCTGCCCCTTCGATTGCTTCTAGTAGTATATCCCTCCTTTTTTCTCGTTCAGATCTTATCTTATTTAAAAATAGATCCCTTTCGTGCACGAACTTGTCTGGAATATCATACTCGATCCTGATTTGTTCACCTTCCTTGCCATAGAGTGTTATCTCCTCTCGCAATGCATTGCTACTTTCCCCCTCTCACTTTATCCCTCTCTTTTTCCTTCTGCAGCATCCACCTCAACTTGCATTGCAGCATGCACCATCTGTTCTTCCATAACTTTGTAATGTCCCCAGGGTAAAGTGTCTGTACTATGAGACAGTAAGAATCTTTTATCATCGTGAGGACTTAAAGCAATTTTTTGTTGTTTTTCAGTATTTACGATGTGTAATTTAGAACGAATATTACACTGTTCACGTTTTATAATAATAAGATCTTGAAGGCATCTTCGATAATCTTCAAACGTAATTGATTTTTTTACTACATTGGATTTTATACCTTTATCTTTTTTCACTGTCTCGCCCCCTTCAATCAGAATACTATACATTTTGCTTCTTAAACCTACGAATTCTGTCATAATCTTGCCGCGACATTCGTCTTTCATCAATCCAGGAATTTTTTTATTAACACGTGGAATTCCAAACTGATTATTTTCATCATAGTCAGAAGTATCAAACTTGTGTATATCATTTTTCATTATTTGATACATGCCTATATCTGCAACTTTATATATTAAACTATCTGTATCTGTATAAAGAAGTTTACATTTTTCTCCAACTCGCTGTTTCATGTATGAGTAATAAAAATCATATACTAATGTTTTTGACAAATCGAGAATACAGAGACCAACATATATTGGTTTCTTGATTGTTATGCTCGTTCTCTTTAGCTGAATAGCAACCAAATTTTCATCAAAGATTGCACAGCTATGAAAATTTGGTTGAGCTATACGTGCTTCTGCTCCATAACGACCAGCAAATTTATTTACTAAATGCACGTCAACGCGAGATCGCTCCCTCTCAATGCACTTTCCATATACAGCATTGATTAATAATTTATAAAAAAGTTTTTCAAACTAATTCTTGGACTGTTTTCTCTTCTCTATATTTAGTTCGACATACGGTTTGAACCAGGCCTTCTGTTCAAAACTTAAAATTCTATGTACTTTTTTCAGTCGAAGTCCATTATCTAATGCCTGTTTTAATGCTCCATAATGAATGACATACCTCGTCTTATCATTCAGTGTAGTGAGAAGTTTCTTCTGTTTTGAGTTAGGTGGTGTACGATGCTCTGCGCAAAAAGGGAGATCTCGATGATCATTATGCAGGTCTTCAGGATACTCAAAGTCAACTTCAGGAAAATAGCCTATGTCTGCATCTGGTGGTGTATTGAAAAAACTTGGATTCGTCTCATATTCGATCCATTTAAATTTGCCAACAGGTAAAGGCTGTAACATTGCCCATCCATAAAGATTATTTATATCGAAATATAAGAGTGTCTTTGTTCTTTGCTCCTTATCGTATCAAGGACCCATGTATGGATCGTTCACCTTGGCATACCGATTACAACACTGACTTATTCCTTCTCAAATGCCCGCTTCAATAAACACTAGCATGTCGATATCTGTAAGCAGCTCTAATTCGACCTTTATCATTTACTTTATATGTTACTCCAACGTAACATGACACGGCGATACTTTGAATTTTAGACCATATTTCTTCAGCATGTATACATTTACTGAAATATCATTAAGTTTTTCAATATTTACAACTTCTTTAAGCTTTACTGGAAATTCTATATCACCAAAGTTCAATTTGTTTTCATGCACACAATACTGACTAACTCGATTGGAGTTTGTTTCACTAGGATATATTGCTGAAAGTATAGCATATTTGAAACAATAATTGTCATTATTTTGAACACGGACACAAGCTTTTTTCTTTTCTATATACTTAGGAAGAGAAATGTAAGAAGTCCCCTTAATTGAAGAGTATTTTTTCATGTTTATGCATAAACTTATGATACTCTTGAAAGTCCAGCCAGAGTCCTTTTCTTGAAATTCTTCTAATTGTGCAAGAATAGGCTCTTTGATATTGTCAAATTTAAACCATTCCTCCAAATTCGTTGACATATATATTGTTGCACATTCACTAGTAAAATATTTAATGTCCGTTGTTTCCTCTCCATTTTTCTGCATTGAAAATTCTGCGATAAAGTCCGAATTAGCTTTCACTGCATTATACTCGTCTATACAGCTCTTTGCCTTATCGATAAAGAGCTTCTGTGCATCGTTTAAAAAACTTAGAATATCAATGTATTTTATATTCACAACAACAACAGTTCGAATTCTATTCTGAAATGCTGACTGCACATCTCGCCATTCTACTCTAGCTTCAGTTTCCTCTTCCGAATGTAAACTACCTCCATGCTGAAGGTGTTGCTCAAATTCAACCTGTATGCACGATAGATGTGTCCTACAAATTTGACCCTTTTTTTTCTTCTCGCGTCAAATTTGCTTTATCAATTTTTTCGTTTAATTTCTTTATTGTCGAATTGCAGAAACGCGACAACCGCAGCCGACGGAACAACGAGAATCGACGAGACGAGCCACGCCACCGCAAGTCCCGTCCCCGTAGAGATAGAGTCGCATGACGACTCGAGCCGAGAACGCTCCGACGGCGAAACCAATCAAAAAGAAATCGCAAAGCCCCCACGGCGCAAATCCCCTGCAACACGGAGTACGGGAGCCGAAAATACCGTTCCACCAAGCTGCGGCATTTATATCATCTTTCGACGGGGATCCCGACAATCTGAACTTATTTTGCAACGGAGTACGTAAAGTGATGCGCGCGTACGGCCCGAGCCACGCGCAGTACATGCTCCTGCATATCGCGAACAAGCTCAAGGGCATACTAACGCACAGATTAGAGCAGTGAAGCAAGGATCCAACGAAACCGCAGGCGAGTACGGTATGCGCGTCGATAAGTTGTACAACCGGCTCTCGACGATAATTAGATCAGCCCCAGGCTTAGAGCAGGCGGATCAGGATATGCGCAAACGACGCGCCGACGAGGACGTGCTAGAACAATTCCTATATACGGCCTTCGCGCGCCACTCGACCTCCAAGTAAGCATTAGGCGTCCAAAAGATTTAAACGAAGCGATGACGGTGGCAATAGAAATCGAAGGGAAACAGAGCGGCAGATCAGCACCTCCCGCCAGGCCGGTAGCTCAGGTTCCTCGAGCACTTGCCGAAGAAACCGCACCGCAGGCGGACCTCGAGCAAGGTCAGGGCGCGGAGACTCCCGAAAAAGCGCAAGAAAATCCGGCGCTAGACAAGGCTTCTTATAATGAATCTTATCTGGCATGCCGCCAGAAAAGTAATTGTGTGCCCCACTCAAAATAAAAAGGGAAAAACTGGTTCTAATAATCAGAACAACAACCAAGACGGCAAACGCCAGGGCATCCGGGGTAACAATAATAAAAATAGGAATAATAACGGTTACCGCGGGAAAAATCGTTACCGGAATAACAACGGCAACCGCGACTGCGATGAACGCGACAATAAACGCAGCGATGATCGCGATAACTGTGAAAATTTAAACTAGAAGGACGTTCGCCGCGCTCCCCAAGCGCCGAGTCAGACGTCAATAATTCCATTGACGCGCATAAAATTATAAAAGTGCAGGGAGTAACTCTGTTTAACGTAATTTTTTTATTTTAAAATCCTAATAACTTTTTACTCGGGCGGTTGTCGTCACCCATCCGGGGCTCCTTTCTTGTACTTTGATTTTACCAAATTAGATTAACATTTTATTTGTTGATTAGCTATATGTATGCTTATCAATTACTTATGGAAATATGCTTATGGCTATCAGAGGCCCCTTTTCGACCTTTTTGATTGTCATATATATATATATATATATATATATATATATATATATATATATATCTACTCAACAAAGAGGGGTTTAATCTAAATTTTCAAAACTAAAGAACAAGATAAGATCTTCAATTTAAGCCCTGGACGATTAACAATGACAGCC
>QLSS01000063.1:764426-794696 GCA_024372645.1 Trichomalopsis sarcophagae | reverse complement strand
GGTGGGGGGGGGGGGGGGGGGGGGGGGGGGGGGGGGGGGGGGGTCGCCCAATCAGCCCGCCGATTTTGTATGTTAAAGTACATTAGAAACAACGGCTATTTCTAAAATTTTAACCCTCTAGGTGCCCCCTAGCTCCCGTGATAAATTATTGAATTTTCGAAAATCGTGAAAAAATGGCTATTTTCAAACATAATCAATATATTTAATCCAAAAATAGGGATCTTCTCGTTATAAAGTCAGCTTTCTAGCAAAAAAAGGCCGAGAAAGTAGATAGGCTATAGGCATACCAAAACATAGACATACTAAAACACCCCCTCTCCTCTCAGAGTGTTTTGGTACCCGATGGAAGAGTAGGGATCCCCTCTCTCTCGCCAAGATCCTAAAACACCCTCTCTCCTCTCAGAGTGTTTTAGTACCCGATGAGAGAGTGGGGATAATTTTTCCTCTCTCTCTATTATGTTTTGGAATGCCTATAACGTTCTCTACTTTTTTTAAAATTTTTTTATTTTTTATTTTATTTTACAGTTTATGCTGATAGAACAATTTTATGAGTTTGACGTTGTGCAATGCACAGGTCGTCTTATAGCTTGGATTATGATTTGTGCATACTGTGACGCACTTAAAAGATGGTTTTGGGATAGCAAGTTTTGTCGTGAACAGTCAATAACTATGAGTGGTTCATTCTTTATGAACATAGGCTTTGTCAGCAATGGCTGCGGATCTCTTCCATAGTATGATTTTTTGAAATTAGCATACATATCATAGAGAACTGCATACTGATTGTTATATATGTCGAGATTCATATTGTTGTATGGATAATATTGTGAATTTAAGAAAAGTTTCACATTACTTATCTCACAATGATCAAATCTACTCGCATTTGCAGTTCTTGCAGCTTTTCTCTTTGTTTGTAGTCCGAGAATTACAAAACGAGGTTTCTCCAATTGATTTGAAGTTTTCACTGTCCAGACGTGTTTATTCGTGCTTGGCAGTAGAGGATATTCAAATATCTCCCAAGAACGAAAACACAGAGATGGGGTTATCCTTACCAATGAAATTCAATAGCTGAATTTTTAGTTTATCTGATGCAATAACATATGGCATTAACCATTCTATCTTTGTTATTTTTGCTTCACAATCTTCATAAGTAGTTACGCCAGATGATGTAGTTCCATTCTGGATTATTGCATTTAAGTCGCTTCTCGATCTTGTAAGAATGAGCTCATGCTTCATATTAACTATAATTTTTTTTATAGTCTTCTGCAAAGCCCAAGATCATACTCAGCGGAATCGCTATGTCAAAGTTTCCCTTTTCATCGACAAACGTTTTGGTATCTTCTTCAACACCATGTTATTCTGATTCGAATTAAATGAAGTTCACCCTTTCATGAGACTGCTTAAACCAACATTTTTACTTTTATCTATCTCTACAGCATTAGTTAATTTCATAGCGAATTTCATCAAACAGATGACAAATGCCATTGTTCACGAATTTAGTTTTAGTTGGTGCTGTTAAACCATCTTTTAGTTTCAATTTTCCACATACGTGGATAGAACTACGCGATGGTAAGACGCATAGATCTTGATGTTGTATAGAAATACGAATTTCATCACTATTATCAAAGCTTAATGATGAGTATGGTTGATGGGCGTGTACCTCGTAATGAGCAATAGACTCATCGAATACGACACCTGATTGAATGCTTAGAATTTCGTCCATATTTCTGGAAGCAGCAAAGAATTATACACGTGAATTTTTTCCACGAACTTTTAGTCCTAGGCTTTTCAGAAACTGAATGCTCTTCCGTGTTAACGGTTTGAGCTTCTTTGGTCGACTGATGACTGGTTGACATGATGGCTAACTTATATATGTTCCAGAATTGTAAACGATACCCATTATACAGATTTGATGTGAAGTCTAATAGTAATTTCCTCTCCTCGAAAATTCACCAAATTTCCGTCCTGATCTACAATTCGAATATGTAGATGATGTATGCACTTGACACTGAGTGATAGATATATCACATGAGACGGAACTTCTAAGATTTTATATCCTGGAGGCACTCTAGGAAAGAACTCATGGGTTGTATGAACTTTCTTATTATTGATGTAAGCACCTGCAGTAATGTTGTACTCTACTCTGAGTGCATTGATTCTCAATATTTTCACAGGTAAATCAGAGGTGTGTTATCTGATGACTGCAGAGAATTTCACTTCTGAGAGTATTGTTGTTAGCTTTCAAAGAAAATTCAATTCCTTTGGATTTCAAAGTTTCTTGTAAAAATTGATTTATAGCATCAATTTCATAGCTGCCCGTAGGGATAGTGATAATATTATTTTTGCTCAAATGAAGTTTATTATTTGAATGGTCAACATTGGGAATAGAGTTGAATGTTAAAAGTTCAACTAATCCCAAGACAAAATTTCTATGCTGTGGTAGTTCAATCGAAGGAAAATATTGCGCTTCTAAGAAAGATGAGTTTCCTCAGAGACTCAGAGTGATGCTATCTTCCATGACTGATCGGATGCTAATGTATCTATTCGTCTGCGAACATCTCTTTTATAGTCTCCCAGTTAAGAAGTAGAGACAAAGGTGTCCACATATAAATGAGTCAAAATTTTGATATCTTTTGTAATTGTATTTCACTTCCTTCAGGTTAAAATACATCATGAGATCCTTGGAAGGTTTGAGACCACCAAAACTATCGAAATAAAGTACTTCAGGACCACGTTTCCGATAGTAAACCCAGTGAGTGCCTCTATTTTGAAAATCGTCCAAGTTTACCACTGCTGTTTCATTACGCCATGGACCATTGGGTGGTAGATTATTTCTCATGAAAACACCACGGAAATCTGAAATTTTCATCATATGAGCATATTATTTTAGATCGTAGTCAGACAGTGCATGATTTGGCAAAGTTAAATTGAAGTTTTTTTTTTCTACTGACTGGATGACCACGACCGATATGAGGTTTCATAAATAATCCCATTCCACTTTTATAGGGCTTAAGATGAAGACCTTTGCCTAAAGCAATAGCTTCTATGGTCTCGTTATGCCTCTTACTTTCTTCATAATTTTTCTGCGCAGCTTTAGCATCATTAACTGATTTAGCTATTCCAGCAGCACCTCCTGCTAGAGCACTGGTGGCACTTAGTCCTGCGAACAATGGAATAAGAAAAGGATGAACTCCACCAATTTTTGATGGAAGCGGCAGAACACGTGGAATGATAACATTTTTCTTTCCACCTACACTTTTAACAACTTGACGTGCACCCTTCAAGGCTGATTGAATGATCTTGCGAGAACTTTTACTTGTTGACATTGATTTTTTAACTGCAGTGACTAACTTATTAAATTTCAGTCCCATTCCAGTTTTTCCTTTTAATTTCATAACATTGCTAACAGCAAAAGAAAAAGCTTTTTCACCAAGACTAGCATACTTGGCTCTGACACGTTGCATAGCTTCCTCAGCAAACATCTTGTCAGCAGCTTTACGATCTCCATTTTTATCTGAGTAAGCTATATCGTGTTTTTTACATGCCTGATCAAGCGGATTAATGCCAGGATCTCCTCTATTCATTCGATTTTTCAATTTGGTTCCGGGACCACAGTATTGATATCCAGGAAGATGCATTTCAACAGGTAAGTTATTGATAACTTTATCAAGCAATCCATAGCCTTTCGGCTGTTTCTAAAATTTATGTATGATCATCTCTCTTCGAGCGTTGATTCACAACTGACGTTCATGGTATAAAACGAGCGTTTATATTTCGAGAGCCCAATGTTATATTTGACTCTGTTGAGCGAACATGGATTTTACCGAACAGAACGTCAAACTCCCCGTGACAAATTTCGATTTTGGAAAAGAGAAGAGAAAAAAGCGTCATGGGGAATTACTACCAGATAGTATACGAGCAGTTTTCTGTGGGCCATCAAACTGTGGAAAAACAAATAGTTTATTGGCTTTAATTACACACCCCAATAGTCTTCGGTTTGAGAATTTGTATGTATACTCTAAATCCTTGAATCAGCCAAAGTATCAATTTCTCAAAAATGTCCTGGATCCGATTGAAGGAGTATCATATCTTCCGTTCAGTGAGCATGAATCTGTAGTATTTCCAGATGAAGCCCTTCCAAATTCAATAATGATTTTTGATGATGTGGCATGTGAGAAGAGCAGGATAACGTTAGAACATTCTTCAGTATGGGGAGACATAAGAGTGTAGATAGTTTCTATCTATGTCAATCTTATGCTCATATAGGAAAACATCTCATTAGATCATTCTATTAATATCAATTTGTTAGTAATTTATCGACAAGATGATGTAAATCTTAAACATATCTATGAAGATCATGTGAATACCGATTTAACTTTTAACGAATTTCGGAATCTTTGTTCTGAATGTTGGAAGAATGATTGATATGGATTCATCGTTATTGACAAAGGTAGACCGATGAATGAGTTTAGATATAGAAAAGGATTTGACTGTTTTGCAATAAAAAAGGTTATACGCCAAACTGGTCAACGGAAATTTTCACAATAACGCGAGTTTTAAAAACGGATCCAGTAACTTACCACCTCAAAGATTATTATGATAAACCCGTCTCTGGTGGCTTTTATGAAACGGAAATTCATAAAACTATGTATCCGGAAATTTATTTAGTAGAAAAAGTTTTAAAGAAAAGTGGTAAACGCGTATATGTTAAATGGTTAGGATTTAGTGACAAGCATAATAGTTGGATAGATAAAAATGAGATTGTATGAATTATTCAAGTTTCAAATAAATAAGAAAACAATTGTTATTATATTTAATAATGTATTTATTCATGTAAATTGAACACATGTTTGAAGAAATAAATAAATAGTATTTAACAATTAGCAGTCTTTGTATTTCATTATTTTAGCATGTGGTGAACTTGAAAGAAGTTCCACCCTGATATGTTATAAATAAACTACGTTTATTTGCTGTGTTAGAGAGATTATTGAAAAATTCATGATCTTTCAAGATTGCTGATGAGATCTTCCCGGGCATAAATATTTGAAAGCTGTCATCGATCTCAGCCACTATCTTTGTGCCGAATCTCGTCTTTACTTCCTTGAGTGCAGTCACTATGTACTCATGATCTTTTTCCAAGTCCGCGACTTTCTTCTTAGGCAAGAACTCATGCTCAGCAATCTTGTTGAGTGCATATACATCCATTCTGAAATGTAAAAAATAAGAATTTGTGTTAAAGAAAAGATTTTCTTTGAGAACAAAAAAAAAAAAAAAAATAGTGGAAATCAGCTAAGAACTTACTTGGAAATGTTAAGTGAGTCTTGGTTTCTTCTCCAAAGGAAGGTAATTTTCAAGCTGGACTGCTCGAATGTGCTCTTCACCGTGGTGCGTCGGTTCATATAGCCCATTTCCCACCATAATGTCTGCCCCTTCCATCGCCTCTTGTAGAATATCCCTTCTATGGGAAGATGCCTCCTCCATCGATGGATTCCATTCGTGCATTAGCTCCTCACAAACATCGTATTCGATAATGATTTGTTCACCTGTATCGTCATAAAGTGTCATCCCCACTCGTGCTGCACTGTTTTCATTGGTCACTTCGTTCCCCCTCTCCATTGCTCTCTCGCTTTCTTCTTCAGTATTGGTCGCTTCATACCCCTTCTCTATCTCCCCCACTCTTTGTTCTCTTGTATCAGCCATTTTTTCATTCCCCTCCATTTGAATTACAGCCAGCGCCATCTGTTCATCAATAATTCGGTAATGACCCCAAGGCAAAGTGTCTGTGCTATGAGGTAATAAGTATCTTTTATCATCATGCGGACTTAGTGCTATTTTATTTCGTTTTTCAGTATGCACTGCATGCAATTTAGAGCGAATATTGCACTGCTCACGTTTAACAATAATTTGTTCTTCAAGACATTTTCGATAATCTTCGAACGTGATTGTTTTCTTCACAACACTCGATTTTATGCCTTTGGCTTTCTTCACAGTCTCAGATCCATCTATTAAAATACTATACATTTTGCTACGCAAACCAATAAATTCCGTCATAATCTTGCCACAGCATTCATCTTTCATTAATCCAGGAACTTTTTTATTGACATGCGGGATTCCAAATTGATTGTTCTCTTTATAAGAAGTATCAAATTTGTGCAAGTCTTCTTTCATTATTTTATATATATATCCACCTCAACAACTTCATATATCAGACTATCTGTGTCGGTGTAAAGGAGTTTACATTTTTCCCCAAGTCGCCGCTTCATATATGAATAATGAAAATCGTATAACAATGTTTTAGACAAATCGAGAATGCTGAGACCAACGTATATTGGTTTTTTAATTGTAATACTTGTTCTCTTTAGCTGTATAGCAACCAAATTTTCATCAAAGATAGCACAACTATGAAAATTTGGTTGAGCTATACGTGATTCTGCTACATATCGACCAGTGAATTTATTCACTAATCGCACATCAACCCGAGATCGTTCTCGCTCGATGCACTTACCATATACTGCATTAAATAATAACTTGTAGAAAAGCTTTTCAAATTCATTCTTGGCCTGCTTTCTCTTCTCTGTATTAAATTCAACATATGGTTTGAGCCAAGGCTTCTGCTCAAAACTCAAAATCTTATGCACTTTTTTTAGTCGAAGTCCATTATCTAGTACCTGTTTTAACGCAAGATAATGAATGACATACCTTTTCTTATCGTTCAAAGTAGTCAACAGTTTCTTTTGCTTTGAGCCACGGGGTGTACGATGCTCTGCACAAAAAGGCAAATCTTGATGATCATCATGTATTTCTTCAGGATACTCTAAATCTACTTCAGCAAAGTAGCCTGTATCAGAGTCTGATGGTGCATTGAAAAAATTTGAATTCGTTTCATATTCGATCCATTTGAATTTTCCTACTGGTAAATACTACACCATGGCCCATCCATAAAGATTATTAATATCAAAATATAAGAGTGTCTTCGTTTTCTGATTCTTATCGTTTGATGGTCCCATATACGGATTGTTCGCCTTAGCATACCGATTGCAACATTGACTTATTCCTCCTCGAATGCCTGCTTCAATAAACATCAGCATATCTATATCTGTAAGAAGCTCCAATTCCACTTTTGTCATTTTTAGAGCTGCTGAAAATGTGAGACCTGGAGTCGTGTAAAAGTGTGCAGCACATAAACTATACGCTTTCAGAGATGTCTCTCGAAAACTTTCGAAGACGTCAGCTAATAATAAAACATCTGTTTTCATGTACAAATCTGAATATTCACCCAAAGTTTTTATAGTAAACATATTCCATACTGTAACAGCATGGTGATAGTCTTCGTAAATAATATGAGAATCTGTTAGTTTATTGTAAAACTCATTCTTCTCTGGCAGTTTTGTAGTCATCAACTTGTCCAATCCATATACGAAATCATATGGAAATATACCTTTTCGTCTAAGAAGATTGATTTGCTCATCTGTAAAGCCATCATTTTTAAACTCATTCACTGCTATCGGCATGGTTTCCAAATATGATGCAAGCTTTTCCAACGATGATGGTAAAAAACGCCATGAATCTATATATCTAAAACTGATGTCACAGTCATCTATATACTTCGTAAATGAAATATATTTTTCTTTGTTGTGAGGTATCAGAGATACTCGTCCCTTCATTATTGTAGAAGTAGCAATCTCTTTCAAAATGAAGTGTGTATCGTAATTGAGGTTATGAAAGATAACCGGCACAAACCTCGAATCCTTGTAATTTAAATTGCATGAATTGTGAGCTGCACCTCTGAAACTAAATAGAAAGAAAGTCTTACATGATGTACATCATTTAAGTCAAATATTTGATACATTAAAAACTAACGTACCATCCTGTTAGATGACAATGGTCTCGTGCTGCGAGTTCTTCACTTTTGATAAGCTTTCGGCATATATGGCAAACAGTTGACTTCCGAAAAGATAATTCTTCTAGATCTGTAAGTCTCATTGGTTTTGGATTTTTGTAGAGTAGATCAATCTTTTCACTAATTTCTTTCAGTTCTCGAACAAACCATTTTGCCGGTGTCTCTTCATCTTCATTTTCTTGTCTGTATGATTTATAAACAGATAAACTATCATCAAAGCTGCACTTTATATAATAGCCTATGCTATATGCTACATGAAGCTGAAAAGCATTTTCATTTTCTGTAGGCTTTAACAAACATTCAAAATCTGCATAAATAACAAAAGGAACTTTTTCACTTTTATTGTAATCTTCAAATTTAAGAATGTTATTCTTAAAGTCAGGCAAATTAATTCGACATTTATTTAAATTTTTGCAATCATTTTCGTGCATTTCCAGCCTTTCTTCACAGTAAAATATTTGTAAACACCTTTCGCAGTGGTATGATTTTACATGAGATTTACTTAATTGAGTGCTTAAAAGTCGAGACAGATATTTAATCCAAACGTAGTGGTATTCAGGCAAGCTTCCGCCATCATCATGATTATTTTCTTCATTTTCATCTATGTAAAAGTCTTGAATGAGGAGTAGATTAACATGTTTTTCTTTCTTTTCTTTTGTAATATGGCATGGCGATACTTGAAACTTTGCATTGTACTTTTTTAATATGTATACATTTATTGAAATATCATTTAATTTTTCGAATTTCGGAACATCTTTGAGTTTTACTGGAAATTCTATATCCCCAAAGTTCAGCTCGTTCTCATACAAACGATATTGATTAACTCTATTGGGATTAGTTTCACTAGGATACAATTCTGAAAGTATAGCATACTTGAAACATTGATTATCATTATTACGAACATTAACACATGCCTTTTTCTTTTCTATAAACTTTGGAAGTGGAATGAAGGAACTCCCCTTGATTGGAGAATATTTTTTCATGTTGATACACAAACTGATAATACTCGTCAGGGTCCAGTCAGAATCTTTCTCCTGGAATTCTTCAAGCTGGGTGAGAATAGGTTCTTTGATATGATCCTTGAACCATTCTTCCAAATTCGTTGACATGAATGCTGTAACACTTTCACTTGTAAAATATTTAATGTCTGTCGTTTTCTCACCATTTTTTTGCATAGAAAATTCTGCGATAAAGTCAGAATTTATTTTCACAGCGTTATATTCCTTCAAGCAATCTTCTACTTTAACCTTGAAGAGCTTTTGCGCATCGTTCAAAAAACTTAGAATGTCTACATGCTTTATGTTTACAACTACATCTGTTCTAATTCGATTTTGAAACGCTGATTGTACGTCTCGCCACTCAACTCTAGCTTCAGTTGCTTCCGATTGTAGACCACCTCCTTGCTGAAGATGTTGTTCGAGTTGAACTTGCACACATGAAAGATGTGTCATACAAGTTTGATATTTCTGCTTTTCTCCTTTTGCAAGATTAGCTGTGTCAATTATTTCGTTCAATTCCTTCATTGTGAATCCAGCGAATAGCGAATATCATTATTGCTCATTACATGTATATTTCGCAAAGTATTACGCACTACTTCAACAAGGCGTTCAAAAAGTTGAAATGAAGCCATATTTACTTTTTTTACTTATCACTCACGAAACAGAATTGTATAAAGAACTATTTTCGTGTACTGTAGTAGACGAAGTCTGCTCCTCACAGTAAAATTTCTTGCTTTATATGGACCAGACCACGAAAGAAACTACCAATGAATAGGATGTTTGACAAGGAGAAGGGATATTTTTTGGGAAGGGATGGATTTTCTATCTTTGCTCCAATGAGAAGTGGTCATCTTCGACATTAAAAAACTGAAGAGCAAGTCATGACGAGGAGAAGGGATATTTTCTTGGGAGGGGATGAATTTTCTATTTTAGACCAATGAGGTCTATGCTTCTTTTTGACAACCAATTGTGTGACAACCACGGTGGAGTTTCTTCTTATATAAGCAGGATGACAAAATTCATCTGTTCATTTACAATAAATTCGTCTTATAGAACTAACTGTACGAAGCTGCAAGATGACTGCAATGTGTGAATACAAAAAGATATTTCAAAATACCATACTGAAATATCCGGAAGAAAATGTGGTGACATTCCATACCATCGACTTCAACACGTCTTACAAATCTTTATACGAGATGTTAAAAAGATATTCGTTAAGGGAGAAAAGAAAGAACTGTGGTTGAAAAATTATTTGCTGAATACGTAAGTATTTATACATTCCTTCAGTTTTTTTTTTTCATGCTTTTAATTCTTCAATTTATCCAACATTATTTTTTTTCAGTCTAATATGTAATGTCGAAGATCTTGGATGCCCTCCGCTCAAGAATATAAAAAGTAATAAAAATTATTTTTGCTTGCACCATCATCTTTCTATTAGAAGAAAACCATCGTGTGCCGTCCACAATGCTCTTTCAATAAGAGCATGGTTATTAAATTATTTGTCTGAAAAATTTAGTCAAGACCAAGTTGATAATTATTGAAATGTACTATGAAAAAATTATTAAATAAAAATGATTTATTATTAATTTGAAAAGTGATTGAAATTTGTCAATTTATTTATTTACTTTGACTAAAATGAAGACAAAGAACAGAGTAATTCAATTTAAAAATCATACCTAAATTTTTCTAAAATATTTTAAAATTTTTTTCAACTTTTCTAAAAATTTTGCATACCTATCGTTAAATAAAACTTTGAATTTGGGAAAACTCCCGCCAGTGTCCGTCGTAGATTAACCGGAGCTGACGCGCATGCGTATGAGCTTCAGTTAACCAACGGTCAGCGCTGGCGGGAATTTTCCGGAATTCAAAGTTTTAATTAACGGTGAGGTGTTTACAGTTGTATTTTTTTAATTATTTTTTTTTTATAATTTCTAAATTTTATTTACCTTTACATGATCTATTATTATTTCATTATCTATAATCCTCGGTAAATTGCGTTGTTGTTGCTGCTGCTGCTGCTGTTGCTGCTGTTGTTGTTGTTGCTGCTGTTGTTGCTGCTGCTGTTGAAAAATAAATAAAACATTAATTAAGATTTTAGCATTTTTTTTGTACCTGAGGAGGCCATTGTTGATGATCCCGGGTTTGGTGTCGTCTCTCTCTCTTTCTTACTCTCTCCCACCTTCTTCTTCTGCTCATTTCCCATTTGTTATGAAAAAGAAAGAATAAAATTATTATTATTTTTTTTTAAAAAACATAAGGTGATATAAATTTATTATAAATTAAATATTTACCTGTTGCTTTCCTCTTCTCAATCTTGGGAATCGGTCCAAGATAGCGTATGCTTTTGCGATCTTGGACCGATATGCACGACGCGCAACTCGAAGATGTTCCGCTTGAACTGGAACTCGAACTCGAGCTCGAGCTTGAACTCGAGCTCGAGCGAGACCTTCTTCTTCAGGTTACCGAGGATTGCCGAGGCTGCTCAGCCGTCGGGGATCGCTGCGGCGGGTCAGCCACCGGGGATCGTCGAGGCGGGTCAGCTGCCGGCGATCGCCGCGACGGGTCAGCTGCCGGCGATCGTCGCGGAGCCAATTGTTGCAAAGCAGCATTCGGTGGTTGTGGCACTGAAACATTAAAAAAAATTCAAATAAATTAATTAAAAACTTTAAAAATTCGTGACTTTAAAGTGGAGTAATAAGAAAATTAACTTACATGTTTCTACTATGTCCATGGCCCAGGACACGTAGTCTAGCATCGTGAGGAGAGTCGGTGCGTTGGAGATCAGCCAACGTATACGCTCCTGAGCATCCCGTAGACTGCGACGGCTCCGAGAAGGCTGCATTGGTGAACTTTTCTTCGAAGACATTTTCTTGACAGCTTGCAAGAAAACCTGTGACTGACTCTGGTGTATCTTGAGGGGTTATTTATATTCGAAAACAGGAGCACACTTTTCATTATTTTGCCGAAAATCCACTGATTTGCTGAGCTTCTTTTCCCACTACTTTCCTGAAAAGTCCTCTAATTGGAGAAAAATATCCCTCCCTTAATTTGAACCGTTTGAACAATTTCGTAATTGAAATAACACTTGCTTTTTAAAAATAACACTTATAAAATTACACTTTGTAAACAATAATACTTTGTAAAAAACAACACCTTGTAAGAAATAACATTTTCTTGCTTTTCAAAATCAGGATTTACATAAATATATATTCTTTAATTAGTTATGGGAAACAACGTTTTCTGTTACAGTAGTTCATAGAGTATATAGATTTTATGCGCAATTTTTTAAAATGATTTTTCTTTCTGTAATAATTAAATAATGTCAATTTTCGATGAATTTCAAATTATTATGAATGCATATAAAAATAATATAAATATTATATAATATATTTTTAAGTACATTCATAATATTTAAATGATCAAAACATGACAATATTAAATATTACAAAGAGAAAAATCATTTTAGAAAATTGAGCATGAAATCCATATACTCTGTACACTACGATAACATTTGAAAAAATAATTGAGGCCGAAAGAGTGCGTACTTGCCGGAGCACCTGTGTGTTTGTAGTGAACATCAGAATCTTAAACTAAAATTAAGTGCTGTGTGTGATACTGTATCTTATAGAGACCTATTAAAGCTGAAACGGTCACGACTCTTCTCGGTCCTGCGAATAATTTTATTATAGAAAATTAGTGAACATTTACTTAATCTGTGTCGTAATTTTGACAACAGATTCTAAATAAATTTTGTTTATTATTTTTTATAATGATTTGATAACTATAGTTGTTCAGGTCCGGGATACCAGGTAGTGAGGATTCCTTTGCAAATAAAAAGATTTTTGTTCTTTATAACAAAAAGTATATATATTCAAATAAATATGTTTTATAGATTATTGCATAAATATTGCATATATGCTATAACATCACATAAATCCAAAAAAGTAAATCTGTTTTGATTTTTACAAAAATATATAAATATGCAGATACGCTTAAGCTTGCGTTATCTAATAGCTCGTGTTTGAAAATCTTATAAGTTGAATTCGGTAACGAAATTTTTCTAAGTTAGTTTTTGACATGGATTGAAAATTTTACAAGTATAGGACGGATACGCGTTATTATGCTATATCGTTGCCTATATTGAAATTTTATAAGTATATAAATATTTGAAAATATTCTAAGTGTTTATCTTCCAGGCATAAGTTGCTCAGGAGTTTTGACTAGGCGCTTAAATTGCGCTAGAGCTAGTGCCTTCCTACTGGCCGTGCAGGTCCTTATATAGGCCTGGGAGAGAGCGGGGATCGCGCCTAAATTACTTTCACATTCATACATTTACACTTACATTCACACCTATATACAAAATCGAATCATACAATTAACTATAGTGTGCGCAAGCTGCGCCGCTTCTCCTACTTTGCGCCGCTGCGCTCGCCGCTCGCTATATACATATATATACGCACGCTGTGCAGCTTCTCCTACTCTTGCGCTGCTGCTTTCTGCTAATGCTCGCCGCTTGCTGACTCGTGGCGCTGTCAGCTGTAGCGCGTGCCTAGCCGACAGTAGGGAAGCGCGATACTCGCGTATATTCTAAAAATGTATTTATAAAAATTTTAGTTTTATTTTTAATTTTGTTAATTATTTTAAAGCGGAGCTTTACGGGGCGTTACAAAGCATTTCTGTTTGTTCTGTGGAAAATAAAGAATGCATGTTACATGAATGCAATGCGTGCCCTGGAAAAAAGGCAATTCTTGATTATTTAAGAAATAATAAAGTCATAAATGAGAATAGAGCTAATGTAACTTTTAATAATTGGACATCAAGTCTTTGATTTTTCAAAAATAACGTAAAAGTGAAGGAATTTTACGTGATTTGGTGGGGGGTCCAAGTGGGGGGGGGGAGGGGGCGGTGGAGGGGACTATCGCCAAAACGATTATATAATATAGGAAGAAATTAACAACTTATCGTCCAACTATTTTCTGTTTATTTTTCGTAAAAGATTCAGCTTAACTGGGGCAGAAAGTCTTGAGATACGAGGGTGAAAAAGTTGCGATATCGGAAAACTAGGCAGTCTTATAAGGGCTGTAACTTTGGCTTCGACAAATGAGAATGAGCTCACCAAAAAAGGAATTGAAGGCCTTTCTGAGACGAAAACTTTAAGAAATTTTTTTGCTCAGAAAGCCTCAAAATTAAAGTATGCCAGTACTGCCAATTTGGAAAAGGTCGGTCATTGTGCCACTTAGTAAATGCCTGACACCTAGCTCTCCGGGTGATACTCACCCTGTTGCTAACATCCCACACTTTGCCAAGGTGTTTGATAAAATAATTACAGACCAGGTTATTGCTTACCTCGAAGATAATAATCTTATCTCTCTGTACCAATCTGGTTTTCGTAGCAACTACATCACGCAAACAGCACTATTGAATGTTACTGACGATATCAGGCGGGGCGCGGATAAGGGCCTTCTGTCCCTGCTTTTATTGTTTGATTTTAAGCGTGCTTTGGACTCGATCGACCACGATACCTTGCTTGCCAAGCTGAAGTCGATTGGTTTTTCAAACGACGTGGTTCGTTGGTTTCACTCGTATCTAACTGGTCGTTCACAGGCTGTTGTTGGCCTCGATGGCACCCTTTCTGATTTTCTTCCCAACACGTCGGGTGTGCCTCAAGGATCTTCTCCAGGCCCTGTGATTTTTCTCATCTATATTAATGAGATTACCTCAGTCCTTCGACATTGCAGTAAGTCGTGCATGCTGTTTGCCGATGATCTGCAAATATATATACAATGTCTACCTAGTGATATTAGTAGAGCGGTCGCATCCCTTAACGAGGATGCTAGCCACATTCTCAAATGGTCTCAGGATAATGGCCTCCTTTTGAATGTTGGCAAAACGAAAGCTATGATTGTTGGATCAACTCAGCACCATATGCGTCTGGATTTGCAGCAAATTGAACCAATCGTTGTGGGTGGATTACCGATTCCCTTTGACGATTCCGTGAAAAACTTGGGTGTAATTTTCTCGAAAACTCTCTCTTGGAATGCTCATGTATCTCGCACCTACTCTAACGCGCATTTTGCTCTTTATCGCCTTAGGTTTAAGGGTTATTGGCTTCCTATTAGTTTAAAAATCCAACTAGTCAATGCTCTAGTTCTTCCATATATCGACTATGCTTGTCTCGTTTATATGGACCTTCCAGATTACCTTGCAATCAAACTGCAAAGGCTGTGTAATTCTGCGGTACGCTTTATCTTTTTCTTGAGGAAAGACTCTGAGCTTGGTCCATACTATGCCAAGTCGGGCTGGCTATCACTTAGCCACCGGCGAAATTATTATTTAGAAATTACTTTGTATAAGCTCTTCGTTCACAAGCGTTCACAAGCCTAATAGTTGTAGATACTAATGTGTGTATATATATATATATATATACACACACATTAGTATGATGACGCAACATATTAATCACAAACATATTGTAAAATATTAATAATACAATTGAAATATAAATAAAACTTTTCTTTTGTAGTTGCTCTGTACGCAATTTCAACTTATTCAGATCCACAATATTTTGTATTATTTTTTAATTGCTTCTTCAACAGAATTATCGAGATTGAAAATATTTAAAAAAGCATTAACATTGTATATTTAAATAACATTTTATCTATTCGAACTATAAATTTAGTTGGAGGAAGCTACGTGCCAATGAATTGGCAGCGGTTTTTTTAGTTGCGACCAGAATTATAACAACGGGGGATACCGCGGCAGAAATCCGAACTTTAACCGTAATTCCCGATTTAACAACTACCAAAATAATTGCAATTACGGCCAAAATAACCGAAATAATTACGACAATAATCGCTATAGCAATCACTATAATCACCGTTACTATATTCGCAATGATAATTAATAATAACTATCGCAATAATAACCGTGATAATAGCCGCGACAACATTCAAACAAATAACGAATATTAATAATAACTATCGCAATAATAACCGTGATAATAGCCGCGACAACGTTCAAACAAATAAGGAAACTAATAACCAAAATTTAAACTAGAAGCACGCTCGCCGCGTTCCTCAAGCGCCGAGGGTTGCAAAAAAGCACGGGAAAAGAGAGAAGAAAACACTATAGGCGAACAGCACGAAAACTCGCTGCGATTAGATTTTTGAAAGCTGGTAGACAACCGCCTTTTGTAAAAATAGAGAGCCCCCAGTTAAGGGCTAGAACGGGCAAATTTTACGCGGACTCGGAAGCAGACATTTCAGTTATAAAAGTAGGGGAACTAGCCCCTGGATATCCGTTCGACGCGCATAAGATAATAAAAGTACTCGGAGTTACTCCCGGTACATCGTTTACACTAGGTCAAGCGGTCATACAGCTACAAGGCCTGCAATGTGACATTCACGTAGTGCCAAATGAATTCCCAATAAGCGAATCAGGAATTATCGGCTGGGATATAATAAACGCACATAAGGGTTGCGTAGATACCGCCAATAAGAGGTTAAGGCTTCGTGAAGTAATTCTGCCGTTCGAGGCAGACGAACCAATTACAATTCCCCCTAGAGTCAGGATGGTTATAAGCGCGCACGTACGAAATAATAATGCAAAAATCGGGAGGGTTCCACTAACGGACCTACAGCCCAACCTACTATTCGGCAATTTCGTAGCTGAAAATAATAATGGCTAAGTCTACGCAGAATGCATAAACGTAAGCGATTCCTAAATAACAATACCTAGCCCCGTTATAGAATTACTTTATTGAGAAACAATGAGGATGGCTCAGCTGAAAATATCGCGAATTTTACAGCGATTTGTGGCGTATGTTTAGCTGCGAAAGGCAGCAAGAAAAATATAAAGAAGTATGTGCATTAAATAATAAAATAATGGCAGACGACAAAGCCAGACGCGATAGAGTCAAAAAAATATTGCAGTTAGCAGACACGGAAGACTGTACCGCGGAAGAAATCAAATTATTTCGGGCGGTTGTCAATGATTACGCCGGAGTTTTTGGCCTCGAAGATAAGCCACTCCTGGCAATGCACTTACTGCAACATACAATCATATTGAAATCTGATAAAGTCATAAGAAACGCTCGATTCAGATTCTCACCAGTTTTAGAGGAGCACATGCTCCGATAGCAAGCCAAGCTCCGCGAGCAGAACATTGTAGTAGCGTCAAACTCAAATTACTCATTATCACTTTGGATAGTCCCGAAAAAACCCGATGCGCAAGGCAACAAAAAGTTTCGCCTGGTGACAGATTTTCGTGCCCTCAACGAGGAAACGGAAGGAAGTTGCCACACGTTACCTTTTACTAGAGACATACTTGAACATTTCGCGGCCGCAAATTACATTACGGTGATGGACCTTAAACAAGGGTACCATCAAATCGAGATGCACCCAGAATCCGCGCATGTCACAGCATTTTACGCGCCGGACGGTAATTATGGAAATCAATTTTTGCAATTTAATCGTATGGCGATGGGCCAGGATTTTAAGTCAAGGGAAGGTGGGAGCGGATCAGCCCTGTGGGAGGAACTCCTTGCGATAGTATTTGTCAAAGATCAATTTCGCTACTACTTATTCCGACGTAAATTCACAATATGTACAGACCACGAGGCGCTTAAGCGTTTTCATATAACCAAGAACAATCGTCATCGAGTCCCGACGATTCAAGCGAAGTCGGGAAAAAGCAGGACTTGAACGCGCTAATTTTCATCAAAGATAATACGCTTGCAGTGAGAAACGAATTCAACGAGTTTTACTTGTGCCGCGCGCTGCACGACGTACACCACAGTGACGAGCAAATTCAAATACGTTGGTTCACAGAAGCGAAAAATCAACCGAACGTGTACGCGCTAGACTACCGTGACGCGATAAGCTTCGAGACGGTGTTAATAGACGGTGTTAAATATATACTATATGCCGCTACCTCAGGAAAAAATAGAAAATCTCAGGAAAATTATTAACTTGCTCAATGCACAATACAAAATTATTAATTATATTAAAATAACCGATTCCGGTGACACAAACAATCAGTTTACACTAGTTTTTACTTCGATCTCCGTACCGCGGACTTTTACATCTACAGAAGGGGACAACGTGTAGGTCTAGGAACAGGTATGCCTGGCGTGGCTAATGGTTGAAATAATCGTCACTCAATATTGTTTATGCTGTACAAACAAATGTCATAATATATTCTTCAACCCCCGGGATATTAGATATGGTTACAATGGTTTCCCACTATCAAAGATTTGTCACGGTTGATGATTGCTTTATGCTTTCGTATTATCGCCAAACGGCGGTAGATGTTACTTGGGATTACTAAGGGTCGCCACTCTCCTTCGCCAGAGCGCCACTGACCTCTTCCCAGCCGCATGTCACAATCGAACTTTCTACAAAAATCCTTCCCCAGGATTATTGATTGTTCGAGTGAACGCGCGGCCTTGAAACATATAGTCTGTTCTTTGCCGTCTATGTCCAGCAATACGTTCAGCTCTCCCAGGACTGAATGAACATGGCCGTGCATAGCTTAGTGTTGCTCTTCATTAATCGATCCCGAAATCTCTCAGCGATTTGCGGACTGATTAACGAGAGTGTTGCGCCATGATCAAGCATAGCCTGATACACTTGTCTACTACTCGTCGTCCTCACTCTCACTTGCCCTTCCATCCGGGGCAAGAACGGGGTCGGTTGACTCTGGGGGCTCTCTCTCCCTGATGTCTCCTTTTCCTCGCTCTGCTGGCACACCCAGGATGGCTCAAATCTATCACAGTCTCGATCAGCTGATCGAGCTGTGGTCAGATTTCTTTTCCTTTTTTCCCCTTCCTCCTTTTCCTCGCTCAACAATCTCGTGACCTTCTCTTCGACCTTCCTTAACTCAAAGAACCGGCAAGCTTCCTCTTCGTCGCTCGTCGCAGTTTCTTTGGAGTTTTCGGGAGGTTTCGCGAAGATCACTACCAACTTCCTCTTCTCTAGGTGTTGGTTTATCGGGGGCGCAGGCTCACTTACTTCTGTGCCCCCAATTTTAAGTTTCTCAGAGCTTCAGTGATTGCTTTGCAGTCGGGGCACGAGACAATGGTGTAGCCCTATCGGCCACACCATTGACATTGTACTGGCTTCTCTAGTTGAGCTGTAACCGGCGGGCCGCCTTTCGTGAAGCTTCACGACGTATGCCCCTTTTCCCTGCATCTATAGCATACTACTTCCAGACACTGGGATGCACGATGTCCTACACGGTTGTATGTGAAGCAAGCTTCCAGAATTTCGCCTTCCTTCACATTGGTCGCTCTCATAAGCGAATTATTTTTCCACCAACACTTGGCTGTGCTAATGCGCCTTTCGTTTTGTTTGCCGAATTCTGCTCCTGTGAAGCATTCTTTCCGGCAGGCTGTGGCTTGTTCCCGGCGCCGGTGCTTACACTTGCACCAGCTACCCTCTCTGACTCCGAAGCGGACGCCGAAGTCGTGGCTTTTGTAGCCGTCGGCTTATTGCCCTTCTATGTAGTGTAATTATAGTCTCTGTCTCTTTCTCCTTCTCCACAGTCTGTACAGCTGCGACCTTTGGTTTTGCAGTACCACCGCCGTACGCCGCGCCGGGAACGTGCATTTTCTCGGCTGGCGGCGGTGGTGCATACCGGCTGTCCAGGTCACGCTGCTTCTCCCAGCGTCGACCGTATCTCTTGAGATCCTCAAGGCTGTCGATGAGTTTATCACCGATGGCCCTGCGGTACTCGGGGAGTATGTTGCGATACGTAATCTGCAACAACTCCCTCTCAAATGGCGGTCGGTGGACACGAGACACGATGTACTCGAACTTGGCGAGAAACGTCGTAATCTTCTCTCCCCTATGCTGTATTCTCCGTCTCAAATCCTCCATCAAGTCCTCTCGATTGTACTCTGGCACGTAGCGGTGTCGGAACGCTCGGCAAAATTCATTCCATGAATAAATTTTATTCCGCTTCGCTCTGAACCACCGACCCGCCTCGCCTTGAAAGATGCAAGGCAAGACGTTCAACCAGTCGAGGTCCGATGTACGAGTACCCTTACGGCAGTCGCTCAGACTCGCTAAAAACTCCTCTGGGTCCTCGTTTCGACCTTTGCCGGTAAACTGGAAACCCCAGTTTTTGAGCCTCTTTGTGATATCTCGCGCGTTTTCCGGTCTCTCGTACCGAGAACTTCGCACCGAGAGTCTCTCCGACGACGCGTGATGCGAGCTATGTTCGTATTCGCTGTCGCTGCTCAAAAGACTTAAGCTTTCCCTAGGACTTTGGCCTTGCGAATCACCCGTTTTCTCTCCTCGTTATCTTCGGCTCCTACGACTTCTCTTCTGGCGGCGTTCGCTCACGTGAAGCATTTCCGACTGGCTCTCCGAGCTCTCCGTCGGGTGTCTCGTCGTGTCTAGTCTATGCCTTCGCTCGCCCCCCGACCGTCTCATCGATGGATCAGCTGCTGCCGTCGAGGTTCGCCAGAGACTTGCTTGTCTCAGCTCTTCCTCTCTGTGAAAGCTAGCTTGTTTTGCTGTCACTCGACGGGCCTCAATCAGCGCATCATCACGCACTTGTTGTAAGCGGCGTTGATGCTGTTGCTCGATCTCTTCTTCTTCCTGCTCTACTCTCAACTCTTCAAGCTCTTGATTGAACGTGCGCTCGCTCTCACGGGTGAGCTCTTCTTCAAGAGCTCTTTCCCTGGCAAGCTCGTAGGTCATTCCGCTTGCTCGAAGTTCCCCTATTCGAGCTGCACGCGCGCTCATCAAGTCGCTTGTCTCCTCAAATCTCGCTTCATCCACTCTCTCGCTGTGTACCGAATTTCTCTCTGTCACCGAGCTTAATGACGAGCTCTCGTCATTTACTCGTCCGTTATCGTTGGCTGCAGGAAGAAAATTATTTCCGCCAGCAAAAGTGGTCAATGGTGTATACCATCTATCTCCTCTACTTGTCGGGGGTCTATTTTCGACTGCCTTGGCTCGGCGCACTTCCTCTCTATACTGCGGCCTGGCAAGTGGCATCTGACCGATGCCTCGCACTAGCCGAGCAGAGAAGTACGACCACGCGCCGGGAGCTCCCTGTGGCATGAGGTTCTCGAACCTGTAGCCACGAGGTGCTGGAGTCGGCGGCTGCAGGTCCCCGAATCAGGTAGAGAGAATCGGCCGTCCTGATAGCGCCGCCGACGTAGTCACTATCGCTTGGCTAGCTTGCGAAGTTACAATGCTCGACGACATCGTCGTCACCGGCATCGTCTCCCGTCGCATGTCTAAATCATCAGCTGTCGGTTGGCCGCCTCCGATCTCGCTTCCGCTAGATCGTGGACTAGCCAACCTCACCGTCTTCTCCTTGGCGATTCTCCTCTTCTTTCCCCGTCGCATGGAGATTTCACCTAAAATACGCAGCTCCATTTCCTCGTCCGAAATTGTTTGCCTTGCCCCGGGCATGTCCCACTCGTACCAAGGCAATTTGCGTAAATTCGGCATTGCCTCGGAAATATACGAGCGCAAGCGCCGATCTCGACGAATCTCAAGAGAGCCACGCACGCTAAAGCCTTTAGCAGCGAGCTCTCCATCGAGTTTGTCCTCTGTCAGACGACCGATACTTAATTTAAGTGCGCGCAGGTAGCGCGACTCTAGCATCAGCCGCTGCATCACGGCTGTATGCATTTCAGGGCCGCTCGCCCCCGCAGCACCATAGCCTAACCCCGAATTTGTCCGCTGCATCTCAATCTCACTCACACTCACTCAACCGAACAATTCTTTCCCTTCTCCCCTTCAGAGATCGCGAATCCCCGCCAGGGATGCCAATTGCGACGCGGTGCCTTTCAGCACCTGGATGCGCAACTCTTCACGACTCCAACGCGCGGATTATTATTTTAGTTCGCGGGTTTTGAAAGCAATTCGCTGACGGAGAACGCTGGGGAAAGGGAAAATAATCACACAATGGTTAACAGTTTATTGCACTTGTATTTCGCCCAGCCCTTCCCTACAACGTGGTGGCTAGAAAGCCGCCCACGCACAATGTAGCCACGTAGGGCTGTCTGGCAACGCAACGCGCAATGCCCATCCTGAGGCTTTCACCTCTGAATGGAGCACTGCAACACAGCTGGAGAAACGACGGTCGTCTTGAGGCTCTCGCCTCTGACGTCGCACCGTCTGTCTCGTCCTCGGCAGCACGCTCCCACACTCTCACTCTGTCTCTCTCTCTCTCTCTCTCTCTCTCTCACGTACGCTTGCTCAGCAGCTACGCCGCTGTCCTGTCTCGCGCTCTCTCTCTCACACACACGTACGCGCGACCGGCACGACGCGAGTCTCGAGTCGCGCTCGCCAGGCGCTCCCCTCTCTCGCTTGCACACACACGAAGCGCGCCCGATCACTGACGGCGCTCACGTCAACGCGTTCTCTCTCTCTCTCTCTCTCCCCTGACAGTGCGCCGGGTACTGGGAGTGGCTTGAGGGCGGGCTTTCTCAATGTGAATTCGCTCAGGGCTCGCATTGGGATCGTCCGAAATTTTTTGGCTGAGCGCCCCTCGATCGACATCTTTGGTTATGCAGAGACATGGCTGGGTCCGATTGTGGACGATAGCCTAGTTAGCGTCGGGGGATTTTCCATCATTAGGTAGGATAGAAATGTAAACGGAGGTGGTGTCGCCCTATTTGTGAGCAATGGATTTAAAATCAAAAAGCTTGCCTCATCGGATACTGTGGGTCTAGGAAAACCTGGAATCCCAGAGTACCTTTTTTGTAGCGTACAAAGCGGCGACTCATCTCCGGTGCTACTCGGAGTTATTTACAGACCCCCGAAAATTCCGATGCAAAAGGACTCAGACCTCTTTGATGTATTGCGGGACTTTTGCGGCGAATATAGTCATAAGATCATAATGGGTGATCTAAACTCGGATTTACTATCTGACTCAGACGACGCTGCTACTATCAAGCGTCTGTCCGAAGAGTTATCTCTTCAGATCATCCGGCAAGGTCCCACACATCATACCTCATCGTCTCACACATGGATTGACCTTATCATGACCGACGAAAACGACACGATCTTGGATTCTAAGAATGAGTGGCTGCCTAGTTTCGGCAAGCATTGTGTCATACATGTCTCGCTAGACATCTACGCTCCCACTCCTACGAGTGACACTTTCTCGTACCGGGATTGCAAGTGCATAGACACAACTAGTCTTGTCGACCTCCTGTCTTGTTGTGACTGGGCAGCCATGAATTCCATCGAAACTGATCTGGAGGGCGCTTTATGTGTTATTAATAATAATATAAAATTAGCAATCGAGGAATTGGCGCCCTTGTAAACGGTTTGCCCGCGTAAGAAATATGCCCCTTGGTCTGAACCAGAGCTGAGGCTCCTCATGGATAAACGCAATGCTACACTCAGGCGCTATGAGAGCACGGGGAGAGCGGAGCTTTTCGATGAGGCCCTTCGACTCACAAACGAGGTCGACATGCGTTCTGCTCAAGAGCGTGAGTCCTTCCTTCGCCAACAACTATCAGACGCCCTTGATGAAAATAGAAATATCTGAAAGGTAATTCGTCATCTCGGCCTCCTGCCTGGGCGTAAGGAGGAGGAGTTTTTTGGTTTTACGCCAGGGGAGCTGAACGAGCACTTCGCGGGAGTATCGGTATCACCCCTCGAAAATATAGACAATGCGACGGACACTATTGTGCTTGCAGGCGAGGAGGGCTTTACTTTTAGCCCTGTTGGTATTGGTGACGTCGTCCTTGCTATATCACATTTTTCCTCGCAAGCGACGGGTGTCGATGGTATTCCATGCGGAGTGGTCGTCAAGGCCCTCCCAATCATTGGCGAATTTATTCTTAATCTTTTTAACTGCTCCTTCGCTCAGGGGATCTTTCCGAGTATCTGGAAGCAGGCTCAGTTGATCGCGCTAAGAAAGACCAGTGTTCCTTCCAATGTTAAAGACTTTCGTCCAATTATATTGCTCTGCTTCCTCTCAAAAGTACTCGAGAAGATCGAGCACACCCAGATCACGGAGTATCTTAATAAAAAAAAATAATCGACCCCTTCCAGGCCGGTTTCCGAAAACACCACAGCACACAAACAGCGTTAATAAAATTGACTGACGACATACGCATAGCAATTGACAAAAAGAAGGTGACGCTTATGCTGCTGTTTGACCTCAGCAAAGCCTTTGACACCATCTCACCTTCCAAATTACTATCTAAGCTGTGGCAGATGGGGTTCTCTAGGTCGGCTCTCCTGTGAATTAAATCATATTTACAGGGACGATCTCAGATGGTAATTTCGAATAAAAGCGGAGCTTCAGAATGGCTTGAAACCAATCTGGGAGTTCCACAGGGTTCTGTCCTGGGACCCTTGCTGTTCAGCCTCTATGTCAACGACGGCAACATAATTAAACATCTTTTTTACGCGGATGACCTCCAGATCTATCTACACACCAACAAAGATAATTTCCTGGACGGCGTGGCTCGACTGGCAGAAGCGGCGCGGCTGGTTTCTGGCTGGGCGGAGAGCTCCGGTCTGCGGCTTAACTCCGGCAAAACCAAGTCTATATTTTTCGGGTCCATGAAGAACGTTAATGATATTAAATCATGGAACTTGCCTGGGGTTCCGCTGCCGGACGGAGTGATCGTCTCATTCAGTGAGATGGTCGTGAGTCTCGGTGTTGTACTGGATAGCAAACTGACTTGGAGACCGCAGGTGGATGCTATCACGAAAAAAGTAAATAAAGCCCTATATAGCCTGCGGTTTATCAGGGGCTGCACCACTGAGACTCTCCGCAGAATGCTAGTTGAGACACTTATACAACCACACATCGACTACTGTGCTGTGACTATCCTGGACGCGTCTAACGAACAACGAATACGGATACAGAGACTGAGTAATTCGTGTGTGAGATTCATCTTCGGGGTTAGAAGGGATGAACACACCAGTCCCTACCGGAGGCTTCTAGAATGGCTTTGCACCGATTCCAGAAGACTCTACTTTGAGGCCATTCTATTATACAGAATAACCCGGATCGGTGAGCCTTCGTATCTGGCCTCATTGTTCAATAAACACAAGCCGAGACCCTCCAGTATGGGAGTTCCCCCGGAGCTGAGCATCCCTACCGTGAGTACTGAAACCGGGGCTAGGGCCTTCCAGGTCCAGGGTGCTCGGTTCTGGAACTCTCTCCTTTCTGCTCTGCGATACCAGCCATCACTCGCCTCCTTCAAGGGGGCATTACGGCGGCACCTGCTGGCCACTGAATCGTGACAACTCTGAGCCCTCTGGCGCTACATTTTTTCATTAATCTAGTTTTAATCTAGTCAGACTCGGCCCGTGGCCGTAAAAATTCTTTCAGTATTACGTAATTTTTCTGTCTTTTTTTGACTTCAAACGTGCAATACAGATAGGTCTTTGACCAAACCTTAAGTGTACAACGTAGTACTGGAGGAGTTTAATGTGATAATTAAATATGACAAAATGTGATCTTATGTGATTTTATATGACAATAACTTTTACATATTTGTTAGACTGTATGCGACACAGTCTTTAAGATCTTTATTATATTATTTTTTTTTTTTGCTTTAGCAAATAAAGACCTATCTATATATCTATCTATCTCTCTTGCTCTCCTCCACGACGTAGACGGGCTGGCTGGTTGAGCTAGGCGAGGATCCTCTCCTCGCTGTGACCCGGCAATCAGACTGCGTCTATCCCTCTCTCTCATTTTATGACGTCATTGACTTACGTCATTGAATGACGTTAAATGGCGTCATTAGATGAAGTCATTATTTTCAGCAGGGATGTACCTATTATATTAATGATGAGGAATTTTTGCTTCCTCCTAGAGGAAACTTTGTAATAGTAAAATTTTCAGTTTCCATAAAATTTTGTAGACACGCATTTGGAGCTGTTTAGAGTTCGAATGTATGTACATATACCGTTATGATTCTGAAACCACGCGACCGATCGTAATAAAATTTGACATGCATGTATGTTTTTCAATTCTAAATTCAGGAATCATTTTTTTATGATTCTGAACATTTTATAGCCATATTATAGCCATTTATCGATTTTTGAAAAAATATTTTTGCTTTAATTTGATGATTTGATTTATACAATATGTTTAACAATAGTGTATCCAAAAGAGCATAGAATTGCCTACTTTTTTTCTCAAAATTTTCCAGATTGACAGTTTCGTTGAATTTTTAGGAAAAAAAAAGTGTAAAGTAAACTAAATTGTCAAACGTCTTAAAAAATGTATGAAAATAAAAAAACATGATATATATTTGCTGTAAAAATTTTAAATTATTTTGATGACTAATTTTTAAGCTGAAAATCAAAAACTAAAAAATATGGATTTTCTATGTCTAACGATTACGAGAGTATAAAGGCTTTATTTAAGTTGAAATTTTGGGAAAGTATCGATCTTTTGATTACCTCAGTTAGGTTCTTTTTGCAGCTTATGAAACTATTTAATTTAAAAGACATCATAATTTAAATTCTTTGTCTCTGACCCTGTACACCCTGTATAACTGAAAATTACTATTTTTGTTAAACCTTTTAACTCGCTAACTAAAGTTAAGAATGTTTTGAGATAATTGATGATTGTATGCGAGGTTGTAAACAGTGCAACTTGTAGCGGAAAGAAGGAATGCATAAAAATAATGCTTGATGACGGATCTTATACTACCGTACAAAAAAGGATATTATTATATGATCTTAAAGATTTGTATAACGAGTGGAAAAATCATACTTGTCATACACTGATTCCTTCTTTAGTATTTTTTTCACAATTAAGACCAAAACAATGTGTTTTTGCTGGAGATCTCGGTACGCACAATATATGCGCCTGTTTGAATCATCAAAATGTAAACTTAAAAACATCTGCTACGATGTCACAGTTAAATTACAAAGAAATCATAAAATCACTCGTGTGCAGTTTACAAAACAAGGATTGTATGATGCATAAATGTAAACAATGTCCAAATGTAGATGGAATTCGTGAATTTTTAAAAGCCAATAATGACGTTGATAATGATAAGATTATAAAATACAGCAACTGGGTTTCCATATCTGTAAAAAATGAAAATTCAGAAAGTTCATCCAATACTAGGGTAACTCTAAAAATTTTGAAGAATCAATGCCTGAATTTTTAGAAAATCTTGCCAATGATTCATGAACTGAACATCATTTTATTTCCATTGAATAAAAAGATTATTACGCAGAATGTGGAAAAAGTTTAGATAAAAATACCGGACTAGTAGTAATCGATTACGCTGAAAATTACCAGTTTATCTGTCAAAACTCTACTCAGGGATTCTGCTTTAATAACAGTAGTGCATCTTTATTTACCGTAGCACTATATTATCAAAATTCAGAAAATAAGGAAATTAAAACAGCCAATTATTGTGTCATTTCAAACAGTATGAATCACCAGGCGTACTCTGTCAATATATTTTTAGAAACAGTACTTGATAAAGTTAAAGTAGAATTCCCTTTGGTAAAAAAATTGATCTATTTCTCTGATGGAGCTCCTACGCAATTTAAAAACAAGTAAAAGAATACAAAATTAACGTTTTATTTGATATTAATTGTTCTTACTTTCTGAATTTCAAAGATCTTTTATTTTTATAACACACAATTAGAAATATTTTTTTGATATTTTATTTGTTATATGAATTTATTATTATTTATTTTTTTTTTTTTTGCAAAGTAGATATTTTTTGAATAATTTTCAAATAATTCAAGGGTGAAAATGGACGTTAAAATTAAAAAAAAAAGTATTATTTATACAAATTCATACCTCTAGAAGTGAAACTTAAACAATCTTTTTACTGCTCAAACATGTATATTTATTCTGAATTATATGTTCTCACAACTTTTTTGCTACATCTCACGGTAAAAGTATATGCGATGGTATAGGAGCAGTTGCGAAAAGATCTTGCAGAAAAACTGCCTTGCAGAATGTACAAATAATGACTCCGCAACAAATGTTTTCATATTTAAATGAGAAAGAATCAGAAATTAGGTATATTCATTTAAGTTATCAGTAATAAAATTAAATCCTCGATAAATACTACTAATACATGTCGCTTTACATATTTCAGATATTGTTTTGGAAGTGAAAACGATGTTGAAGCAAGGAACAGGAAACTAACCAAAAGATTTCAATCTGCTAAAACAATACAAATTATAAGGCAAATCCATTATTTTAAGCCCATAAATGAAAAGCAGATGCTAGTGAAAATCTTTTCCAGTGATACGAACGAGGTAGTTGCAAATTTCTGATATATTACTATTATCACTGTTGATATAACTTTTATCTAAGCAAAAGTAATTTGACTCTTTTTTCCAAATAGAATGTAACGATTTTCATTATTTAAATATAATTATAAAACTTTTGTTGGAAAAACTGTATAATCTTAGAACATTTTATCAGCAACCTTATTGGCTTACAATTTGTTAACAGCATCACAGTATATGGATAAATTTGTAATTTTAATAAACTAAACAGGCAAAGTTTCGTTTTAAAAAATTTTGCTTTATTGTTGCCACCCCATCATCTAAGCCTCATTCCAGAACTGACGCCAGACAAAGGGGGCCTGTCTGGGTGGACCTCTCCGTTCCTACTACAAGGCTTAAATGCAATTAAAATGTTCGTAAGTAAACCGGCTTTTTCAAATTGAGCTTAAAATAAGATTTTTCCACTTGAGAATAGGAAAAATAACAATTTTGATTAGTGTCGATCGATAAATATTGACTGAGAGCATAAGACTTCAAAATAGCGAAAAGGTCGAAAAATACGAAAATGGAAAATTTCAATACCCGAAACTCATGTTGATCAACTTCAATACACAAGCAGCAACTTATCGACTGCCATTCTTCGCACAAAATGTGAACTTTTTACCGCTATTGTATAAAAAAAAGGTAAACAGAAATGAGATCCTGAATTTTGAAAACAGCAAAAAACACGATTTTCGCTAAAACAGCCAATTTTCAGCTCTTATAACTTTTTTTTAATTTATGATCTATTTCAGAAAATATTTCCATAAAATGATATGTTTTTTCAAATCAAACCCTTCTACCGTTGATGCGTTAAAAAATATTGAGAATTAAAATTTCTGTCCGAGTGTCGAAAATAAGCAAAAATTCAAAAAAACACTATGTTTGAGGTTATGGCGCAGCTTAGCAACGATGAATCACTTATTTGATCTGGTAGCTCAAAAGTATTCGAAAATACAAACAAAAGTATAAAATTTGAGTTAAATCCATCGATAACTCTAAATTCGGCTAATTGGTGAAAATGGCTAAAAAACACCTAAATATAGGCCATTTTTCAAGGTTCAAGTGGCCATATCTCGAAACCTATGGCACATGGAGACCTGCGATAGCGCCCGTAAGAGCTAGTCAGCGCGAGTGCAGGGTAGTGCGTCGTTGGCTCAGTGGTTAGAGTACGCGCCTTGAGTTAGCCAAGCGAATTAGTTCCCAGTTGCACCGTAACAATATATATATAAATATATACCTATATTATATAGTTGTTAGGGAGATACTCCCCCCCACACCCCCCCGCAACCACGCCCCCCCCACCAAATAACGTAAAAATCATTCATTAAAAAAGAACAATAATGTTCGTAATTAATAATTAATTTTTACAATAAATTATGTGTACACACAAATCAAGAAGACTGTAGAGAAGGAGAGTTAACGAAATGGGAGTTTGGAGTCAGAAAATACTGAAAACTTTTTCAGACACCTGCCGCTGCGTGGTGGCGCTTCAAACAGAAGTCTTCTGGTGACGTCACTCGCGCATCCGTAGATGCGGCTAACTGGGAAATTAAATTTTGTTATGAAAATAAATAGTCTCTGTGAACCTTACAAGAATAAAAAATTAACGATAAACAAAAATTGCAGAATAAATATGTTGACAATCAATGTATTTATTCGTTAGAGACTATAGGCACTGGTCATACATTTCGTGGCTATTTTTGGCCCCGATATATTCAAACTTAAGTTTTCTAAACGTATTTTTGGCTGCTGAATCTTAACTCATTTAGTTATTTTTTGAAGTGAATACTTCTATAGGCTCGCTAGGTACACATTTTTACCGGGGAGTGAATCGAAAAAACCGACCGTCACGCAGTTATACCGAACGGTAGAAAGAATTGAAGTTAATTTAAAACCAACAAAACATAAATTTAAATGATGAATTTCTACAGCGACAGATAAAAAACATTAGCACGTGAATTCTGAGTTACGGTGCTTACTATGATCAAATATTCATTTTATATTTAATACTTTTGTACATTCATTTAAATAATACACCAAGTAATAAATAACAAATAGTTTTAAAATTAAAACCACAACCAAAACTGTGGGGTTGGCGAGCGAAGCGAGCAGGGGGGCGAAG
>QLSS01000063.1:746762-764396 GCA_024372645.1 Trichomalopsis sarcophagae | reverse complement strand
CTATTGAACTATATTTAGAGCCATTCATAAAACTAGTATTGGGATCGATAAATTATTTAGTAATAAATGGTGTTTTCAATTCACACACACACACACATACACACACAGCCATCCGCACGGACATTTTCTTAAAACGCATGATTCGTACTCCAAACACATCCAAATGCGTTTCTACGAAGTTTCATACGTTTACGAAACTGAAAATTTTACTATTACAAATCTTCCTCCCAGGAGGAAGCAAAAGTTATGAAATGAAAATGTTGAATTAAAATTTTGCAAAAAGGATATTTTTTTGCAAAAGGGAAGAAACCAATGGTGAAAAGACTTTAAATAATCACATCAAAAATCAAGTATTTATAATTTTGTTTCCTTCTAGAAGAAGCTTTGTGATAATAAAATTTCGTCAAAACTTCTAGCAAATACTTTTTGGTGTATTAGAAGTTTATAAATCAAGCGTTTTTAGAAAATGTCCGTATGGATGTGCGTGTGTGTGTATAGCGTAATATTTCTGGAACTACTCCATAAATATTATTAAAATTTAACATGTATATTTTTTGGATTATTGGGTTATGAATTCGGAAAAAACAGTTTTTTTTTTTATTTTCTCAACTATTTTTCTTTTAATGGCTATTTTTTGATATTTGAAAAACACTATATTACGTTTTTTTTTCAATCATCCTATTGCCATCCTATTGTTAAAAACAATTCAGCTATAATGCATTTGAAAAAGAATAAAATTACCTACTTTTCCTCGTTAGGTCCTCAGGATCGACTAAACTAAATATGAAACTATATTCCATTGAAATTTTAAGTGATTTGACCACTTATTTTTTCAGTAATAAATCAAAAACTGAAAAAATGATTTTTTTTTTGTCTCAATTACGGACGTAAAAAAGCTTTATTGCACTTGAAATTTTGGGAAAAAGAAGATATTTTATGTATTTTGGCTAAATTCATTGAACAACTTTCAAACCCCTATGGTTCGCAAGATATGAAGGTTTAATTTTTTTTTGAACATTTTTTGATTTCTGATATCTCTAAAACAATGTAGTCAAATGCTTCAAAATTTTATTTGGTGATTCGCCATAAAAATCTATCTGTTGCTAAAATTTTAAACGATTTCGTCGAACGGTTTTCCAGTAAAAGCTAAAATGTAAAAATCGATTTCTTGAAAATTGCGCGAGCGACCTGTCTAATGAATAGCATGTTGTTTTGATGGTTAGCTTGGTTAGGAACACGTGTAAAAATGCGTGAATTTCTGTGAAAAAAATTGACGGCAGTGTTCGAATCCTATAATAAAAAAACAGAGTGGCCTGTAAACTTTTGGACAATGAACCATCCAAAACTCACATATTAAATTATGTATCAAAAACAGCCTCATACATTAGTAGGCAGATGTACTGTATATTACAACAATATTTTATCTATTGGACCTATAAATTTAGTTCGAGAAAGCTAAGTGCCAATGAATTGTAATCGGTTTTTTAAATAATAACGATGGTATAAAAATTAAGTGTATTATCGATGAAACATTTGAATACGAGCTTGAATTATTACAAGTTATGAATCTGTGAGATAATATTAATTAAAATACAACACTTGTTTATTATAATCTAAGGACCCTAATGGAAAAAAATGTAATAAATTGTAATAAATTGCAATAAAACGTAAAAAATGTAAGAAAATATTAGAAACTGTACCTTTCTGTTGAATTTCAGACCTTTTGTCTCCTACGTTTTTGTACACTTTCTTACATTTTCAGACTTTTGAACTGTTTTTTACATTTTATTACATTTTATTACATGTTATTTTACCGCCTAATATAGTCAATATATTTTTTTAATTATTAATATTTATAATAAAATGTAACAATGCATAATAAATTGTAAGAAAATGTAAAAGGATGTAAGTAGAAGTAAGAAAATTAAAAAGTCGCCATTTTCGTATATAACATTACGCTTACAGACAATTTTTGACATTTTGTTATACTTTTTTACGTATTGTTACATTTGTTATTTCAAAGAAGAGACCCCCATGAAACCCTGGATCAATGGATTTGTAATAAATTTTAATAAAATGAAATAAAATGTAGCAAACTGTATTAAAACTTAAAAAACGTCCGAAATCCAACAAAAACGTACAAAATGGTTCAATTTATTACATTTTCTTATATTTTATTACACTTTATTACATTTTTATTTCCACTAGATAGGGGAGCTTCACTATTTAGTAAAAATCTTTAAATATATCTTTGTAGCAAAAAGAAATCTCAAAGCTAAATTTAATATTTTGCGGAATAAAATAGCAGAAAAAAAAAATAAATAATTTACTAATAACAATTAAATGAAGAAAAATTACGAAAAACCAAGAGTTAGTTGCCCTTTCTTATGTAATTATCCGTCATTGTGCAAAGTTTTAAGTTATTATAAGAAAATGTAACGTATAAAATATAAATTCTTGGTTTTTTATTCAATTATTAAAAGTTTTTTCACCACTATGTATCCAACTATAACAACCAATAGTGTAAGGGTAAATATTTTGAAAAATAAAGATTAAAAAGGAGCAAAATTGCGAATTGATTTCTAACGAAAGGTAAAATTAAAATCCTAAAGTATTAGAAAGGTACAATCTCTAAAAAATTAAATCTTAAAAAAGTAAAAGGTTAGGCGAGTTTGATGTATTCCGCAATAAAATTACAGATAGAAAAGAACTGAGATCAATCAAACCAAGTCAAGTTTATTATATTTAATCGTAATGAAGCAAAGAACAACTATCAATATAAATACTACGTAACTTGCCATGCCCGTTTCATTTTGTTTATTGGTGAATAACTAAATTTTCTTTTTATATATTTTAGAACGTCATGCAAACACTATAAGTACAATGAAACGGGCATGGTAAGTTACGTAGTATTTATATTGATAGTTGTTCTTTGCTTCATTACGATTAAATATAATAAACTTGACTTGGTTTGATTGATGTCAGTTCTTTTCTATCTGTAATTTGTTGCGGAATACATCAAACTCACCTAACCTTTTACTTTTTTAAGAGTTTTTTTTTCTAGAGATTTCAATCCTTTTTTAAAATTGTTTAGAGTATTTCATATTCAAAGTCGTAAAAATAAAATATAAGCATCTTTAGCACCATTCGACCACAGCTTTTTTTTAACATTTTCATTACATGAAATCACTGATTGTTCCAATATACATCACCATCGAATTATTTCTACATCTAGACACCAATAACCACGGTGTGAACTACTCAGACCTCGTCATAGGCCACCCTGTACACCTAGACGCCGCCCTTAAATGATTTTTACACCTAGACACTAAAAACTACGGAGCGCACCGCCTAGACCTCGTCATCAGCCACCTTGTACATCTAGACACTGCTCTTGAATGATTTTTACACCTAGACACAAAAAACCACGGGGCTAACTACCTAGACGTCGTTATCGGCCACCCTGTACCTCTAGACACCTTCCTCGAATGATTTTTATACCTAGACACAAAAACGACGGAGCACGCCACCTAGACCTTGTCATCGGCTATCCTGGCAAGCTAGTTACTGTTTCAGCTCCGGAATGCGGAGTATGCACTGGCAACCTCTTAATTCAAAATATCGTAATATATTATTATATTTTCTTGAGAAAGCAATTCTTATCTGTATATAGATTTGCGGCCAACTTCACGGTCCTAACACTTCTTGCAGCTAACTTAACGGTCCTTTCATATTTCGGGCTGAAGAAGGATAACGTAATTTTAGCATTTGTGGATTATACACTCACATATTATAAAAATGAGCAGCCTTTTCACTAATATTGTTGTTGGAAATCATAGTTTAGCTCAGATAACATACTAATAGCTAAAAAATCTTACGAACAGTAACAATAAGCATTTTTTTGTGTATCATGAAAAATCTGAGAACCAATATAGAAGTAAATAGTGTCACGGGCGCTGCGGCTTCGTCTGCTTCTTAATCTCACCTTCGTGGCGCTACCGCGCCACTTGATTTCGAAAACCTTTTTCGCAATATTTTAACCACAAATATTCCCTTTCGCAATTATAGTTCAATTCAGCATTTTTGTTTTATACATTTTTTCATTTCAAAATCTCAGTTTATGAATAAATCATCTTTTTTCTTAATTAGAAAAAAAAAATTTATCTTACTATAGATACAAGATGAACGTTCGTTTAATTTCGAAATAATTCTTCTATAATAAAGAGAAATTTGCTTGATTTTTTATATTTATGATAATACTCATTACTTTTCTCAAGATTAGTTACAGAAGATTTAGATTATGTGAAGAAGAATCATTAAACTAAAAGCGGGTTTTCATCTCAAAGCTGTAGTAGTAAAATTATGCTTCTTGAAGTAATAAGAAATGATTGTTGACAGTGTGTTGATTTTTTCATTTTAAATTTTATTTTTAAAAATCGTAAAGAAATTGTTTTGCCGTAACTTGCAAATTATGCGCACCTGCTTTTCAAACGTATACATTAAAAAAATCGCATTAATAGTTTTATGTACTTTATGAATAATAAATTAATATATTTGCTAGTACTTTGTGCTATTATCAGTATATGTATTTAAATAAAAATGATGTATATATAGCTCTTATATGCTTATATATAGAATCTTATAATTATATTATTTCGTGCATAGAGGGATACATGAACGATGGATGAAAATTTGAAAAATAAACTTAAAAGGACGAAATTACAAATTAATTTATAAGGAATTATAAAAATTTAAGTGATTAAATATTGAAAAGGTATAATTTTGGAAAATTAAATTTTTAAAGTTACTAAAAAATCCCTTTCGCCATATTTTAATTCAACATTTGTCTTTTTTAAAGTTTTTCATTCCAAAATTGCAGTTCGGAAATTTTGATTTACTAATCTTTGCGCTTTCTAATTATTTTTTTATATAATTTTTACCCTTACCCGAGATACATATCGATTGTCTTTGATATATAATTTTTAATATTATCATTTATTGACTAACCTGACTAACCTATTGCAAAATCTTATACGAGATTAGAAGAGAGTTCTCACGTCAAAAACCCATTTTTATTCGTAAGTCAAAATCAATAATAGATCAAAATCATAGGAAAATCAACATTAATTAATGCATATATAAAATATATATCGGAAAATAGGTGTACATGTTATATGATTGTACAAAAAATGTAACATGAGATTTTAAATGAGATCCTAGCCGTAATTTTGAGTGATATCTCATTAAAATCACCATATAAGTACTACATACGGAAAATGTTTACGTTTTCATACGTGTAAAGGATTGCTTGTATGCATGTATAGGTTTGCATATTTGAGTCAATGAATACATAAAAGTAAGTTTTGTAACTGTGAGAATCTCTTTCTCTCTATCTAGTAAAATAAATAATTTTATTTATTCTTGTGTGCGTATATTTGTACATATATATATGTGTGTGTGTCACTCTGGCTGTACAGCATATTTCCTCAAAACATGCCTTTACTTTCTTGCCTGACCTAGTCTTAAAAGAAAAACTTTGAGCTTGATGTTTTAGTCAAACGCAAGATCGTGAATATTAGTACGAAGTCGTGGAAGTTTACTAAGTAATGTCATAATGCAAGTGAATGCATAATGAAAATTCCAAGTACACTTAACGGTGCGTTTTCATTGTCTAGTTTAGTCCTTTTATTTTACAAATCCAAAAGTGCTGAGTGGTAAGAGCTACCTAGTACTCTCTGTCTCAGCATGACAGAAGTGAGGAATCCTGCTGTGGGGTCTTGCGACCTGTCTTACTCCCCATGGATTCATCGCATTGCTGACAGTACCTCCTGCTGATACGCAGTTGGATTCCTGTCAGCATCTACGTCAGGGTCATATTATTGCGTACTTTTTACAGTAGGGATTATTTACTAGCTGACGCGTTAACGGAGGCACGTTTCGCATTTGTCATAGCTATGCATTCCGCTAGTGTCCTCCATTGTTACATCACGATTGTTTCAGCTTAGGCCAAGGTTACTGGAAAAGGTAAAGAATGTGTAATACTATTTAAATGACGCATCCGACTAAAAAATATGTCACACTTTTGTAAATAATACTGCTTATCTCATGGTGAGTTTCTTATCTCTGGGGATTTAATTTGTATCTAAAAAAAATAGAAAAATACGTTTACAATCTGCACACACACAATCCTCCGAAAAAGGTGTGCCCTAGATTGAAGTTCAAAAATTCATTATTTTCTTCCAAATCTTATGTGCACACATATAGACACATACGTACATACATACATATACAAAATACACATACATATTTAAGACAGCTTATCAATATATAAAATGATATAATGTCGACATAACTTAAATAACATTGTGGGTTGAGGGTCAAAATTAAAAAAAATAAAATTTAGAAAGCGTCAAATTACAAAAGGCAAAAAATTCTAAAACCAAATTTTTAAACATATAAAATTTGTATAAAGCAGTTATCAAATAAAAATATTATAAAATAAAAATATCATGAGTTTGAGGTATTTTATTTTTGAATTTCAAATTTGAAATTTATTATCTTAACAATCTTACCTTTTTAACATTTTTAGTTTCAAAATTTTACTTTTCATATTATAAATCAATGCGTGATTTTCTCATTTAAATCTGTATTTTTCAAAATTTTTACTTCCACCCAACATTATCGTATATTGTCGCTCCCTACGAAGAGTAGCACTATTCAAATTTCCCCTCATAAATAGCACAACTCATTTGACGCACGCTAGACTAGCACAACTCATCATTTCCCGCGAATACTAGCACTACTCAAACTTTAAACAACCAACTTCTATAAAAATTAGCCGATTTTTGCGAAACTGTCCCTAATGAACATTTTCAGATATTTACAATTTACAACTTTTAACCGAATTTAAAATTATTTTCACAAATACAATAATTTTTTACAAGCATTTTTTTAAATTATTCATTTTTATAGAAACCTTCTAAAATTTCCGAAACCTTTTAAAACTTTGAGGTCTGTCTATCTTTGTCCAAAGTTTTCATGACAACTTAACCAACAAAATAACTCAATAAAAAGGTAAAATACTCACATTTTAAGTAATATAAAGTCGCGACTTGTACTAATCTTGACGGCATTTCTGAACTGTGCTACTTCACGGCAAATAGTCTTCGTTGGGAGCATCGAGTTATAATATTACCATTTGTTAGCATTATCTTTGTTGAATTGAATTGAATTAAATACTTTTTTTATTTAGAAGCATTATGACAAACATAATTCATTTTTCAGAACGTAATGAAATCTTATTGGTAAAAATATATAATGAGAACGACACATAGACGATTCTAGAATCATTATTTATATTTTTTAATATTAATATTAATATTAAAAAATATTAGCCTAATACAGGTAATAAACAATATTTGAAACACACTTAACAACATTTAGGTCAAAACCGATGCTATCTTCTATGCCTATTTCTAAAAATATGCTAAAATTTAATAAAATAATGGTTTAAAATAGACGCTGGAAAATTTAGAATCATAATTAACAATGGTTTTTATAACTGCTAAAAAAAGATCTTCGTAAGGAGTATAAAAACCAAAAGTGTAATTTGCTCTTTTATTTTTATATTATAAAAAGTTTGTGTGTAGATTTTTTAAATTTCGGTGATAATAAAACTATTAAACGCTACATTTGTTTGATTTTTGTTAAGACAATTAAAAATATCATTATAGGTAGTTTATATTAATTTATTAATATATAAAGGTATATTACGACAACTTTGAAAATCAAATATCAATTACAACATGGACTCGAATAGTTGTTTAGGGTTACATTATATTATTGTTATTATTATTTTATTAACTGCAATTTCGGTTTTTCTAACTCACCGGATTAACAAAATGTTTTTCTTTGTTGTATGCAGAGTCATAGCGTTAGAAAATATTTAAGAATATGGCAACATGTGTATTTTTACATAGCTGGTATAATCAGATAAACATTTATTAAATTAATTTGCTACATTACCCAAAAAAAATCAAAATTCATACTTGCTCGAATTTAAACATTTTCAACAGATTGAAAATACTGGAATTTTTTTATTTTTATACAAAATTTTGAAAAAAAATTAGCTATTTTGTTTTTCTACCTTATTTGTTCATATATTTTCTTGTTCGGTGCATTATAGTGTTTGGCTGTACAATGAGTACGCAGGTATTGGGCTCTGCGGTAGGGCACGGAAGGGGAAAGAGAGTAAAGCTGAAACTTAAGTGAACATACAAGAGAAGAGGAAGTAGAAGAGGGGCGTATGGGCGTGTCTTGGACCGCCGGGTAAGCTAGGCGCAGTGTTGAACCCACTGTCAGGCCCCTATTGGTTCAGCATGCTCTCTTGTGACGGGCCTCTCACCTGAGACCGCCAGGGGGATCAAAAGCACCGCCGTTGCCGCACCACATTTGCTTCTGTCTTTAATAAAGTAGTGGGGAGAGATTGCAGGCGTCCGGCCCCTGCGGGCTACCATTTAGCCTGACAGCGCTACCAGGCAGCGTGCACAACACAAAAGTGGGGGACGGTCTGGTTCTTTCTCACTTACTTTCCTTCCCTTATTCATTTCTCTTTTTTTACTTTCAACCGGCACCAACCATATTTTTCCCCCACTTGCTTCCCCCTCTTTCTCTTGCACTTTTGTGACCAAACTTCGTACTATACTAGTCCATGAAGCAACAGTAATGTGGACGGCGGTGCCTTTTGAGCTGTGAGAGTAGGCGCGGCTTGATCTTTCGAGTAACTCAAGAGTACCGAACAGCGACAAGTTTTGCTCAGTCGAGATCAGAAAGTCGAATACGAAAGAGTAACAAGAAATAGAAGAAGCATAAAAGCATTTTTTAATTTATTTATTAATACGACTCGTTTATCATACTTTTTCCGCTTAAGTCTTAATTTAGGTAAATATCAACAAGAATAATGTAATCGTATACAAACAGAGTGACAGATAGAAAAATTATGAAAAAAATATTCAATATTTTCATGGTACTACATACAAATTATTTGTTGTGAACTATGGCAGTAGCAATTCGCCAGTGTTTAGTGATAAAAACTGGTTACGTGATACAGAAGTAGCTACAATCAACAGTTACGTATCTGCTAAAGAAAAATCATCTACTAAAATCTTAGTGAAAATTGGCTCAATTGTGTGAAATGACGGTTACCTCAGTTACGTCAAACTATTCCATGATGCGACCTTGTTTTTCTACGTATCCTTTCCAAGGTAAGATTTTTTTTAACTATATATGTTTGAAATAACAAGAATACCTTCTCAGTTATACAATTACTTGCAATAAAAAGTCTATTTTTGATTTTAAGATTAACAATAATATTATTATTATCGGAATAATTAAATAATAATGTGTCTTAATTTTGATTGAATGTCATATATCAATTTTTCAATTATACCGTAGATATATTTTTTACCAGATTAATATACACGTATAAAAATAGTGCTTCTACAAGACTTTTACAAAATTTTCAACACAATTTTTTAAACTAGTTCCGAGTTGTGCCCCATCGAAATTAAAAATTTTAGCATGTTTTCGAATTTATGTCTATTTTTCATACATTTTTTATATCGAAATGGTCAGCTTTCATTTTTTTTTATTTTCACGTTTTAAATTTCAGTTAAGACAGCCAAAATGTATATTATATATGTTACAAAAATACTTTTATTGAAAAAATACAAAATTTTACAAAAAATCCATGGTTGCGTGAAAAATTATTTAATAATGTTTGCGGCAGTTTGATTCTAATACCAGACGATATCAAGTTTTTATTTCTGCTACAGTTACATATTTTCGTTTTTATATTTTAATTTGCATGATTATATACGTGAATAGTAAGAGAAATAGCAATAAATTTAAAATAAAACAAATAACTTCGAGTTTCAAACGAAATATTATAGCTAACTGCCTTAGTTATATGGTTGAGCAATTTTAGCAGTTTATATATTGCACTTACGTTGTGACATTTATTTGTTCTAATTAATTATTTTCTCGTGAGTTTAACCATGTTGAAGAACTGAAAGTATTGTATAGAAGAAAATCCCAGTTATTTACCGAAAAGACAAAAAGAGTGATATTAAGTGATGGTTAATATACGTATATAATATATCAGTCTACTCGACTGCTTAATCCTTTCTAATATTTTTTAATGAATAAACTTATACCATTTTGTAAAACTCAACATTTCGCATAGTTTTTAATTTTTTTCTTGGAGTAAAAATAGCCCTACTTGATTATTATGTTCTTTAACAAAAGTTGTATATTTCTACTAAAGTAAATACTAATTTAAGTATGTTTAAGTGAGTAATTACTTAATATTTTATAGTGATGCATATCTATAATACCAAATCAGTATTATTATTAAGTTAAAAATTGTTTTTCCCTTTTTTGGCATTAAAACGTATATATGTCTTATTATGAATATTTTGTTTTTTTACGATTGCAACGTATTTTTCTAGAATTTTTGGATTGTAACAATCATTTGACAAATTTCAAGGAAAAGTTTCGTTTTATTATGAGTTAATGCGTCATATCTATGCATTTATAACGGTTAAATGCTTATTTAGTTAAATCGTTAACCACAACTTTGCTAAGTGTCTTAAAGCTTAGCTTATTAACCGTTAACATTTCTACCAGGGCAGTTAATCGTATTATACAATCACAGTTTTTTATATTAGTTTCTATAACAAAGATTAAATAATTAATAAAGTATTTCAAATGATTCACCATGCACATAATGATTTCTTAACGTTCAGAAATTTCATAGATGATTTTTATAAAGAATCCTACGAAAAATTATACTCACAAAATTATCTTTTCTTCAGAAAACGGTGAAAAAAAGTCGAGACACCTTGGCTATTTTTTCCTAATTCTGTATATTTAAAACTATACAAATCCGCTCTCTAAGTCGCAAAATATGCCTTATGACAGTGTTTTATCGTGAGTGGGGTTAATAAATAAAGATATAAGATCCGAAAATAACGTATTGATTTATAATATACGTAAAATTTTAAAACTAAAAATATTAGAAAGGTAAGATTGTTAAAAAAATATATTTACAATTCAAGATTTTAAAATAAAAGACTTTGAACTTGTGATATTATTATTTCATAATTAAGTTTGATAATTGAATTTCTACATTTTCAAAATATTTACCCATATCCTTTTACGGGATATTTAAATTCAACGAAATTAGCTATTCTTTATTATACTAAGTATATGAGAGCGCGAACTAAAAATTTACTATAATAATAATGACAAACAAAAAATTTTAATTAAAAAAAAATCGTTTAAAAGGCTTCAACTGATAAATGGTTACGTACTATTTAAATTATTAAAAAATCACGAAAAAGGTACATATTAACTAAAATTTCAATGATTTTTTTCAATAATTTAAATTGTACGTAATATCTTAGCAGATTCAGCATTATTAACGATGTTTTTAATAGAAGCTCTTTTTCTGTATTTTAATCGGAACTTTTTGCGTGTTAAAAAGTGGTATGAAAGTAGCTTCGACACTTACTCTAACGTAACAATACGTTACATTTTCTTCTTTTATATTGTAGATTTTTACATTTTCTATTTTCTCTAGGATATTCTCTAGGATATCTATATCCCTTTGTAGAGCTCATAGAACTCAAAGATTATTAATTATTTTCAGATTTAAACTCGATTCCTGGACAAGGTCGTGTTAACCAGTTAGGAGGTGTCTTTATCAATGGACGACCATTACCGAATCATATTCGTTTGAAAATTGTTGAAATGGCAGCTCAAGGTGTACGACCTTGTGTGATATCAAGGTAATAATTCAAGATGTGTGATACGTATTGTATTAGTACCGTAATTATGTACAAAATAGAATTTTTACGTACATCAATTAATTCATCAAATAGTATTATACTGTGAACCAAGGGCGTAAACTGTATTTTTTTAGACCGAGTGCGGAATTTTTAGTACAAGTCTAAAGCGAGTGCGTCTACGAGCCGATTACAAGTACTGCAAACTTTACCAGGTTAAAATGTCTATTTACACGTATTAGTGCACACAATTTACTTTGAACTATTAGCTTATGACCCTTTTTAAATTACGCAATTTTTTACTTTACACTACTTACGCTACAGACAGGCATATATAAATAATTGTCCCCGGGTCCGATGAGCTTGACATGTATTCACATTCTTTAAAAATGACAAATTAAAATGATGTTATGATTGAAAATTGAAATTGGTATTTTTTGAGTTGCGCTGGTGCTTGTAAGAATCTAATATAAATTCTATGGAATAATATAAACTTTAAGTTTGTATAATTGTAGAGATGTAATTAATTAAACATTTAAACTCATTTTTAATGTTTTCTTTTTAACTTTTTTTAGATAAAAAATTCAATGAATCTTTGATTATGTATGTATGTCTTTTCAAATAAGTCATTTTTTGATCTTCGAGTACATCTTAATTAGTAAATAAATTTTCGCAGAATTGTAATGATTTAGGTTAGCTAAGTTATACGTGTTTACTCTATTTATTTTAGAATTCAGATTATAAAATAGATTTGATCCAGTCTGAAATTTAACGCCTATTAAATCAAGAAAAAGTGTTCTTTTTATTCTTTAGTTCTCGGGAAGCACATCCCCAACCGATCTAGAAAAATCTGTTTTCCGAAAGCCTCTTTTTGTGAAAGTAGCTGTATGATATTTCGAATAACAACTACAAAATCTATTGATGATTAAAAATAATCTTTTTTAAATTAAGAAACAATAAAAGTTACAATTATGAGATCAACCTTTCTTATTTTTGAGCTATGTACGTTTTGAACATCGGGTAAAGTCTACCAACACAAGCTTTTTAAATGTATGCATATTTTATCTATAAAAAGAAGACTGAACAAATTAGTTTTTATGTGTGCGTATTGCTTAGAATCTAGATTAAGATAATTTATAACACTACAGGGAAGACATTTTCGTATAGACATTATAAAGTGTATTTTTCTAAAATTTTATACCCTGTCAACATAATTATTTTATAGCACGCTAACCTCAAAATGCTGGTCATGATAACTATCTGTACCACTTTTTTTAAAAACAAAAACGTGCATATCCCTGATGTAGTTAAATTAAGGGGCAGCCGGAGGTAATGCTTCGAAATGCCATCATAGGACATTTCGTATTTTCAATGCAAAAAAAAACTATAAGTCTGATTGACTTGTCGATTTGCTAAAATGAATCTTAGAACATAACACTACACCGGTCTGTTCGCTATATTAATTGAAACGCATTTAAAATTATTCAGTCAAATAACGATATTTGCAGATTATGTGAGGTTTTCTGTAATCGCCAGACACTCGCTTGTATTTTTAATGTCGAAAAAAACTAAAAGTCTATTTGATCTCTAGTTTCGATAGAATGATTTATTCAACTCAGTACGCTGGTCTGCTCTTGGTTTTTCATTGTATATTTTATTGTTTCTAGATATTACCGCCCCTTATTATTGTACTGAGTTGCATTTAGTTGTCGTAACAATCCAAATTTATAAAGATATTAAATTATCACGGAACTTTGTAGATTTTATCTTTTTAGAATTGAATTTATTTATAGGTTAGTCTTGATCGCATTAGGTATGCAATTGATTAACTTGATTAACTTGAGCGAATAAGTATTGCCTGCATAGTTATATGAAAAATAGCTTGACCAGCAATAATAATAATAATAATTGTATATGCGCAATGTTACATTACTATGCTATGCTACTAGTTTCGACAACAATACTACGTTTCGAATAAGTAATATCGCTAAATCAACTAACTTTAATTTTTTTTTTGTGCATTACTATATACAAAATTAGTATCGCGATCGACTTGCAATTATTGTATTATCATGTACAGATAGAGATTCATTCAGACTAAATTTAACCTTTATGAAAATAATGTGCAGAAATCGATGCACAGATCTCTGCACATTATTTTCGTATTTACTATTAAAATCATTGCTTTTGGCATTCATTTTTAAATGTCATGTTATATCCATCATTTGAAAATTTAAGACATAACATTTTAAAAATTAATAAACATGTAATTGTTCATAGAAATCTGAGAGTGTCACATGGCTGTGTTTCAAAGATCCTAAATCGTTACCAAGAAACTGGAAGTATAAGACCTGGTGTTATAGGTGGCAGCAAACCCCGCGTAGCCACACCGGAAGTTGAATCAAAAATTGAGAGTTATAAGCGTGATAATCCAAGCATCTTTTCTTGGGAGGTGAGAGATCGACTGATAAAAGAGGGTATCTGTGACAGAACGACAGCCCCAAGTGTTTCTGCCATTTCTCGCCTTATCAGAGATCGTGATCCTGAAGATGCCAAACTTAACGATGGTAAGCATGCCGCATAATAAAAATTAAAATAAATGTTGTAATTTGTTTTTTTTTCTTTGTATTTCTTGTAATAAATATGATTCAAATTATTACTTCTTATTTTTAATTAAAGTTGCACTTTTCATGATCTTAAAATAATACAGAAATTGTCATTAAGCATATTTTGCATAAATAGTTGATTACAAGATCTTAGAAAGCAGGAAAACAAGAAAATAAAAAATCTTAGTAGAGCTTTTAAACTAAAAATTTTTGTTGTAACAGTCGGAAAATACAATCTACAACCACATTGTTTTTCTTATTATATCCGATACTAATATAATTTCTTAAATTAGCACTGATAGCGATCTTTTGATTTTAAAGTTAAAATAACTCAGATTAAATTATAGCCACTATATTTTTTAATTATTTTTTCTAAAGTGTGATTATTAGTGATTTTATTATTTTTTTGTTATTCTAATTTTACCATTATCGTTAATAAAACAATTATTTTTTACATAAACAATTGTACAACAATTACAAAAGTAATACTATCATCAAATGTAGATTAAATTATTTCAGTATTTATGTTTATTATTTCACTTAAAAATAGTATTATATGTATTTTATAAAAATGAACTTTTGGAGTTCGTCGACCGTCAGGCATCCTTTCATATTAATCACTCACAATTTTTGTTCTGCTCTAAATTACTAGTTTCTTAGTGTGAGCAGCTATCTTAAAATAAGGACCGTGCGTACAGTAGCGATTCACTCTGCTCTGTAATTTTCTTGCCGCTGCAGTTCATCTGTAGATTTAAAATGTCTCATTTTTTGGTGAATATAGTTTCTTTTTTACTCTTTCTGTTGTTTATACTTGCTTATCCATTAACCTTTTAACCAATTGTATGTTAACTCCTAAATAAAATAAAAATTAATTATATTTTTGCAAATATGTACGTGTGCAGGCGTGTCAATCCTATCGTCATGAACTATGTATGTGCGAGTCAAAGGCTAAATTTTATATTTGCTTACGAAATTGGGGTGCATATAATAAAATCCATGATACAATAATGCATTATCAGTGTTTAGATTTTAAGTCAACATATTAATTAAGCAGAATCAATAGATTCAAAAGAAAAAAAAACTTCGAGAGGTTGATAAATCGCACCAAATAATCAATTAAGTTATTTTTTAGGCAAAAACGCCAAAAAGTACTTGAAGCTTGAAGTAACATATCACTGTTACAAAAAAAGGAAAAAGCCATATACTTATTGTTAGATTTTTATTATCCTACATTTACTCTACAATCCAAAAAAAAAAAAAATCGAGATTGATTCGCACATCCCTATCATGAACATGGTATCATTGATTTTAACAGTCATTCGATGTTAAAGTTAACCTGAAAAACCTGAGAACTAGGTAGTTAAAATAGAAAAAACTATTCACATCTTAGATGGCTATACATTTCCGGTTACTACCTATTTTTAATGAAATAGAAGTAGGCTTTATATAGGTATTGATAATTCTATAAGTTTGATAAGTAATAGTGGAATACGATAAACTGTTGTATTCAAGCGTTAGGTAAATAATGTTATTAATTTATGCGAGTGGCGCAGTCCGTGCACATCGTATAATAACATTCGCGTGGCTCAGATAATTAAGGCGCGTGGTCATATAAATTTCGCCTCCTGGAAAACATTCGGACAGGCTGAATTTTTCGGGAACAATTTTTCACATACATCGTTATTAATTACGTTCTTTTAATAAAAATTCTCACTAAGTTTGTTACTGAGCTTTCAATATCTTTCAATCAAGAGCTTGTCTAACTATTATGGGCATTTACTCGAAAAATACTTAATCTAAAACAGCGCTATATTTTGTAACAATAACTGGCGAGTAAAACTACTAAATTCTTAGATTGAGAACCTAAGAACTTGCCAGTTACTGGGATTACGTTTCTATCAGGGAAAAAAAAGGGGGGGGGGCTAAAAATTTGGAAAAATAAAGATTTAAAATCAGGAAACTACACATTAATTTACAATCAAAGGTGAAATTTTAAAACTGCAAATATTAGTGAAAATGGCGAGGGGCGAGGTGCAGCATGTCACAAATGTAAGGTTATTGAAAAAATAAAATTTAAATAAGAGATTCAAACATAAAATACTTTGAACTTGTGATATTCCCTATTTTGTAATATATTTTAATTCGACATTTCTACTATATAAAAAAGTCATGACCATAATGCTGTGATTGGCTCATGTAGTGCACAGTCTAAACGTCTTGAAGGTTAAAGCGCGCAACTTGCCCTGTTCAAAATCTAGTTTATTAAGAAATTGCATTATTTCAAAATTTCAGTTTTAAAATTTTGCTTCTTTAATTTGACACTTTCTACTTTTTATTTTTAAAAAATTTTACCCTTACCCTGTACTAGTGTCACAATTCATAACTAAGATAATTTTTTGTTCTAATAACAATAATTCTTCGTTCCTGTTGGGTAAGGATAAAAATTTCCTATGTAATGAGTTGCTCAAATAACCATTATTTATTGTTTATTATACTATTAAATTTATAAAATTTGTGCCTTCAATGAAAACTGACTGACATTATTGCCTAAGTTGTTACAGCAAAACTGGGTTAGACAGGGAAAATCCGTGCAAAATTTTGTGTTAGTGAAATATATCTGTATTGTTTTTTTTCAGAATCACCTATGTAGGACTATATTATATGAATGTGTAAAAAAATCACGTTTACGTTTTAATTTTAAGTTTTCTGAATTTTGTAAATTAATTTTAGAAAAGCTTTGAGATATGTTATTCTAATACAGTGATCTGCTCTATTTTGAGTTTTAATAATGAGTGCGAGATAACATATAAAAGATAACAATATTGGTTATTAAAAAACGTTCTTCTTGTAGAAATTTGTTTAATTTTCTTTCTATACTAGTCATAAGTGAACTTTATATTCTTCGAACATTCATATGTACGTTTTTTTCCTCATTTTGCATACATTTTTTCCATCAACGCTACAATATTTTGAGGCATTTCTTTGCATCATGCGAGACCTTGCGACAAGATAAATGAAGTGTGTGCTATAGATGGTTCATCGCAAGGATCATTTAAAGGTAGCCGACGGCAAAGATGAAAGAGCCATAGCAGGGTATATAGGAGGTATACAACATACGTCAGTTCGAGAAAGAGAATAAGAGAGAGAGAGAGAGAGAGAGAGAGAGAGAGAGAGAGAGAGAG
>QLSS01000063.1:699664-731096 GCA_024372645.1 Trichomalopsis sarcophagae | reverse complement strand
AGTCTGAAAATCAGTAGAGCAGAAAGCCCTGCACGTCGCGGAAAGTCCCGTAGAAAATCGTGCAGAAAGTCTGGCAGAAAGTCTGGCAGAAAATCTTGCAGAAAATCTGGCAGAAAGTTTGGCAGGAAGTTCGCAGAAAGTCTGGCAAAATTTGTCTGTTTTATTTATTGTGAAATAAAATTGCTTTGCCGCGGGTGACGCTTTATGCGACTTTACGCCGATTTCGGATAGTCTAAAAATCAGTAGAGCAAGAAAATTTTTAAACTGCTGCTTTCGACAGTCTGAAAATCAGCTGAGCTCGAGAATATTTTTCTGAAAGCTCTGAGACATTAACTTTGTTTTTTTACCGAAAAAATGCTTGTGTTACAGAGTTCGATATTATCATTGTTAGCAGGAGAGATTAGCGATATTCAAATATTAGCTATTAAATCATCGGCCTACTGATAACCTGCAAATTATTAGCATGCATCTCGAATGGTACTGTGTTACATGCACGTTCAATATTTATAATTGTTAAAATCTCTTAATAAAAGTTTTAGAGCGAGCCGATCATAAGTCGTCGCTGCAATGTTAGTTGCGTTGGTTTATAATCACCGCCGCTCCCCCTTGCCCTGCCGCAGCCGTCGACAATCTTCATAGCAACGAGTTCCCTCGCTTGTTGCCGCGGCGGCCGCAGCACTCACTTCCCCTCACGTTCTTCTCCGCCAGGCGCGGTGGTGGAGGGATTTTTCTTTCCTTGCTGGGAAAGTGAAAAGTAAGGGAAAATTTTCCGGACCAATTCCATTAGACTCGGTTTTTCACGCTGATTACAATGGTATAAAAATGTTGTATTGTTTCTGAATCACCCGATATATTAAAACAATATTTTATTTATTGTACCTATAAATTTAGTTGCAGGAAGCTACGTGCCAATCAATTGGCAGCGGTTTTTACTATGAAAAGGTATCTTTTTACTGTATTGAGGTTGTCGGAGTCTGGATCGAACATTCACATTTGCATATTTTAACACTTTAATGATTTTTCAACAAGAAGGAATGCATTTTACAAACAAATGTATGAAAATATTTTTCTCTTAAATTTGTATGAAGAATAGAAAAAAAAATTCTCAAATGTAAATGTGGTAATTTTGAAAAATGTATCATTCATGGCAACCTTAGACAACTGACCTTATGCGCCCAAATTTTACGGACGTTCTATTTTATATAAGTACTAAAATTTTTGCACTATTACAAGTCGCCAAATTGGGTAGAACAAATTCGACACGTATAATATATATATATATATATATATATATATATATATATATATATATATATCACGAATGAGACTTTTTAATAGTGTGGAATGGAAATAGCGAATATAACTGCAATAAAATCTTATAATAGCTATAAGTGCAAACTAACTTATACTAGAGGAAACACTATAAGAATTCCGTTTTAACGAAGGGTTCAAACTAACTTTTAAAGCAATACATTTTTAATTAGTTCAAAAACCAGTATAGTTTTACCTTAAGAAAATTTTATTTGATTTCCAAAACTTCTTTAAAATAACATTTTTGCTTCCTCCTAGAGGAAGCTGTGTAATAGTAAAATTTTTAGTTTTGCTAAAATTATATAGTTACGTATTAGGAGGTATTCGGAGTTCGAATCATCAAGTTTTTATAAAATGTCCGTGTGGATGGCTGTGTGTGTATGTATACCGTCAACATTCTGGGAGTACGTGACGGATCGTAATAAACTTTGACATGCATTTGTATTTTCTGATTCTAAATGTGGCAAAATTTTCTTTTTATAATTCTGACCATTTTTCAATTTTTGAAAAAATATGTATATGCTTGTTTTTTTAATGATGTGATTTATACAATAAATTAAGCAATAGTGTTTCGAAAAGAGCATTGAATTGCCTACCTTTTCCCGCAAGATTTTTAAGATTGACCTTTTCATTTAATTGTTATGATACAAAGATGATTTTGAAAAACATTTTTGATATATCTAAAAATAAATTGTCAAATGTTTTGAAAAAATGTATGACAATAAAAAACGATGACATCTATTTGCTGTAAAAATTTTAAGCTATTATGGCAACTAGTTTTTGAGCTAAAAATCGAAAAAATGTATTTTTGATGTATGATTACGGGAGTAAAAAGACTTTAATTAAGTTGAAAATTTGAGAAAAGATAGATCTTTCGATTTCCTCGGCTAGGTTCTTTTTAGGCATGACCACGACACGGAAGTACCTTATAGCTTCGTGTGCGAAAAGTGTGTGAGATGCGCGATATCTTATGTAATTTTTGACCAATCGGGCTGAAATTTTACATTACGGATTTAGGTTTTACATGAAAATGTTAAATGTAAAAGTTGTAAACATTTTCAAAATACAACTTTTTACCCTGGCAAACATTTTTTTTAACACTTTTTGACATACACAACCCTAAAAGCGATTTTTTGATACATAAATTCAATAATAACCTCGGTGCAACATGCCCCATCCAACCCAATTATTTTCAACAATTTTCCTATATTATTAAAAGTTGAAAGTTATATTTTGACTTTTATCTCATACATATATACAAAATTAAACCACTTTTTTAATTAAATTATAAAAGATGCATAATTTAGAAAATACGTAATCGCCGAATACAATCCGTGTAACTTGGCATCATATAATGACGTACGCTATATAAATTAAATCTTTTAAGCTGAATCAGTACAATTCACTTTCAAATTTCAAGTGTATATACTGAACTAGAAAAACCTAAACTCAATAAAGAAGATTGCTGATATTGAAGAAAAGCTCTAAGTAGCTTACTGCATCCCTCTAAACTATGCTAAATACCTAAACAATCAATTTTCTAATATTCTAATTGAAATGTTGTATTATTTATCTAAAATTACAATAGAATAAAATGAAAATAAGATATATTTTAAGAATATCTACAAACAAAAATAAATAATTGATACAAATACAAATAAGTTACTAATTTTCTAGTAGTTTTGATGCTAGTGTTGATGACCGCCAGAAGAATACCAATCAAAACTTTGACAAAAATATTGAAAAAGAAACGGGATAATACTATATAAGCACCGACAGGCATTACGAACGCGAAGCGATGCAAGGCGGCAAGCCACCGCGACCGTAGGGCCGCGCGTGGTGCGCTAGTTGCAGCTTATGAAACAGTTTAGTTTAAAAAATATTAGGATTCAAATTCTTTGTTTGTCACCCTGTATAGCCTGTATAATTGAAAATTACTATTTTTGTTCAACCTTATAACTCGCTAACTAATGTTTAGAATGTTTTGAGTAAATCGAGGACCCTATGATATTTAAAATATTTAAGTTTAAATTTTTACTTGATTGCAGGGCGCCTTACCCCTCGAAGTGTCATCATTTCCCTATTTTAAATATTTTGATGTAATCTTTCTGATTACCATAGTCTTTTGCTGAGAAAATTGCTCCTTTAGTAAAATAATTAAGATTGAAAAGATTTTAAAAAAGCAATATTATACTGTATATTTAAACAATAATATAGGTAGTGGAACTATAAATTTAGTTGGAGGGAGCTATGCGCCAAAGAAATAGTAGCAGTTTTTTGTTTACAATACTAAATACCAAATAGGAAGAAGCTTTGTGCCAAGGACTTGACTGCGGATCTTTTATTACTATACAATTTCTAACCTTTTAATTCATGAACATCACAAATTTTACTTCTTAAATTATATAATTTGTAATAAAATTCACTAATTAATGTTTTTATTTGATTTCAGATCTTTATCCTTCGCAACATAGTTCGATGTCTCATCAAGTTGGGTCTGATGCGGTTCGTTTACCAGTAAGCCTTATAAGTTCTGCTTCTACTTACAGTCTTAGCAGTTCTATGAGTTACCCAAATTCACTGTTAGCTATACCTCCCACGTCTTCTCATCAGTTGGTTTCATCAACTGTTTCAAGCATGTCTTCAGCAAGTTTTCACAACTCACAATTACAACATCAGCAACAAAGCATTTCAACGCACCAGTTACCACCAACACCGAATTCACTAATTACAATTATAGGGCCAAATTCTGGTAGCTCTCACTCTCCTTCTGATCATTTAACGAATGCAGAAGTTTCTACGGGTTCAATATCACCAAGTCAACATTCCCTTCACCAGCAACAACTTAACGTGACTCCATCAACTTGGAGTTCGTTGCCAATTGGATGTGAAGTAAACAGCAGCAGTTCAAGAATGACTAATCTTCCAAGTCCAAACACTGGCCCGTCAAGCATTGCTGGTGGACTTCCGCAAGCTGCTCCTCATTTGCATTCTTCACACCCTCATCAAACTTTTAATGGGCACTACAATCAGAATTTTCAACAATCAAGAACAACACACCATCAGTTATTTTACAACTGGTACAATTGATCCTGTAAGATTTAATTGTGCGGTGATACAAAACAACAAATATTGACTTTTATTTTTATTTATATAGTGAGCATTGTAGTTCCTATGTTTTAATTTCTTAAAACTCCCTACTTATCCATATTCCTTCGTACAATATAATACCGCATAATTTTTTTTTCAAAGTACTTTCAAAGTAAGATTTGATATACAGTTATGATGTACAGTTGAAAAGTGCATGCGGACACTGACACACACACCCTAACACTGAGTAATTCGAAATGATACGATAACAAATTAAAAAAAAAATGACTTTATCAGTTGTCTTTAGAGCATACGCGGAGAGAAATTTTAATTTAAAAACGACTATATATTTTATTTATAAAGGAAAATAAGTAACTTATGCAGATATGTTAAATTTGTTCATATAAAAATTTACTTCATATTAATAAGTGTATGTTATATAGGCCCATCAAAGTTTATCGACAGATCGCATAGAGTGTGACATCGAAGTCTTCATATGATGACGAAAACACGTTTATTCACTTACTACCAGAAAGTAATCTATAAACTCTAGAAACTGTGCAATTAGTACACAAGAAGACATACAAATTAGCACAAGTAATTAGAAAAAGTACATAACAATCTTTTCGATCGGTGCATTACGTAAATGTTAACATGATATAAATAGCTTGCAATTTACGTAAATGAAATTATCTGCACTTAGCGCGACAACTGTAACAAATTTCTTATGTTGAGAATAGCTTGTTTTTCTGTTTTTGGCGAATAACTCGTTAGACGTCCTGTCAACCAAGTTAACATTTTTACAGTGCATATATATTATCGTGTCATAATTTTGTAAACTTTAAAACTTGCTGACTAAACATAAAGAATATAAACATAAAAAACATAAAAAAAAAATATCATCATTAATTTGAAACATACTAGTATTTGTTAGAAGAAATGATACAGTATAGTAAAGACTGCTATGTAGTTTAGTTAAATTTGTTAAAGCATGCAATTTAATGGCAAATTTTATTCTAAAATTTCTTTTTGTTCATTCCTGAAGTATGAAAAATAAATTTTCAGTAATCATTTCACAGAGAACTAGCTACACATACTAAGTTTTACGTACGCCCACGCATATGGGTGTGTATGTGTGTGTGTGTCTATCTGACTGTGTGTGAATATGTGTAAGATTAAGAGAGAGAAAGAGACCGCTATAATTTATTCTATAAGCTTTAAAAAATATAGTTATAATCAGTGCCTTTACTTATGCGCTAATTTGGTAAATATCCTAGTAAATTATTAGAAAAGAAAGTAATAATTTACAAGTTATTATTTGCAGCGAAACTAGTTTAGACTAAAATAGAAAGCAATAAGCAGCATACAAACTTAATTTGTGTAATATGCACAAAGTGGGCCGAGTACAGTATAATCGAAATTCATGTACTTACTTGTGATGATATGTTACAAAAATAAATAAATAAAAGAGTATAAAAAATGCATTATAATTTATTAAAATAACAAATATTATTTTAATTTAAATAAATTCTTAGAGATTAAACTATCTTAATAATAAAATTGCTTATCCTGCTATAAATTGAATGTAAGGGAGTTTGCTGCAGTGTAGGGCAAGTAAATTTGCTTATGTGTGTGTGCAAGCTTTGTTCATGTGACCTTGGGCAGAGCAAACTCTGCACAAGTAGCCCTCTAGCACCAGATCTCCATAGACGCCATCATAAAATACTACCATGGACCCGTTAATATGAAGCACGCGCGCGAGAAAATAAGTTAGGGGGAAGAAGAGAGCAAGACAGCAGAATCCGAAAACATCCAAACGCTCTCAAAGCGGCTACACGTGGGGCGGTTTCTCCAAAAACCTGCTGGAAACGGATAGTTGTTGCGGCTTTGCACGATTGCCATGCAAAATCTATTGTGTATTATTTCTGAAAATTTACAGGCTATTTCTTTGATATACTAACCATGCTCATACAAAATTTTACGTTGAAATATTACAAATCTTTGCCGTAATGCAGCAAAATGCTTTAGATATATTATATCTGTGCGTCGAATAGCAATTCTTCGTACTTTAAATTATTTGTTTCTCCAAACACTTTCAGAATATTTGAAAGTGAATTCTTCAAGAGTGAAAATCGCTTAGGATATGAGTTTTTCACGTGATGCAGAATACTACTTATTACTAAAACGTCTTTTAATATTTATAAATTATGAATTTTTAATTTTTCACTAGCTTCTTCCTATAAACAAGATCCACGATTATGTACGATTATGTTGGCTCTTACATTTGACTGTCGTACATATATTTGTAATAGTTTCCATTTTTAATCCTTATATCGTCGGTCCCTACGAAGAGTAGTACGGCTCAGATTTGCTACAAAGACTAGTACGGTTCAGATTTGCCGCGAAGACCAGTACATTTCAGATCTTTCCCACATGAAAAAATCCAATTGTTTTGGAGATAAACAAATAGTTATTTTGGTTAAAATTAATAAAGTTGTAATATTTTCAAAATTGCCAAAAAAATTTTGAAAAATTTCGAAATTAAAAAATAACAATATATCTTCTAATAAATTTCTCTACTAACTGGATTATTAGAGTCTTCTTCCTTCTGGCCATCCTCTTTGCAGAGGAAGCAGCTCGGTTCCATCTGACATCCAGTTTTGCGATGATTGCCCCTTCACACTAATAACAGAAAGTTAACCTATCCGTTTTATCGCATTCGTCCTTCCAATGTCCAAAACTGAACACTTGTGGCACTGTACTACATTTACACTCTTTCTTATCCTGCACTTACTACACATAGAGAAGTGTTCACCACAAATCATAGTGCTTAAAATGCGTAAACCTAGCGGTGGCGTGCCGAACTAATGATTTTCAATGAACTGCACCGATATTCGTAGTGCCATTTCTTCACGCTCTCACTCCACGCGCGGTCTTCTCGCATCAACACGACGTTTATTTATTTATTATTTGCGATGAATGTTCCTGCCGGTTACTAATGCACTTTGACTACGTAAGATGTATTCCGTATTCTCTCGAAACTCGCGATATTTAATAAAAATTCTAAACAAATGTCACTTAAAATCATTATACGAACATGTCACAAACTGTATACAATGCAATTCGATTATAATAAACCATAACAAATGTCTCAAACTGTATACAAACTGAATACATATATATTAGACAGAGAAAATAGACAATGAAATATTACATTATTGCAATTTTTTACACGTACCCTAGTCAAAATGAAAAATGTAATAAAGTGTAATAAAATATAAGAAAATGTAACAAATCTTACCATTTTGTACGTTTTTGTGGGATTTTGGATCTTTTTTACGTTTTATTACACTTTGCTTAATTTTATTATATTTTGTTACGTTTTATTACAATTTATTACAAATCCATTGATCCAGGATTTCATGGGGGTCTCTTCTTTAAAATGATAAATGTAACAACACGTACAGAAAACAATGAATAAAACTAAAATCTTTTCATTTTTTGATATAAAAAATTATAAAAAACATTTATGCGCTAATTCTTATGGTATATTAATTATAATGTCTTTCAAGATAAATGTTATCTTTGCATTTCGATCAATCTGTTGTAAAAAAAATAATCTTTTTAACTTTTTGGGAGAATTCTTCTTTTTGGTTGCTCAGTCAACTTTTGTTACAACAAAATCGTTTGTCTTAAAAACTACTTATAACTACTATCATTATTTATTCCAGAGACATTAAAGAAAGACTGTTTTTTTAATTTGACTAAAGTCCCTTACACAAAGTACTTACAATGTACTGAACCTTTGTTAATAACAAAAAAAATCTTCAACACTGAAAGTGCCAGCAGTTGGTGCATAACAAAAAAATTACTTTATGAAAAATAATAACGTCTTTATGCCTTTCTATTCAAAAAACTATACGTATGAAACAACGATATTTTGTATAGAAGCTCTATGTATATTGCAGTATACGACATTTTTAGAATGTTCATAATATACATTCAATAGAGACTTTTATAATTTGAATAAAGCCCAACACACAAAGTACTTAGAATGTACTTAACATTTGTAAACGTCGTTGTAGACTTTTTTTTATATAGGTGAAATAATAAAAATATGTTAATCGTTATTCATACATTATTTTATTTTTCACAAACCTTATTTATCCATCGTAGAATCACAGGTATCTTCATTTTTTAATTCAATAAAAGAAACAATTGGTTTATGTTAACTAAAGTATGATATAAATGTTTTAGAATCGATTTTATATAAACATCTTCAAACTACTGCAGCTAATGTTGTGCCATACTAGTAGTTGATTGTTGCGCATTGTTATTCATGTCTAATTGAAATTTATCTTTGAGTAATGTAATGTAATTAATGGTTGTGCACTCTCATCAGCAAAGTTACCATTAAAATCTCCTGCTAAAATCAGTGGCATTTCATGGTCATTTATACCAAGCTCCCGTGATCCTACTTGAGTGTATATAAGTAGTGATCTATGGATAAATTGAATCATGTCTGTAATGCTTTGATTGGATGAAATATAAATCGCAGCCATGATACATATTTGACCGTCTTCTAAAACGCAGTGAGCAGATCATATATTACTTTAGTTTATGCTAGGTAGAGAAAGCCAAGCGCATGGGGACGCGGGATAGCATTGTCTAGAGTATAGCGTGTAGTAGAGAAGTATAGTGTGTAGAGAACGCCGAGAGCGTCGAAAGCCAACGGAAAGATGCGGTAAGGAGAGCGCGGTGGAGAAGAGAGAGAGAAAGTGTATGTGAGAGAGAGAGAGAGAGAGAGAGAGAGAGAGAGAGAGAGAAAGAGAGAGAGTTTCCCCTGCTTCCCGTCCTGGCGTTCGGTAACTGCGTGACGGTCGGTTTTTTCTCGATTCACTCCCCGACAAAAATGTGTACCTAACGAGCCTATAGAAGTATTCACTTCAAAAATTCTGCGATTCTTAAACAAATTTCGTATTCTTTAATTCCATATGCGTTAACTGAATTATTTTAGATTCAGAACCTTGCAATTGGCCTCTTGACATCCTCATAATTGTAACATCTAATTAAAATGTCTTAAAGAGATATTGGGACATCTAAAAGAGAAGGCATTTCCCCATTCTTCATTAAATTAGTTAAATTGAAGAGTGCTTGACCTCCATTGCATTTTTTCACAAAGGATGTACAGAAAATAATTCTGTTATTGTGGCCGCCAATGCCCAGACATCAGTAAATTGCCATAGATAACGGAGTTCCAGGAGTCGATCTTCCTATTGTACTTCGTAACTGAGAATTAATTTCGTTAAATTTCGCAAGCCCTAGGTCACACACTTTAACATCCTTATCTTTTAATGTTAACATTACATTGCCTGGCTTTATGTCCCTGTGCAAAACTTTGAGCGGATGCTGGTATAAAAATGTAATAGCCTTACAAATTTTAATTGCTATAATATACTTTTCTTCTAAAATTAAATTATACGTATTTCTTATGTTCTGTTTAAATAGTTCCATAATGTTCTGGAATTCAGATTCCTGGTTGCATACGCCCATTATTGACAATATTTTTATGGTAAATCTGTCCAAGAACAGCTACCTCTTTGATAATATCTTTAGCATCTTGGTATATTGAGTCCATTGTTTTTATAGCAATGTCTGTCTCCGACCACATAACTTTACGAACTATCCCAAAGAAACCTTTTCCGAGAACTTCTTCGAATATTGTCAAATCAGTCGTTGGCATTTCAGAAACCAGAGGTACATTCAATTTATTAATGTCTTCGAGCCTTAAAGGTTTTCTTTTCATTTGCAAGGGTTCTTCAGGAATCAGGAAATTTCCAACAATTGCTAATTCATCACAGCTTCGAGATTGATCTCAATTTGTACCTTTAGCAACTTCATCTCAACTAGAAACTTTTGCAGCTTTGTTTTTGAAACTTGGAATTTTAGCATAACTTGATTCTTGAAAACTTTGATTATCAGTACCACTGATGGATGTTGTTTCAGCAAAAATGCGCAATCTGGGAAATTGCGTAATGAATGAATCGTTTCCTTCAGTTGCAGGATAAGTTACTCCAGTCAGGATTCCATTGTTCAGTTTTTGTAAAAATGTAGATAAAATTTCAATAATTTTATTTAAATACCTACATAGCTACACTTACTTTTGATTTTTCATGTTGATCTGTGAGGCTACAATTTTCATTCGTTATAGTCCATGAAGTATTCCAGCAATTATTGGAGGAACTGCACTTGCAATTGTAGCTGCAGTAGTCGACACATCAAAACACGTACTTGGCACCTCAGCTTCCTTCTCATCATTCTGTAAATAATATATACAGTATTATAGTAATGAAACATTAAATAGTTGTATTAACTTACTTTTTGTACAATGTGGTTTTCAATTGAATCAAGAACTCCATGGCTTCTATCCTTAGTCGAAGAGTACAGTACAGTACAGATTGGCAGAATGAGTCTTTGCAGGGATTGCCCTTGTAATCGTAGTAGTCAATGCTGCTCTAGATGACGTAGCTGGCACATGAGCGTCCTTCTGGGGACTGACACCATTTTGTAATTAATATTTACATGTACATTTTGACAATATTACAATTACAATACTAAAACAATTGATATTTTGTTTCATGTTCATTTACCTTGCGGTCACTTTGGTTTCTAATTGACTCAATTTCATGTCTAGTATCTGTGGTTAATAAATACAATGTGGCACGATGGGCTTTATCTGAAATTTTTTTCATAAACTTCCACAAACTTTTATTCCCATTCTCATCAATAAAGCTGCTTATTACTGAGCTAGCTTTGAATCCCAGTTGGACATTTGTATTATGAAAATAGTTAGAATTTAACGTATTCTTGAACTGGAGAATACCCATCCTCTTGATCTTTTCATCCGTATACATGCCACTTGTATCCAATGATAGTTCATGATTACCTGGCATCTTATAATAGTTTCCATCTGCATTATTTCTGTACTGCCATAACATCTTGAGCTTTCGCTTTCTATTGATGCCTATCTTTGGGCTATCCGGACTTTTCCTCAAGTCATTATCAAACTCTGTAGAATTTCCTTTCGGACTTGCTAAAACTTGTGAAAATTGCAACTTTTGCTTCTTTGATAAAGTAGAAGCTGTGACTGACGGTTTTCCTTGAAGGTGTAAGTATTTTTTTTTAATTTTAAGTATACAATACATACCAAGGTCTATTGACAAAACGGAGCTTATTATGAGTAGCACAAAAATTACGTACCTTCATTTGCACACCACACTTTATATTGACCGATGCCTTCAATTTTTTTTGTTCTCATATGTAAGCCCGGTGGCTGAGGCATACATTTCCTATATCACCCGAAAATCAATAACACCATTGGAGACGTGCAGGTTCATCGACGGGCTCCCGTCGCAAATTATTTCTACCTCCATCCTCTATCTCTCTAGCTTCATAAAATTCTGCTCCAATTTCATCTGTTCTCACTTAAGCTCAAAATTTTCAAATTCGGCAGTTTTCCTGATGCCCGCAGAATACATGTGCCGTGAGTCGCATGCGTCGAGTGCGCGTACTTCAGCACTATGAACGCGCGTGCACGTTGGGCTTTAGAAGCTTCCGTACTCCCCACTAGTTGCGTCGACTCCGCGACGGCATGCGCCCCCGGCCCCTCTCTCCGTGCACGCTCTTCGGCTACGCTCTCTCTCTCTCTCTCTCTCTCTCTCTCTCTCTCTCTCTCTCTCTCTCTCTCTCTCTCTCTCGGTTGTTCTCGCTCCCTTTCTCGCTCGCCCCGCCAAGCTACCGCGGCGCGCTCACATATGCGCGGTGGCGATGCGCACGCGTCACTCCGCCTCGTGTTGTGTTCCGCGCTTGTCTCGATTTCGCTCCCTAGTTTCGCGGCACGATTCGTGGTGCGAACAGGAGCAGGTGCGTGTCGGCTGCGTCGGTACAGCGGTACCCGACAACACCTGGAGGACCGCGGCGGTGCTACCATGAGGGCATAGTCACCTGCCGAGACTGCATGGGAGCTACCCATGCTCCATGCGGCTGGCAGGTGAGGTTAGCTTTATCGGCACGACGACAATCAATGTTATTGTTCCTCTGTTGCATGAATAAATGCACCAAGGAATAACATTGATTGCGCAACAAATTGGTGCTCGTGTATAGTCGAGCAGGCTACGCTTCGCAAGAATGATAAGTTTGAAATACGAAATATAGAAATAACTTATAAATACCTGTGGCATTACCAACAACATCAATATTATTAAAAAATTTTCGAGCTGTGTTGCCGTTATTGGTATTTCCAGCTCCATACCAACCAACCAGTATACCGAATTCTGCGCGCAAACTATTTTGAATTGCTTGCTTACGTTCAATTATTGTGCTATTGAAATCTTTTGGTACCTATAAACACATATACTAATAAGAATCACTATTAGTATGCATTAAGTAATGCGTTTTTAGCTTCGCGGGAGATTTTAATTAAAATTTCTGACAAAAATATGGGGAAAACTGATCCAATGATAAATACCATTTTTAAGACGATCATCAATCTTTGACGTTATGTTACACATAAGTGCATGCTTTTTGAGATCTGTAAAGATAACGAAAATGCATTAAAATGGAAAGCTACACATGTTTGTAATTAAATTCTAATTAGAAGTTTATCTCTTAATAAGACGTATAAGCAAAAATTGGGTTAATTCAAAAGAATAAAACATTATTATGCATAATAGAAATAAGAAAAACAAAACTAGCGAAAAAAAGAATAAACTTATAGCAAAAGCCGATTTATGCTAATTAAGAAATAATATTGAAGAAGAACTAATGTGTATAACTGTACAATTTCGATGTTTATTCGTTTAAAAATGCATCCAATTTCTAAAGATAGCTTATTGGAGTAAATAATAATATATAAACTCGATAAATTGTATTCATTATTCACTAAACTTGAATTGACAAAAATCTCTGAGAAAAAAAAATACTTTTCATACTTTTAAAGTCATGCGATAAGAAATGTGAAGAACTGCTGCCATAAATCGAATATTAGCATGTAATGCAGAAAAGCCGTAGGTCAAAAAGTGTTCATTAATATTTCTCCTAATCATATTATTGATTTGATTAAACGTCGATATAGTCGCATTGCATACAAAACATCTTTGGTTAGAATCATTAAGCTCATTACAAACCTAAAATTTAATATGACGTAGAAAATTTTGGATGGTGAAGATTTTATACATTTATAAATATTTCAACAACCTTTCCGTCAATCATTGTAAGCAACATGTCGAAACTGACTTTAAAATTAGCAACCGAAACATTTTCCAATTTTTCTATCTGCTCTCTTATACCTTGATCTTCAGATTGTCAAAACTCATTTTTTCCTTTGCGTGTATGATTTTAATTGGTCAACACAACCGTATTGAAGAGGTTACTGGATTTTGCGAATAAATTTTATTTGTTATTTTGTCGACCAATTGAAGCGGGACAAGTGAAAAACTAACAATATAGGTGAAATCTTTGCTAATATCATTTGATTTTTGACGAAAAGGATTAGCATTTGTTGCATCGATACATTCATCCGTATGCTGTAAAAAATCCGATCTTAGATTTACCGTACTTGTTCGGGTTCTGCAGAGTCGTTTACTTAATTTTGAATTTCGCGCCATAGTGTTATCAGTCATCTGCGAATTTCTTTTGTTTGCGCCTAGCGATTAATCCTGTATTAACTGCGTGCGAATCGAGTCGTTATTAACGTCCTTTTCAGGACGATCGACTCTCCTTTTTTTTTGTATTCCGTGGGTCGCGTGTGTGAGTGCAAATTTGCGTGCGGTGTGCTGTTTGAGTGTCTTCTTCGAGTGTTGGGACTTCGGCCACGTGCGAGTTTCCTCGACGTGCCGATCTCCACCCGGCGATCGCTACCTACGCGGCAGGGCTGAAAAGGTCTGCCCGTGGTCCAGGATTGGTTCCCTCGAGACATCGAGGCGTCCTGCGACCGAGGAAGGTGCATCCCATCCACGTGCGGCCAGGGCTTTACGTCGCGCCGTCCACGTCCCGTTTGCGATTCAGGTAGGAGAGCTCTCCAGCGTGCGTAAAGGTACCTCGCGGCGATAGTGTAATTTAAGTGCGTTTCTTTATCTCTCTTTTATTATTGGTTTATTAGAGTCTCTTTCCTGTTCTGCGTCAATTGTAATTGCGTTTCTTTCTCTCTTTTTGATCTAATTTAGAGTCTCTTTTCAATTGTAAAATTTCTTTGTTGATTAAAATAAATCATTCGCTTGCCCCGGCTTTTCTCTCTTATTCGCGAGAGTTTTTACGCTGAGGCAAGTCGTCTTTTTCCCGCGAAATTTGTGTACATCGATTTATTCACCCAACCTTCCCTCACTCATTCCACCATTTTAATTTTAGTATATATACATTTTATTTGAACTCATTAACTTCAATTCAGTACTGAAACTTGAAAAATTTGCATACTAGTCTCGGTATAGTATATTTACAACAACTCTTTGTAAATACACTGCACTATTCAATGCTAATAAGCTCACAATATATTTTCTAATAGCGTGCTTAAATTTACTATATTGAAACTAGTATGAAAATTTTCTAACACTCAGTGGAATAAATCTACGAAAGATTTTTTAAAGTGTAGAAAATAGACGCGATTTTAAACGCATGCACACTACATGAGCCAATCACAGAGCGTGATATAAATGTGTGATAACATCAGTAATCCATCTAGCCTGTATAAATATGTGGAAAAGCAAAGTGTGCGGCTAAATTCACGGTCTTAACACTAGCCGTATGCGGTCAAGTTCATGGTCTAAACCTTTGGACTAAAGAAACCTAAACGGATTTTCGCATTTATGTTGAGACATGCTTGTTTATAGTGGAAAAAAGCTGCTTTCTTGGCAATACATCGATTGGAAATCATAGTTATGCATACAAATATGATATTTTTTTTCCTTTTTTTTTTTAGTGGCATTTGGAACTCGAAAGTTCATCGCCTCATCTACGCAAGCCTTCGTGCCTTTTTGTGTCAATCCCACCCAAGATGCACCTCTCCCATCGACACCCTATTTCTACTAGATCCGCTTTTACGTTGTCCTCCCATCTACGTCTAGGTCTACCTAGAGGTCGCGTTACCATCGGCCTGCCCTTCATGACACGCGCTGCCGTACGGTCGCCTCCCGTTCTCGCTACGTGCCCTGCCCATCCCAATCTGCGTGATTTTATTATTCTGTTAATATCTGGTGACGCGTACAGATTGTGTAACTCATCATTGTGTAGTCTCCTCGATACCCCGGTTTCCTCATCTTTCTTCGGCCCGTATATTTTTTGCAAGACTTTATTTTCAAATACCCTAAAACAGTTGTCTGGCTGCTTGGTGAGAGCCCACGTTTCGCACCCGTACAGAACCACCGGCAGTATTATTATCCTGTATATTCTCATTTTAATGTTTTTAGGCAGCAGCCTCGACTTAAGTAAATAACTCACGGCGTAGAAGCAAGCATCACCCGAATGGAGTCTCTTATTTATTTCGACATTAATCTCGTTTCTATCATTTATGGTCGTACCCAGATACCTGAATTCACTAACCTTTTCAAAAGTACAATTCCTAACACTGAGATCTCCCTCCCCTCTGCAGATGCCTAGCTTATCCACAATCATGTACTTTGTTTTTGATTCACTCACTTCTACCCCTGTATACTCCGCCGCTTTTATGAGGATTTCCGCGTTTCTAGCTACCGTTTCCCTACAATCCCCCAGTATGTCCAATCATCTGCGTAGCCTAGTATCTGCGTTGTTCCATTAAGCGTTGCGCCCAGCTGGCTAACCTGCATTTTTCTAGCGATATATTCTAACGTTAAATTGAACAGCACCGTAGAGAGCCCATCCCCTTGTTTTAAACCATCGCATATCGTGGAGGGTTCTGATACATTACCGCCTACTCGGATCTTTCCCGTGCTTCCGTCCAGACATATTTGAATTAATCTGACGAGTTTTTTTCGTACACCGAGAAGTACTAAAAGTTGATATATTTTGCTTCGCTTAATAGAATCGTACGCTTTTGTAAAATCTATAAATAGTTGGTATATGGTTTCGCAAAATTCTCACTTTTTCTCTAACAAATGTCTTATGGTAAACATTTGATCGCTCGTCGATCTGTTGCTCTGAAATTCGCACTGATAATCTCCTACTATATCTTCCGCGAATAGAGTGAGTCTAGCTTGTATTACGTTTAACAGAACTTTATAGCACGTTGCTAAAAGTGAGATAACCCTATAGTTATTGCAGTCTGTCTTATCCCCCTTTTTGAAAATCAGTATAATGATAGATTCCTTCCAGTTTTCGGGTATTGTTTCATTTTTCCAGATGGCACATACTAGTTTATAGATGTTAAAAGTCAGCTCGACGCCCCCATATTTGAGTAACTCGGCTGGTATAGAGTCATTTCTCGCGGCTTTGTTGTTTTTTAGTTTTTTAATCGCGGCCTCTACTTCTTGGTAGCTCGGTTCCTCCGCATGGAGTTCAGCAGTTTGAATTTCGTCCCCTAATTCTTCGCTATTTTCGTGCACGTTTAATAATTTTTCCCCATAAGCTATTCGGTTCGTCATTCCCCTCCGGCTATGTGTTTGTTTCTTCAAGTGCCTGAAACCTGTTATTAATTTCTATCTGGTACCTAATTCGCTCTGTTCTATCTCGTAGCTTCTTAATATCGAAGCTTTCTACCTTGTTTATTCGCTTACTATTTTGATTCGCTACTAATCTAGCTTTTAATTTGGCTACTACTAGGAATTGGTCCGAGTCGCTATCTGCAACTCTATAAACCCCCCCCCCCCCCCCCACGACGAGAACGTTAGTATGACGTCTTTTTTCAATGAGAATGTTAAGTGACGAAGCTTCTGGATAAATCATTCAGAAATATTATATAAAAATTATACAAGACAGTAGGAAAAATCCAGAAACTTCGACGCTTAACTAAGCCTCAAGAAATGTACCCGAAACCATAAACAAACTTCTCCTTCCTCGGCTGAAGCGCGCGTGCACAGCCGACGCTGCAGTTTAGCCGTTGACCATAGCATAGGCCCATAAGGCCTAATGCGTAAGACAGAGAGCGCGGCTAAGCTGAAGTGCGAAGAGAGAAGAAGCAAGTACCCTGCGTGGGAGAAAGGTTCTACGCTCTCTCTTTAGCGTCACCTCTCCCAATCTTCATTCCAGTGTGTAATCGTCTAGAGTAAAGACGTTAAATTTTTAACTTTGAGTTTTTTTTTCTGTGTGTCTGCTACTAGACGTAGGTCGCTTTAATTGAGTATCAAAATTCGAATTTAAATCTTGAGTCTTACGCTCCCTTCCTTAACTTGTGTTACTATAACTGACTATTGTCGCTCATTTGCGTGTTGTCAAAAGAATAAAAATAAAGTTTAAAAAAATCTAATATCGGTGTCCGTCTTTTATGAAAACGAATTCTGCCCATTCTGTCGTCATTGTATTAATCAGAGAGACACGTTACAAGAACGAGCGAAGCTGCAACATACATATATAGAAGGAGTTCAAGGGTTGCATTAATCTAAATTGACATTCAAATATTTTCCACGAGTTACCCACATCAAAAACAAGTAAGTTTGTTTCACCAAAGATTTCTAAATTGTATTATTTTTGATAAACTCAAACAGTTCTGCCGCGATAATCAGTCACACTGATCATCTCCCCCGTATGGGAGAGTTAACGAGCAACCGTGTTATTTAACATAATTTAATTGTCAGCTGGTGAATTTAGTTCTACCCTAACAAAATTGGGGGTTCGTCCGGGATATGCTCAACTTTTATCGACCACCGGAACTGTTTGATTTTGCATAATTAATATAAAATAATGAGTATGGATGTTTGAATGATTCAAGAATAAGTGTGAAACCTACATAAGTGCGCGTACATAATAAAACATTATTAGGGAGAATTCGTGAATGCATAAATAAGAAAAAAATAAAATAAAATTTCAAGTACAAAGAACGTACAATCTTTGATAGAGATTTGAAACTCGAGACGCGCGCAAGCACACAAAGACGCCGTGACGTCAGCGTAGCTACATAACGGGTGATACGCGGAAACGCCAGTGATTTTAAATTAAAACTTTTAATTCTTTCGTGACCCTTATAATTAATAAGTTTAAGCAGTTTACTAGTTGAAAATCATTGGGACCCAGTGGGCACTAGGAGAGCTACACAAACAGGACACAACGCAATAATTTACACAATATCATTTCCTACATCAATAATTTCTACACACTCAATACACAAGCAGTTTGACGAGTCCTGCGAAGTTTACATGAAAAGTCACAAAATAATTTTTTTTTTTCAATAAAATATTCAAAGAAATCATTTACAATATTGGAATCATAACACACTGACATTTCACAAAATTTTTGAATAGCCATGCATAATTGGTTTAATATTTTAGACACAAAATTTTAACAATATAAACTGACAAGATTTACATTTCACTTTAATCATAGACATTTTACGTTTCATTTGCACAATTCAATGATTTACAGCTTATACCACAGTATTTCACAAACTCTTATAAATTATTATCTTGCCAATCACTTTAAAACACTTCATCCCAACAAAACTTCGTTGCACCACGCCATATTCTTGAAAAGGTATACATGATCACTTATATTCTCATAAAACATCGAGGTGGGATCGTTAAGACCTTGCGTAGGCTGTGTTCCAAAGTGACACAATATTGCAAAATCTAGTCGACGAGTAGCACCAAACGCACGAGCAAGCAATTGCCAAAAGTCGAACCAGGGCCTTGAAGAGGCTGCTGTGTAGAGTGTTGGACTCTGGGTTTCATAAGAGAAATCTGGCCTCCTGTACTGGAAACAGCTAACTTTGGTATCGAGACACCAGTTGATTCCCTGTAAACATTGGAAATTATTAATTTTATGCACATTTATTCCCAGACCATTATTAGCATTATGTTTTGCCCCACTGACCCATGACACGCCAAAGTTTTACATAGAAAATCCATTCTTACGTGCACTCCTAAGCACAAGCTTGCGCAAAAGCACATAAACCAATAAAAAAAAAAAAATTCATAGGAAAATTTTTTTTTTTTTAAGAGTGAGACACGACAAAAATTCGATTGAGTAGGCACTAAAATTATTTAACTAGAACCGGACGTGGACACATGACTTTAACATAATTCAGTGTCAAAGTATTTTTGGTGAAAACTATAAATACTGAAAATTTTAAACAAAATAAAACAGAATGTAAGGGTTCAGGCATGGACAAAGCTTTTACAACCGAGAAAACCCAATAAACATTTATAATTATTGTTAAAAGGCGACAATTAACCTCGAGACGCGCCAATTTTTTTATATAAAGTCAGCATACATATAATTAGTCACCGGTTATAATTCACAAAAGCATCGACAACTAATTTAGAAAGAGTGTGAATATCAAAGTCATATAATTTAAGATTACTATTACAAATAGATTGAAACTTTTGAGTATAGAGACGCAGATTTGACTAAACAACAAGATTTTGACATAGATTTTTGCACTATTACAAGCTAATTTAGCATTTTATTTATCTCTGAAAACCAGGACACGAAGAATAATTTATTATAAAAAATAAGAAAAAATTGAAGTGTTTAAATCAAAGAACAGACAGTGAGAGTAAAGACACGGTTCAAAATACATGAAAAGTGTTCGACTGGCACCTCTTTTACATTTCTTCCAATATTAAAACCGAGCGCGTAGTTAATTTATTAAGACCCAAAGTAAATTATTGTTGATAAAAAAAAGGAAAGAGAGAGAAAAGGCATCTGCTTACATAAAACATACCCATGACATCATACTAAGTCAGCATTGTCCTCCTTGATCTTGAAAAGGTAGAATTCAAGCTGCTGCTGACTGCCACGAAAACTGAAAAGGAAGACAAAACAATCTTACACAAAGCAACAGTTCTCGGGTTACTTGCAAAAAAATTCAATATTTATTTGAAAGAAAGACTTATCTGAATCAGCAGGAGAACTGCAACTGCAAAAATAAATAGATTATCATACAATTAAAATTATTTAGGCCATATTTAAAGATAACTAACAAAAATAAAGACGTGTTCATTAAAATTTTCTCGCGTTTACTATTCTTTTGAGAACTTAGTGATTGTACAAGCGAAACTCGAAATTAAAATATTTATTAAAAATATTACAAAACAATTCAAAACAAATAAGAACAAAAATTCTCTTTCCAGATACAACAAGTATAAATAATTTTTTTTTTAATATTAATTATTTTATCTAAATATTTGAAATTAAGAAAATTAAGTTTGGACCGGTACCCGAAAATTCTCTCGCACATATTATAGTGATTATTTATTTAGCGTATTTAATCCATCGATTTAATTAAGCTACGATTCTCTCACACATATTATAGTTATTATTTATCTCGCGTATTTAATCCATCGATTTAATTAAATTAAATAAACTTCAACTATAAATAGAAATTTTTTTTTTGCTTTTAATAAAAGGAACAAATAAACCAATCAGTGTTATAGCAAACGTAGTAAACAACTTGATGATCCTTGTTGGACAAACCCTTAGTTTAAACATATACATGCGAGAACAATAAATAATTGCCATTATTATTTCTATCATTATCAATTATTATAATTATTATTATAATTATCACCCACAATTTTAAATGCAATAAGGAAGGCCCTACAATTTCCCTGATTTGCCATAAAGTTTTCATTATTTAATTTGGTTAATGCACGCAATATCCACATTATGATTTTTCTCCCATAATCACTGTTTGTGACAAAAGACATATGAATAGAATATAAGCATTAGGCAATAGATAAGAATTCGGTTTAACAAGAAATAAGCAAGATTCAAGAATAATGTGCTTCGACGGTGTTATAGATTATCAAGCAGTTTTTTTTTTTTTTTTTTTTTTTTAATATTTAGAAACACCAACAACATTAAACCACAGTTTATGTGAAATGCGTTGCAGAGAATAACCGGACCAGCAAAGAAGAGTCTCAACAACAAAACTATAACAACAATAGAAGAATTAATCAAGCATTTGAAACAAAGATTTGGTCCAGGAAGAGACTTCAGTTATTACAACACACGCATACAAACGTTAAAAATGAGACAAGGTAATACAGTGGGAGATTTCTACGATGAATTGAATGTGCTATTAAGCAGTGCCAAAAACGCTCTAAAAGAAGAAAAGGGAGAAGAGAACCTTGATAAAATGATGGAACCACTGGAAATGTTAGCAGTTGACATATATATAAAAGGATTGCCAGCAAACTTATCCGAACGAGTAGACACAAGAAGCATACGAAGAAGCTGTACGATTAGAATCACGCATGGAAGCAAGAATAATACCAGTTTCAAGGCCACGAATAACTCGAAATCATTATAAAGGACACAACTCTTATAATAATGGATATGGAAATGAAGATGGATACAATAATAGAGGACAAGAGGGATACAGAAGTCAAAATAGATACGCCGAAGGAAATCACAGAGAACAAAATTACGTGGGTTATATGAATGAACAAGAAAACTACGTGGGGTATGTAAATCAACCCGAACAAAGAGAACCTTCAAATAATTACGGAAGAAATAATTATCATCAAAACAACTACAATCGTAACGGGTATCAAAGAGGCAATGGTAATTATAACAATTATGGTAGAGGAGGATATCAACGGGGATATAGCAACAGTAATCTACAGGGAGGAAGCAATAGGCCTTCATGGAATAGAAACAATGGTCAAGAAAATCAAAGGCAAATCTTTAACCACGAAAATGGACGTCGCGAAGATTATCAACCCAATGGTCCAGATAGACGAGAGAGTTATAATAATTATCCAAATAATTGGAGAGGCGGCAATGGAAGAAACTATGAACAAAATGAAAACGAAAGAGAGAATTTAAACTCTCAAGGAGCTCGTCATGGAGAAACAATGACGAGCCAGGAACAACATCAAAACCAGAGACAACAACAGGATCCAGATCAGCACAAATACCAACAATAGATGCAGAACTACAATCAAGGCAAACAGAACCCGAATCAGAACAGCCAGAACAACTACAGGGGCACAGAGAGCACCGGTAATGACGATTCTAACAAAACAGCCCGAGTTTAAAGAATGTGTTCAGACAATTGCATGGGACCTGAAGAGTTTAATTGTGAAAATGATAAACCAACAGCAGTGAGAATACGAGTGCCAGAAGGGACCACTAAATCATGGATGACGTTCATGATAGACAATAGAGCATCGGTAAATTTAGTAAAATTAGGGTTCATAGACGACAACATGCCGATAAACATGCAAGATGTACGATGGCTTTTAGGGATTACTGCGGAAACAGTGCCAACTCTAGGATCTGTTTACCTACTCATCAAGAATAGTCCAGTAAAATTTCACATAGTTAGAGACGGCTTTCCAACACCACACGATGAATTATTAGGAACAATTACTTGAAAAAAGAAGAAACTGTCATCTCTTATCACAACAACGCTCTGATGGTGATCGGAGACGTAATGCACCTAATGCCATTTTTAGGGCAAGAAAAAGAAAAAGAGCACACAACCCTTATAAATCGAGTGAAGTTGATGAAAGAAATAGTAACAAAGAATCATACAACGTGAATGCTTCAGAGAATGCAGACGTACCCATGAAAACAAAATACATCATAAAACCCAGAATGAGACAAGTCGTCAGAATCAATTTAATCAAAATTGAATTGAAAGAAGGATATATCCCAAGAATAGATGTAGGAAACAAAGATGTGTTTCTGGGAGAAGAAGAAGTAACCAATGATAACAACACATGCAAAATGCTAGCAATAAATACAAGTGAACATGATGTCACCATAGAAATTGATGCCAAAGAACTCATACCGTTCGAGACTGAACCAGAATTTTTAGAAGAAACAGATTTTAACGGCGAAATTATAGTCGATAAAATTAAACGATTAGAGAAAGTGAAGAAAGCTATTAGAAGAAGCCACCTGAATAAAGAAGAACTAAAAATTGTAGATCGTATTATAGAGGATTATTTAGACAGATTTCTATTGCCTGGAGACAAATTACCATGCACAGACATGATTCAGCATCATATCAATTTAGTCGACGATATACCAATAAACACAAAATAATATAGGCATCCACCGAAATACAAGCAAGTAGTTAGAGAAAGTGTAGAAAAGAAGTTACGAGACAGAATCATCAGAGAATCAAATTCGCCATGCAACTCGCCAATATGGATAGTACCCAAAAAGCCCGATAGTCACGGAAACCCAAGATATCGAATGGTGATTGATTTCCGAGAACTCAACAAAAAGACGATCAGAGATGCTTACCCTCTACCCAACATCGCCGATATAATGGATCAATTGGGAGAAGCCACATATTTTTCCATTTTTGATCTTGCAAGTGGTTTTCAACAAATACCAATGGCCCCAGAAGATTGTTACAAAACGTCTTTCACAACCATAAATAGACACTACGAATATACTAGAATGCCCGAAGGATTGTAAAATGCAACGGCTACATTCCAACGACTAATGGAGAAGGTACTCAGAGGTTTGCAAAACATAGAGATGTTGGTCTATTTAGACGATATAATATTATATAGTAAAGATCTTCAAGAACATGAACAAAGAATTAGAACTCTTATGGAGAGACTCAGATATGCGAAACTAGTATTGCAACCAGACAAAATAGAGTTCTTTAGAAGAGAAGTCGGATTCCTAGGACACATTATAAACGCTAGAGGCATAGAGCCTAATCCAGAGAAAGTAGTCGCCATCGCAAAGCTTGCCACACCCAAAAATGCGGAAAATGTGAGAGAAGTACTCGGTATGTTTGGTTACTACAGAAAATACATAAAAGACTTTGCAAAAATCGTGAAACCTTTCAACGACTTATTAGAGAAAAATGTGAAATTTGAATGGACAGAAGAGTGTGAAAATAGTTATCAGTAACTAAAAGAATGTTTGATGAAAGAACCAATTTTACAATTTCCGGACTTTGATAAAGAATTTACATTAACTACAGATGCTTCTGATTACGCCATCGGTGCGGTACTCAGTCAAGAGAAAGACAGATTTGATCACCCAGTACAATATTTATCCAAAGCGCTCAACAAAGCTGAAAGAAATTATTCGACTACAGAAAAAGAGTGTCTTGCTGTATTATATACCTTGCACCAATTTAGATCATATTTGTTATGTAGAAAATTCACGCTAGTGAGCGATCATGAGCCACTGAACTGTATGCATAGCAGAAAAGATCCAGGACATAGATTAATGAGATGGTTGTTCAGATTCACCGGATATGAATATATCTTTAAATATAAACTAACAAGAAACTAACTAAGAAGAAATTAACAAGAAACTACCTAGCATCAAAGTGATGGCCATAGAAGAGAAACAAAAGAAACAAGAAAAATCATCAGCAAGCGCCACAATGTCATCCAAAATAGCAATACAACCACGAAGCCGAATACAATCAGCAGGTGACATAACAAATAAGCCCAGAGGAAGAGGGAGACCAATGGGCTCCAAAACTACTAAAGAAGCACCTAAGTTGAACCACAGCGTAATAGCACAAAAAACTAGAGCAAAACGTACGAAAACACAAAGTCCAGTAGGGCAACACATCAAGCAGGGCGCAATACCAATAGTACCCAAAACGGCCATATTGGGAAGAAAAACAAAAACAGAAAAGGCAGCAGAGACTGAAGTATCAACATCTAAAGCCATTACCGCAAAACAAAGAGAAATTCAAGAAAGTTTAAGTGATGCAGATTCAAATACATCGATGACAGTCAACCCATCCAGATGATCTTGGCTATCATCCACAGCCAATGAAGACAGTGATTTGGACAAACCTCCAATACCTGATCCCAGGTACAGTGGATTGCGACAAGAAGACTCGGAGACCACAGAAGGAGAAACACAAGACGAAGAAGTGTTTTCTTCAGGAGAAAGCCAAGACAAAACCATAAGCAACATCGCTATAGAAGTGAGTGCAGTAGAAACATCCCAAAATGAAGAAAATATCGAAGAAGAGTCAATGGATAACCTATCTATCAAAACAACCCTGACGAGAGAAGAAGTAGAAGAAGCAAGTAAAAGGTTTGAAGAAAGCATGAAAAGATATGAAATGGATAGAAGTACCAATACAAATGAATCAGACACCGAAATAGAAATACAAATGAAGATACCCTCGCACTTCTCAGATAATGATCATGTACCAGATGAAGTGCGCGAAGCAATTTATACATCAGATCCACGATTTTACACGGACGAAGAAGCGGGTGTGGACGGTGTACTGAAAAAGAGTGTTCAAAAATTAATAAAACGAGCACAACGAAAACTACAAGAAACACCAAACAAAGATGATACAGGGAACGAATCAGACGTTGAAAGTGTAACTGACATAATAAGACCACCACCAAGAAGAACGCTCTTAGTGACGCCAATAATAAATAGCGACAGTCCTACAGCCAACAGCACGACGAGAGGTAAAATCAGAAATCAAAAGAAATTAGGAGTGCTAAGTGAAATAGAGACGTGGATTCAAATAAATCGTTAATTATGTTTTGATGTTATTCGACATTGTTATTATTTTAATGATTCTGTTATCACTTCGTGCGAAATAAATGTAAGCAAAGGAAGCTTTAGTTAAAAATCTAATGAGCATGAGATTGATGCTTTTAGTTTATTCAATATAGAATAAGATGGAAAGTTTATTTTTTACTAGTTTCAAGCGTTTTTTATATTTGTACTTTTTTTTAGTTTGTAATGCCAGGGCTTGCGAACAGGTACCCTGTTTACCTCTGCGAGATTCTGAGTATAACTACACTAGTTATACTCTGTAATATTCTGGATTAAATAAATAAAAAAAAAAATGATGGAATTTATTGATTTTATTTATTGTAAGAGAATTTTATTTATAAGAAATAGTCACAATAATCTCAATGCAGTACACTAGTAGAAATAATAAAAGATACAAGTTTAAATAATATATATATATCAGTTGCAAAAACAATAACGCGGTAATATTCTTGATGGTTGATGTGGTGCGCTGGGTGGCTGTCGTCAGACTGACCGCTTCTTCCTTCTTCCGGACTCGGCTGTCCCTTTGGGTCCGGGCCATAAAACCCAGGTCTGTTTTCCGAGGCTAGTGGGGGGTCAGGAACTATGTGCGTAGGCGTCTCTATGTGTGTATGTGTGAGTATCGTTGAACTCCAACAAAATAAATACATAAAATGAAATTATATTTGTTTTATTGAAAAAATTAACAAATGAACTAAACTGACAAATATGGGGAACTCGATACGAGGATGAGGGGTAAGGGTGAAAATATTGAAAAATAAAAATTAAAAAAGGTAAAGATTAGAAATTCAAAATTTATAAAACAAAAATGTTGAATTTAAATATTGCGAAAGGTGATGTTTGTAGTTGAAATATTGCAAAAGCGATATATTTAGGAATTTACAAATTTAGGTTTTCCAAATAATACCATTCCAATATTCTGGGACTTAAAATTTTACCTTTCGTTATAATTCAATTCGTAAGTTTGGCGTTTTAAATATTTAATTTTCGAAATTTTTACCCTCATTCATGGATAGCGATGCCAAAAGTGGCATAACAGAAAGCGATAAATTTAAATAGTTTTAAAATCGAAGAAATTTCTGTAATTAAATTTTGAATATCTGGCCATTAATAAGGTAATAAAGACACAAACGTAACTGTGAAAAAATAATTTTTTAACTTTAATAAAAGTTATAAACATTCCCTTAAACTTTTTACGTACTTTTACCCGAATCACATTATTAAAATCATAAAAAATCCAATTTTGGCATTACAGTTCACCTCCACTCTCGTTATCGTAGCAAGTAAGTAACAGTGTAATAGCATGCGAACTAACTAGTGCGGCTGTGCCTCGGGTGAACGCGACGCGGCGCGGTGAGTGTGACGCGATGTATCTCGACGAACGCGGTAATGGCGGCGAGCTGAGTGTCGTGAGGACTCGTCGCCGGTTGCGATTGATGTAAGCTCTCGATCACTCTAGCTATCGTTTTCCTCCCGTATCGCACCTCCCCGCTATCGTTTTCCCCGTCCCTCCCGCCACTCCAACCAGCTACCGACCACAGCACGCTACCGAGCTACCGTTAGTAAGTAGTTTAACGAGTAGGTTAGGTTAGTCCTTTGTCAGAGTACCGTTAAGTAATTCTTAGGATGCACGAGCGTGTGCGTAAGGTATGAGTGAGCACTGGGTGTCGTCGCGCGGTCGTGTCGAGGTCGTTATATCGTGAATGGTTTTCGGGAATTAGAATGAGGGAGCGGGTTTGCACGATGCGGCATATGGAAAAATAAGCGTTTGATGGGTCGGGGAATCGCGTAACTCGCGAGAGTACGCCGCGACGGACGCGCTGGTCGTCGGGACCGGTAGACGACCAGAGAGGCGAGGCGGGTACTCGCCCGCACCGGCAAGTCGGCGGGCGGCGCGCTGACGAGCGTGGCGTCGGCGTCGATTGTTCGGTGGGCGCGAGTGATCTCCCCGGAGGGAGATAAGACTTTCTAAAATTTGTTGCGGGGCCGCGTGTGTAGGTTCGCTTCCCTTCACGATGACCCCTACCGGCTGTGTGGCGCACCGCATAATAATTAATTAAGTCAGCGTAGTGCCTCTGGATTGTAGAGGCCGTAGATTCTCGGCGGGTTGCCGTTGGTTGTTAAAAGAATAAATGAGAAATAAAGACGACATATCATACCCGCAGCAAGCTTTAATGAATTTCATAACCCACGACCCTGTTCGATACTCTACCCGCTCCTGGAGCTAGCCAAGCTCGACTCCCGCGTCGACGGGCCCCAACACACGGTGGCGCTCACACGGAAAGGGGATCGCGGGATCCTCGGCATCTCTATGCCTGGCGCCCTGGGCCGAGGCGGCCCGCCGCCGTGTATGCATTGGGGTGTGACGGCGCGCGAGACTAGATTTAGGGAGCGCTGGGCTACCGAGCAAACCCCAGCGTTTCACTATATATACCGAGCGGCGAGCGCAGCGGCGCAAGAGTAGGAGTAGCAGAGCTGCGGCGTAGCGCGCGCGTACTATAATGTATTAGTATGAATGGTTTTTGTATATAGGTGTGAATGTGTGAATGTATGAATGTGAAAGTAATTTAGGCGGCACGGTCCCCGCTCGCTCCAAGGCCTATATAAGGTCCCGCACGACCCGTACCAGCTCACTAGCCGAAGCGCAACTTAAGCGCCAGCGCAACTAAAGCGCCTAGTCCCTGCTCTTGAGCAATTTATGCCTTGAGCAGGTAAACAACTTAGAATATTTTCGAATATTTCTTATACTTATAAAATTTCAAGATAGGCAACGATATCACAACATAATGCTTATCCGTCTTATACTTGTAAAATTTCCAATTCATGTAAAAGAAAGACTTAGAAAAATTTCGTTACCGAATTCAAACTTATAAAATTTTCGAACACGAACAGTTAACACAAACTTAAGCGTATCTGCATAAGATCTCTTCTTGAAACATTATGATTCAATCAGATAACGCAACTTAAACGCATATCTATTTATTTATTTTTGTAAAAATCAAAGCGGATTTACTTATTTTATTTATGTGATACTTAGAATATATGCAAGATTTTCGCAATATTCTATTATAAATTTATGTGAATATATTTATTTTTGTTATAAAAAACGAAAATCTATTTATTGCAATAAACCCTCACTACCTGGTATCCCCGACCTGAACTACAAGTTTATATTATATTTATACGTAACTTGCCATGTCCGTTTCATTGTACTTATGATGTTTGTATGACGTTCTAACATATAAAAAGAAAATTTTAGTTGTTCACCAATAAACAGAATAAAACGGGCATGGCAAGTTACGCAGTAATTAACTTGAGAGTTGTTCCTTGCTTCATTCCGATTAAATATAATATAAACTTGACTTTGTTTGATTGATCTCAGTTCTTTTCTATCTGTAATTTTGTTGCGTAATATATCAAACTCGCCTAACCTTTTATTTTTTTAAAAGTTAATTTTTTTCTTAGATTTCAATTCTTTTTAGTGAATTTTTTTGAGTATTATATTATTCATATTTACATCGTAAGAATAAGAAATAAAAGTAAAAATATTAGCACCTTTCGCCTCCTAGATCTCATCTACCACCCTGTACAACTAGACACAGTACTTGAATAATTTTTATACCAAGAGACAGAAAACATCCTGAAACTTGTCATCGGCTACCCTGGTAAGCTAGTTACTGTTTCAGCACCGGAATGCAGAGTATGCACTAACAACCTCATAATTCTGAATATCGTAATATATTAAGTATTATATTTTCTTGAGAAAGCAATCCCCATCTGTATATAGCTTTGCGGCCAATTTCACGGTCCTAACACTTCTTGCGGCTAACATAACGGTCCTTTCACGTTTCGGGCTGAAGAAGAAAAAGGTGATTTTAGCAATTGTGGATTATACACTCACTTTTATTATTATAAAGATAAGCATCCTATTCACTAATATTTTAGATGGGAATCATAGTTTAGCTCAGAAAACATTCTAATGAGCCCAAAAACCTTACCACCACTAATAATAAGTATTTTTTTTGTATAATGAAAAATCCGAACACTAATATAGAAGTAAATAGTGTCACGGGAGCCGTGGCTTTGTCTGCCTTTCAAACTCGTCTTCGTGGCTTTACCGCGCCACTTGATAAATCTTATATCAATTTTGGGAAAGAAAGCAGTAAACTCCTCAACATATCGCAAAAAGCAAGCAAAGCGAGGATAAAATCTAAAATCGCAGTGCTTAAACTTAGCTACCCCATGCACCCTGGAGGTAATAATTTAATTAATTAAACTCCTCGAAACATCTAACGGAGGCGAGCGAAGCGAGAATAAAATGTAAAACCAATGCGCTTAAACCCAGCTACTCTACGCTTCTCGGAATCAATAATTTAATTTAAAAAAATCCTCGGCACATCAGAGGAAGGCAAGCAAAGCGATGATGAAATCTAAAAACAAAATGCTTAAATCCAGCTAATTCATGCTCTCCAAGGTCACTAATTTGTTTGAAAAAATTTTTGGCACATCGGAGGCAGGAGAGTGAAGCAAGGATTAAATCTAAAACCAAAGTGCTTAAACTTCGCTACCCCGTGCTCCCGAAAAGTAATAATTTATTTAATTAAACTCCTCGACTAATCTAAGAAAGACGAGCAAAGCGAGGTAAAAATTTAAAACCAAAATGCTTAAACCCAGCAACCTCATGCTCTCAGAGCTCAATAATTCATTCAAAAAAACTCTTTGCCACATCAAAGGAAGGCGAGTGAAGTAAGTATAAATCATAAACCAAAACGCTTAAACCCAGCTACACTCGGAATCAATAATTCATTTAAAAATCTTTTTTGCCACTTCGGAGGCAGGAGAGCGAAGCAAGGATAAATTAGAGAACCAATGCTCTGAACTTCAACGACACAATGCTTACTGAGCCTAATAATTCATTAAAAAAATTCCTTGGCACATCAAAGGAATGCTTGCAAAGCTAGTATGAAGCATATACCAAAGCGCTTAAAACCAGCTACTTCATGCTCCCCAAGCGCAATAATTTATTTAAAAAATATTTTTGGTACATCGGAGGTAGAAGAGCAAAGCGAAGATAAATTAAAAAACCAAAGCTCTAAAACCCAACGACACAATGCTTCTTGAGCTTAGTAATTTATTAAAAATAATCCTTGGTACATCAAAGAAAGGCTAGCAAAGCGAGTACAAATCATAATCCAAAGCACTTAAACCCAAAGGCACCACGTTCACTGAGCTCAATAATTTAATTTAAAAAAGTCCTTGTCACATCAAAGGAAGACGAGCAAAACAAGGATAAAATCTGAAACCAAAATGCTTAAACCCAGATACCCCATGCTTTCCGAGCTTAATAATTTATTAAAAATAATCCTTGGCACATCAAAGGAAGGCG
>QLSS01000063.1:686740-699654 GCA_024372645.1 Trichomalopsis sarcophagae | reverse complement strand
GCTTAATAATTTATTAAAAATAATCCTTGGCACATCAAAGGAAGGCGAGCAAAGCGAGTACAAATCATAAACCAGAGCACTTAATCTCGATTAGACCTCGCTCCCTGTGGTCAATAATTTCATCAATAAAACTGTTTGGTACAACAAAGGAAGGTACAGCAAAGCGAGGTCAAAATCTAAAACCAAAATGCTTAAAACCAGCTACCCCATGCTCTCCGAGCTCAATAATTTATTTAAAAAACTTTTTCAGTACGTCGGTGGCAGGAGAGCGAAGAGAGGATAAATTAAAAAATCAAAGTGCTGAAACCAAACGACACTATGTTTTCCGAGCTTAATAATTTATTCAAATAAACATCCTTGGCACTCTGAAGGAAGGCGAGCCAAGCAATTAATGATGCATTCTGAAACCCCCGGCTGATCCGCTAACGGGATAAGCTACAGTAAATTCCCCTTTTATTTACGTTAATACTCACGGCACCCTTACATGAATTCAGCTTATCCGATTTATACTACACGATCGAAATCACTAGCCAAGTGGCTGTCTCGACAAGCAAATACGACCGCGATTCAATGGCAATGGCACAAGTATCGGACTTGTGATACGCATACGGATATAAATGGGAATTTGACACCACCACGGTGACTCGACAAACCGTATCAAATATTCGCTAACTCCGAGGTAACCACGGAACAAAATATTCAACTATAATGGCTGCGGCGTCGGTTTGCTGGAACTCGTACGGCTTCCCCTTTGAATTCCGGATTTGGCTCGACGAGAAGCAACCTGAAAACCGCGAAATGACGCATACATAATCAAATCTCGCCGTTGGCTGCTGCTGTGTTCGATCTAATACCTGAAAAAGGGAAAAGGACGAACCAGACCGACACTCAGTCAATGGCGGCGCAACGGCGAGTAGTAGCGTGGAAATCTTAATTCCTCACGGCTGCATACATTGAGTTCTCCCGTAATGTCGGATCGTAAACGATCAACGACGGCATAACCTAACATACACTATGGACTCAAGGTCCCACTTGTCGCCAGTCGCAAGGGAAGAATCGCTCAAGGCTAGACTAAGGTCAACAGCGGCTCAACGCTCACGCGGATTTCCCGCCTCGAAGGGTCTGATTATACAATGGACTGACTAATCCGTGCGAAGTCAAGAAGAACGCGACGCGGCACTTACTTCTTACGATCTCGTAGACGGATATAAGAACCTCTGACCCTCGGGTGGACTGCTGGAACCTCCTCTCGAACTTGCCCTCACGTTCCCTCTCGACCTCTCGGCTCAACGGCGTTACCACCCCACGACTCTCCGACGATGCTCTAACCTCGACTCCTCGACATCTCAGCTTCTCAGATAGGAAATTGGCGAGACTCGGGTTGGCGGTATAACACTTGCGACTGGCTCGTGGCAGCGTCCGTACAGGAAAGAGCGCGGAGGAACCCGCAACCTAACGCGAGACCGGGGCGTCCCGGAAATACTGATCGCCGTGTCCCCTATAGTTGGCGTCGTCTGCGAGACCACCCGCGGAGTCAAGACTACAGCCTCATCCGGTTCCGCAGCGCGATATACGAACGCGAGAGTATTGTAGGCGCTGTCGTCGACACGAGTGCGACACCAGCGACCCGTATACCTACTTCGCGCTCGGGTCGTGGACTTCAACCACTATGCGTACGCGGCGAAGTGTGTAGGCACGTCTGTACACCGCTAGTGGCGTACGCGCGGAAAGTCATGGCGGTCGTAATGAGCGCCGGCGCTTCCTCTCTTCGCGCGCGCTATCTAACTACTCGCCCGCTCCCGCCTCGTCTCTAAGTTTTCGCGTCACTCACACCTCGTGGCTCTCCGCTCGCACATCCCGGTAAACGTTCCCCCAGGAGCTGTCACTACAATTCCTGGTGGAATGTTTCGGCAGGTCAATCGTGACCGTCAGCACGGAGGAGCGCGACGCGAACGGCGGCAGGCGGAAGCAGGTGCGCGGCGCGTACCGTCTATAGGCTCCTCCGGAGAGCCACAGTCGCTACATGCTCTTGACAGGTGAGTCTATACTCACCTGTCGAGCGGCTGTACTCGGGGAACATGCCGTGTTTCCGCTGATGCAGGACGGACTGTATCAAAGGCGAAACATCCTCGTACGCTCAACTACGGCGGCTGTATGTTCCCGACAGCACGTCACATCAATAATTTAATTTCAAAAACTCCTTAGCACATCGGAGGAAGGCAAGCAAAGCGAGGATAAAATCTAAAATCAAAATGCTTAAACCCAACAATTTCATGCTCTCTAAGCTTAATAATTTATTTAAAAAACATTTTCTACACATCGGAGGTAGGAGAGCGAAGCGAGGATAAATTAAAAAATCGAAGCGTTGAAATCAAACGACACCATGATTTCCAAGCTTAATAATTTATTTTAAAAAATCCTTGGCACATTAAAGGAAGGCAAGCGAAGTAAGTATCAATCATAAACCAATGAGCTTAAACCCAGCTACACTACGCTTCTGAAGCTCAATAATTCAATTAAAAAAACTCCTTGGCAAGTCAAAGTAAGGCATGCTAAGCGAGGATAAAATCTAAAACCAAAATGCTTAAATCCAGCTACTGCATGCTCTCCAAGCTTAATAATTTATTTAGAAAACATTTTCAGCACATCGTAGGTGGGAAACTTTTTTAGAATATTTAGAATAACAATCCATAAAAATATTTGAATAAAAAATAACAATTATAAGGGTTCATCTTATTATAATAAATACATAATTTACAAAACTTACCTAAAGTGGACAAGAACATTTTCTTACACACTTTTACACTTTTTAAAGAAACGTCGAAGGAGTACGTGTAAGGAAAACTCCTTCTACTATTAGATTTATTATTGAGTCACATAACACAGCATTGCGAGCAATGAAACCAACTGGCTAGTATGGTTAGAGAGGTTCTAAAACTGTGATAAAATTGATCTTCGTTGCTCTAATGTTGTTTTATTATAGCAGGAAAATTTGCACTGTGCACAAATCCAAGACCCATTGTTCTTTGAATAATTGGGGCACCCGATTTTCCTACACCTTTACTGTCTGAGTCTGTTGCATTTTTTGCCTTTGTGGAGTTCCACTCTGCTTCATTTCTTTGCTTTTTTCGTGTCAATTTTTCATTAGATATGTTCCTTCTATTTTTGGAAAATTCAACTCCTTCAGGTACCGAGTATGGCTTCTGGCTGGTTTGATTTTCTTCATCTTCATTGGAAACAATGTGTTCATGCTCACTGTTGTCATCTGAATCCACCAAATTGCTGTAATGTTCAAAACTGTCTGTATCTGAATCACTAGGTGTTTCAGTAAATTTATGAACGCCAGAGCAACCAGCTTCATCTGCGACAAATGAAATTTATACGTTTGTCATTTAAAAATATATTTACGTATATTGTTATATGAATTAACCTACCTGAAAATTGCTCTGCCGTAAGCATGACATTGTAAGCCAGTCGATCAGAAATGTTAGAATCAGCAGTCACTGCTTGGGGGTTCTCCGTTGTACCAAAGTCATTTTTATTTTTTGGAGCATTGCTCGTCCTACGGAATTGTGAATTTTCACTGTCCTGGTCATTAAATTGGCTCTCTAGAATGCAATAATTAAAGGTATATAAAAAGAATATTATTGAGATTCAATAAAAATCTTGTTTATATAATCTTAAAAACAAATTGTAAAATGGAAACTCACGCATTCGCTGGAATGTATCAGGGAAACTAAATAAACTATCCTCTTCATCAAATAACCTTGGTACGAAGCTAGTTGAATTTGAAATATCGAGAATAGAATCAGCTATACAAATAAATTAGAGAATCATTAGACCTTTTTTAAAAAATAAATTTAACTGGAATTAAAAAATACTTACAAGTATTCCCTTCACTGTTCATTCCGTTTCTAAAATCATTATTTGATGGAGCATTATCATTATTTTTCACTTTTGTTGCACTTGGTTTGCTCAAAAAACATGAAAAAAAATCGTAATCCGAATCTTAAATAAAAAGCAACAAAATCATGAAATCTTTTGTGATGTGGCTTCATAAAATCTTTTAACATTGATTATTTTACCTTCATCCATTATGTGAATAATTATAAACTCTTTTCGTTACCACTATAATATTTAATTTCACTTGTATATCACTCAATATTTAAAAATGAATAGCTACAGTAATAAACAATAATTTTTTTTCAGCAACAGCCTCAGCAGTAGCGGCATTTCGAAAAACGCGCGTCTCACGAGTGCTGTCAAACGCCAAATGAAACTTTCCAAGGTAGGTCAGTATATTTTCTAGATCATTATCCAAGCTTCTCCCGTTGTTTATGTTTGCCGATGCCCGGTATCGGTATGATTAAATTTATGTATACGGAGGTAAATTTATGTATGTATCGGTATGCTTAAATTTATGTATGCGCTAGCAGAAGATATCTACATATATATGGTTATGTGTGGGAGTGACAGGGCAAGTATGAGAACGGAGTGTGCGGGTAAAAATTAATCTAAAACGCCGTAGTGAAAGAGAAAATGAGACAAAGAGGGTTATACAAGTGTACCTCACTTATCCATCAGAGATAATTTTTTTTATATAACCTCAAATCTGTAAAGTAATATGTTTTACAGAAATGTTTCGAGTGTGGAGCCCATAATCCACCTAATTATGATATGTCTGGACTGCCAAGGATAGCACAGAGGACTGCGAGTGCACCTGTCCTTTGTTCGCTCCATATTCATAGACAAGTGGAAGGATATCGAACTGGATAAGATGAAGTTTGGTGGTAAGAGACAAGCTCTGGCATTATTTTAACTCTACGACCATTACTCAGAAGTATAATACTATAAAGCTGCTGCTTTGTATAGAGATAGGGTAGTTATTACATTTCTTTTATATAAACATGTAACTTTATTTGATACTAATGTTGATTCTATGTCAATTTATCATGCAACTTTCAGATAAACATACTGGCACCTGTCTAAACTTGGATTCTTATTAGTTCCAGTGCAAAATTTGTCACTCGTAGTTATGTGAATAGTAAAAAAGATTACAGTAGTTCAAGCTCGTATCAGAATGAATCGTCTGGCTCATCATCGTATCAAAATTTCAACACTCCAGACTTTAAGGCTCAAACTGAGAACTTCTTTTCAAAAAAAAAAAAAAATAAATAAAAATGCATTTTGTTCAACTTTGATAAAGAAAGTAGCTTGCGAAGGAGAGGACTACTGTTGGCACGAAGGTGTTGAGAAGCTGAGTGATTAATCTGAATGTTGCTATTCAAGAGAATGTCATCTTCATCTGTGTCAAATCAACGGCATTGGCTCCAGGGCAGACAAGGAGAGCTGTTTTGCTATTGCTACGTCAATGCATATTACAGGTATCACAATTATCATTTTCTTAATATTTCATTTTTGCTTTGCAGGCGGATAAGTGCGGCCGTGGTATGGGATGCTTCTGACGCGGGACGAGTCGTTCGCCACTGGAAATCCACTAATGGAGAGATTTGATGTTTGAAAAGGGATTGATTCATCGAACGAAAATGTAAGACGTGACTATTTATACCGTTTATATAAGGTATGAGTGGAGAGCTCCCTGCACCGACAGTCTGCTTCTCGGCCTCGTAGCTGGGCCGCAAAGCAGATGATCTCAAAGACGTCTTGGCTGTCGTCGCCCACAGGTATGTGCTTGAAATAATCAACGAAGCGCGCGGCGTCCCTGGCGAAGATGTCGTTGTCGATGATGAGGCTACGCAGCGCGTCGTACACGCCATCCCCACTGAAGGTGACCAGCGACCTGCGAAGAGCCGACGGTATATAATCGCGATGGCCGTGTGTGCGGCGAATGCTAGAATCACGTCTCACCTTTAAATATACCAATGTCTCTGGTATATAGTGTAACGGGGTATGAGTCCGAGCAACGAAATGTTGTTTCAACAACGGAATCGCGCTCCCTCGATGCGGCGGAGTGCTCCTCTACGCCCGCGATGTACCAACGTTGCATGCAACTATCTCAGCTGCTTTTAAGTCTTGGGTTGATACGCTGCCTGGTGCATGCTCGACTGCTCAGATGCGTTATCTATTTACTTGTAAATAACGCCCGCGGAGGCGGCGGTATTCGCAGGAAGGAACAAGGATCTGGCTTAACGAGTGAGGTCTATAAATGACGACAAAAATCACGTAAAATAATAAGTCTACGGTTATATTTTCAAACCGCGAAATAAACGTGATTTTACAATAAAGAAATAATGTTATGCGAGTCGCCAACAAATTTGCGACTCGCCGCGACGCCAACATAAAAGTACTCGCACGCGTGTATTACCGTGAAGGTCGCGCGCGCCGTATTGCCCTCGCGTGGATGATACTCATTCACACATACACGCTCTCATGCACTGCGCGCACACAAACCTCCACTCCTTCGGCGGTGACGTTCGTAGACTCGAACAAGCTGCAAGCCGTTCTCACCCTGGACCGCTGGGCTATCGTGGACACTGCATCGCTTCGCGTCACTCTCTCACTCACTCCAGTCGTTGCACTGTCAACACAGCACAACACTCTCGCACTCGCGTAATCTTGAGAACCTCTAGCGAAGTCGCGTGCTTTCCTATTGAAGGCCGAGATCTATCTGATCGCGTTCCTGCAGGATTAGCCCGCGCGCTCGCTCTCTCTATCTCTCTCGCCTATTGCCGAATTCCCACGTGTTTGTTGTCGCGTCCGCGACTATACGCGGTTTCACCGCGGCGCGGCGGTACTCTTACCGTTACGTCTGTTGTGATGCTTAACTCGTTACAATAGATACCTGGAATCTTGGAAGTTAGCGAGCAGCTGCTGATAGTCAGGAAATCTCTGGGCGACGCGATGCTTAATTAGCCGGAGGTATACGGATCTGCATTTAACCCGGGATTTTGGAGAATCACTGCGGTGTATAAGTGAGAGCTCGCGGTGTTTTGGGAAGAGAGACTGCAAAAGTGCTGTTTTTCGCGCGTAGTACCAGCCGTACTCTAAGCTGGATAATTTATCATCCGCGATACACGTGACGGATATTTTACTAATTTTCTGTAAAATAAAATAAAATAAACGAAGATTCGATCGAAAATATCGTCTCTCGCACGAGACGAAAAAAACACACTCTCACGCGAGTTATTAATCCTCTCGCGAAGTGATGTTCATTCATTGCTTCCCGAACCTCCGCGCGAAACCGGCCTCACCTCCGGGGCGAGACTTTTCACGACAATATCCCACGCTTTGCATAAACAAATCTAAGTGGGTGAAGACCTTGCCGGGTAACCTTGAGACGATATCAATTCTCGCCGACTGATTATTTTTAAAGCGAGAGAGAGGGAGAGGGCTCAACTCATGGTAATATCGCTCTCTGCGGCCAGATAAACAGTAATACAGCTTTATTTCCGGAAGTCTTGATCGAGAGATGATTCGGTGAAGCTCCGTGTACAGGTAAAAACGAAATCGCTTGAATAATATTGAGACTGAAAAAGATCAGCCGTGACTTCCACGATACTCCATTTGCTTGTACAGCGAGGCGTTTTTTCCTTGCGCGTTATTAGGCTAAGAAAATAGCGTTTTTATGTTTAGAGCGGGTTTATTTATACCCGCGAGAACGAAGCTTTGACCAAATACTGTTTTTGCGGCATTGTGAGACCTTGTGTGATTTTCTCTCTACGTCTATACACGCGCTGCAGGTTATTACGCTGACCATCTCATCATTCGCGATGAAGCGATTTTATTTTACGACTAACGTATAGTAAATCAGGCCGAATATTTTTGATGAAACTCGAAACTTCGTTTTTAGTATGGCGTAAAAGTTCGTTTGTTGTTGATGTTACATCAAAGAATCGTAATATCTTCGAGGAAAGTTATTTGAGCGTATATTTTTACACTTTTTATAAGTCAAAATATTTATTTGTTTATTTATGAACCAGACAAAAAATTACATATTATTTACATAATAGTAAAATTCCCGCAGAGGTAAACGCAGTTACCTATTCGCGACTTACACTTTAACAGTTTTACAATATGAAAGATTGATTAATAACATTTTAATAAAATTTGAATACAGAATACATAACAATTTTTAAATGCATTATCAATATTTCTTATTAATTTTATAAAAAGAAGAACATTTTTTTGTGAAGCTTAACTCATTCTTTCAGTTTATAAATATAATTCTTAGAGCATAAAGTTTTTGGGTTATTTGGCAGATCATTATAAACTCCTATGGCTTTAATATAACTATTCTTATTACTTATAGTCTTAAGTCTCCTAGGTATCTGAATGCTTTTATTCCTAGTTTTGCTTTCTGAATTTGAAAATTTAACTTTTAATGTGTTGTAGTGGTATATTAGTGATTCATATGCAAATAGTTGACCAATACTCAATGGATTATCCTGAACAAAATTATTTTTCTTTATGATTATCAACATTCTGTTTTGTAACCTTTGTAATAGATTGGTCGCAGTAGAGTAAGCACCACCCCAAGCTATTATACCGTAATTTATTACACTATGAAAAAATGCACAATACATCATTTTTAAAGTTTTAATTTGCATAAATCTTTTAATCTTTCTAAAAATAAATACCATATATTTCAACTTATTTATTAAATACTTTATATGATTTGTCCATTTCATATTATAATCAAAAATAATTCCTAAGTACTTGGTATTTTCAACTCTTTATGTCTTTGCCATCAATTTGTATTAAAAAATCTTTAAGTACGCTATCAGAGTATTTCCCGATAGTCATACAAACTGTTTTGTCAATGTTTAGTTATAGCTTATTTAGTGCAAGCCAGTTAGATATATTATACAAGTAGTTCGTCATTTTTTCCTCTACTCCTGTCCAAGAACTATCCGTCGAAATAATTGCTGTTTCATCCGAACATGATATTATTGAATTTTCAGGAATATTTTGCAAGAGATCATTAACATACATAATAAAAAACAGTGGACCTATGATAGTACCTTGTGATACACCAGTAGTAATTGTTTTGGATTCGCTTAAACAGTCATTCATTTTTACTCTTTGATTTCTACCTTGCAGATAACTAGTTATAAGTTTGTGTGACGTGCTTCTGATTCCATAATTGTAAAGTTTATCAAGTAGTAACTTATGATCTACCGTATCAAAAGCTTTCGCAAGATTGAGAAAAGTGATTGCAATCGGGGTACTATTGTCTAATTTTTCATAAATAATCTTGGTTATTTCTGCCAGAGCATCTTTCGCACCTCTATTTTTAACAAAACCATATTGATTACTGGATAAAACATTAAATGTACTAATAAAACTCAATATAAAAATAAAATTATTATTTATCTTTGGTAATTTGACGTTTACATTCATTGGTTGCACTATTTGATCACTCAATGTTTTGCCGATGCTACTAAAATAAGAGTTGAAATGGTTAGCAATATCTGTATGATTATTTATTAAATTTTTCCTATCATCATAAATCTGGTTTATATATCTTTTTTCGCATTTTTACCTAGTTTCTGTTCGATTACTCTCCACAGGTTTCTGGAATTATCACTATTTTTTACAACCTGTTCTCTATCATATATTATTTTTGCTTCTTTAATTACCCTATTTAAAATTTTAATATAATTCCGATATTCTATCTTTAGATTCACATTATTTGGTTCAGTTTTCCATAATTTGTATAGTATTTCTTTTCTTTCGCAAGAATTTAATATTGCCTTAGTGATCCATTTACTTCTGGGTACCTTGTTATTATGTTTATTGTTCAATTTCTTTATGAAAGTAGCCCGTTACACAATTATTTATTTTTTCTAACAATGTATTCACAGCTACATTAAGATCATGCATTGACAATACTGTACTCCATTTTTTTCTACTGGCTATACTACTTAATTTATCATAATTTAATTGTGTCATTGATTCTTCTATTTTTTTTTCTCAAATTTACTTAATGCTGTAAATAATGGGTAATGATATGTTACTGTACTTAATAATTTAAAATCTAAAGTGTGTATTGTCTTAGCTTTAGTAAATATATTATCAATGCATGTTCCAGTGTTATTATTCCTATCGGACGGCCTAGTAATACCTTGAAATTTCGGTAAATAACCATTATCCAAAAAATTGTTCAGAAATTCCTGAGTAATATTTCGGAGTAAGTTTACCTATTTCAATAATTTCAGTACTTTCAATAATGGAATTCTCAATATACATCACTGCACCATTCGATTTGTTTATTTTGCTATCATTGTAATATAATCTGTATCCGTTCAGATTAAAATAGTTTCAATATTCTATGTCCCAAGTTTCGACGCAAACTATAATACTAGGCTTAGTATTTAAGCTCTCAATAAGTGCTTGCCGTTGTAGAAAATTACCATTAAGGCTACGAATATTTAAGTATAAAATATATTCTTTTTTATATTTCACGTAATAATTGAGAGTGTGAACTAGTTTTCCGATATCGCAACGTTTTCACCCTCGTATCTCAAGTCTTTCTGCCCCAGTTAAGCTGAATCTTTTACAAAAAATAGACAATAAGATTTACATGCTTGTTCAATTGGAAATTTTCTTCATGAAAATTGCGTTGTAACTTTTTACACAAAAAAAAGAACTAAATCAGCTTTCGTCATTTAGTTCTTTTATTATCTTTGGCGACAGATTCTAATTTTTCACTGTTTTAAAACTTACCGTTTGAACAATTTCTAAAAAATTGCTTTTTAAAAATAACACTTATAAAAATTACACTTTGTAAACAATAATACTTTGTAAAAAACAACACCTTGTAAGAAGTAACATTTTCTTGCTTTTCAAAACTAGGATTTACATAAATATATATTCTTGAATAAGTTATGGGAAACAACGTCTTCTCTTACAGTAGTGCATAGAGTATATAGATTTTTCTTTCTGTAATAATTAAATAATGTCAATTTTCGATGAATTTAAAATTATTATGAATTCATATAAAAATAATATAAATATTATATAATATATTTTTAAGTACATTCATAATATTTAAATGATCAAAACATGACAATATTAAATATTACAAAGAGACAAATCATTTTAGAAAATTGAGCATGAAATCCATATACTCTGTACATTACGATAACATTTGAAAAAATAATGACAAATAATTAAAAATAATTACAAATAAGATCGCTTATCACTATATGCATTTCCAAATAAAAAGTATTCTTTGATTTTTCAAAAATAACGTAAAAGTGAAGGAATTTTACGTGATTTGGTGGGGGAGCCAAGTGGGGGGCGGTGGGGGGGACTATCGCCAAAACGATTATATAATATAGGAAGAAATTAACAACTTATCGTCCAACTATTTTCTGTCTATTTTTCGTAAAAGATGCAGCTTAACTGGGGCAGAAAGTCTTGAGATACGAGGGTGAAAACGTTGGAAAACTAGGCTGTCTTGTAAGGGCTGTAACTTTGGCTTCGACCAATGAGAATGAGCTCACCAAAAAAGGAATTGAAGGTCTTTCTGAGATGAAAACTTTAAGAAATTTTTTTGCTCAGAAAGCCTCAAAATTAAAGTATGCCAGTACTGCGCGACTGTCCGTCCTATAACGCGAAATATGGTTAAATAAGGCCCTGAACCCCAAATTCGAGGACTTCGTAGATATGCTAAAACCCAAATAACCAAACCAAAATAATCATATCTTTTTCTACTATATTTGGACTGTCTTTCTTGAAAATTTGAGCTAGATTGGGGCAGATAGACCTGAAATATAGAGGTGCCAATATGGCGATTTTGGAAAACTAGGCTGTCTTCTAAGGTCTATAACTTTTTATTGGAATGATAAATATGAGATTTTCAAAAGGGAAATTAAAGATTTTTCCAAGACGAAGATTTTAAGACTTTGATAGCTCAAATCGACTACAAAACAAAAAAATGGCATGCGATCGAATATACGCAAAAAGTGCAAAAAATGAGTGTTTACCTTTTGCCCTACAGAAAAGGCCCCTTTAAGTCTGAGGTTCTCGGACTTTTTTTCTAGAAAGCTGATGTTATAACGAGAAGATCTCTATTTTTTGGTTTAAAAATATTGATTAGGTAACCCTGTGCAAATGTTTGAAAATAGCCATTTTTTCACGATTTTCGAAAATTCAATAATTTATCACGGGAGCTAGGGGGCACCTAGAGGGCTAAAATTTTAGAAATAGCTGTTTTTTCTAATTTACTTTAACATACAAAATCGGCGGGCTGATTGTGCGACCCCCCCCCCCCTCCCGACACCGATTTGACGAAATTTATAGGAATGACCCATATGTAATGTTATAAACGTTATTTCAGCAACAAGGTAAGTGAGAGAGCAGAAAGCCCAGCTAGCGAACATAGAGAGAGAGAGAGAGAGAGAGAGAGAGAGAGAGAGAGAGAGAGAGAGAGAGAGAGAGAGAGAGAGAGAGAGAGAGAGAGAGAGAGAGAGCGGCGCGCGTGTATGAGTGTGTTGCGAGAGAGAGAGTGGGAAAAAGTCCGCGCTGCCCATGCTGCCGCGTTCCGCGCAAAGCACTACTTTGATTCCGACCGCCGAACCGAATAGTCAAACTCTTTTGTAGTCCCGGTGCTTTTGCGCGCGATAGCCCTGGAAGACAGTAGCTGTAACGGAGCCGCGTTCTTGGTGTGTCGCCGAGTACGAGCATTTTCCTGCGAAGGTCACCTTCACGCGTCGGTCATGAGCTGAGCAGCTATTGCCGCAAGTCCTTCCGTTGCACCTAGCCACACACACAAGGCCACGAAGCATCTTCCTGGCTACCCAGCGTGGGCCACGGTCATCGGATTGCGCCATTTCAGTAGTGTCACGAGGCATCCCTGCGAGCCAGCACAAAGGCGAATGTAAGTACCCGTTTGATCGCTATTCTCTCTCTCTCTCTCTCTCTCTCTCTCTCTCTCTCTCTCTCTCTCT
>QLSS01000063.1:639963-686730 GCA_024372645.1 Trichomalopsis sarcophagae | reverse complement strand
TCTCTCTCTCTCTCTCTCTCTCTCTCTCTCTCTCTCTCTCTCTCTCTGCATTAGGCTCTGCTTCGTCTCTCTCTTGCCTAGCGTTACGAGTGTATCATTCTTTACTTAGTTTTATATAAATCCAACTAGAATTTCAACCTGTGCTTGGTTATTTCGCACCTGACCCTCTGCCTTTTCCCCGCGTTCATCTCTCTCGATTATACATCCCATCCGCGATTAAGCTACGTAGCATCAACTCTCACGACACCTCTGCGGGCTCACGTGTTCGAGGACGAGCACGTACAGCATACTGCGCTACGGGCCAGGCTCCGCACAGCCCATAAGGAGCCTGCAACGAACTGCTGCTTTTACTCCTCTCGCTATTCGATAGATCAGTGAATACGTCACTAACTCCTTATACACGGATGTATCTCTAGATAACTGGAGTCAATGGATAGTAAGTAATTGCTATATACTTTTTAATTCTGTTTATTAGAACTTGGCAGTGTTGACTATCGTTTGCAACATGCTTAGTATCGTACTGTGTTGTTATGCTTAGTATCGTACGTATTGTTACTATATAGGCAATTTATGCAGCACGTTTCATTTATCCTGTTACAGTAGACACTATTATGAGATCCAGCACATTTCAAACACACCTTTTTATTAGAGCATTTATTTCCATTATGCCCAAACCTACCACAATTGAAACAAGGTTGTAGGTTTAAGTCATCATAAACTCTGCAATTGTGGTATCTTACAAAAATCCTGTTTTTGCTTTCTCTAATGTGTTTGTATATTTCAGCAGAAACTTCTAAAATGACACTTTCTAATTTTGTTATTTTATTTACATACATGTGCACAACTGTACATTTACTTTCAAATTTCTTAAAGTTTATAGTATTTATATCCTCTTCTATAGTTTTTATGTCCATTTGTTCGTAGTTATTAAATCAGACTACATTGAGCTTGGGTTCTTTAACTTCTTCGCTTTCAATAGTACATGTATTGGACAATTTCTTAGTTAGCGATTTTTCGGTATCAATACCACTTGCTTCATTCATGCAGCTAATAATAACTGCACTATCATTCTTGAATATCACTTTCTTTGTTTGAATTGATTTTTCTTTGTTCAAATATTGAGTGACATTTCTCTTCAGGTCATTACCATCATCTGTATTTTTCTTTCTTATAATGATTTTGGGAATTCGTTTTTGTTTAGAAATTTCATCAGTAAGAACTTGCGAAAAGGACTTGTTCTTAACTTGTTTAACACGATTCAGATGTTCTTTGAGTAATGAGTTTTTATCTTGTAGTTCAATGTGTAATAATTTTAGTAACTTGTTTTCTTTCTTTAGATTATGTATATCTTTTGATTCATCCTCATCTTGCTGACTGACACTGGAAGTATTATCTTCTTCTTAATACCATTTCTCTTATTTCATTTATCATACCTAAACTTAACTGTGCAATTACTTTTCTTGTATCTTCATTTAGTGTTGACTCATCGTAGTTTGAGGTTATGGCATTATGTTCAGGGCAAATTACCATATTTTCTCCAATGAATTTCGTGTTATTCAATCTTTCAACGCAACTTTTATGATAAACATCACCACAAATAAAATACATCACAATTGAAACTTTTATATTTTGATGGCACTTGTAAAAATTTATATCAGCCTTGTCAGGCGGCTTACTTTCAGGTGGCACCATCGTGATGACTCTGCCTCGCAATTCGAACTTGACGTTCACCTAATGGCGCCGAATAATATCTGTCTTAATTGCCCGTCGAGTCTTATTTCAATTTTATTTGCATATTGATAGCTGTTGTTTGGTTCGGCGGTTCCGAAGCGACACTCGAGCTTGATGGCCCAGCTGCGCGTGAACTTGTCCACGTCGCTCTCTTAGCGGCCGCTTGAGGCGAGCACGTCGTCGTACGGCTCGTTTGTCATCGTGCCGAGCAACCTGACTGTCTTGACGTGGTACTAGCCGGTCAGCTCGAGCGTTCACAGGTCGTACGTGCGATGATACGTTTATTTAAAGATCTCGTGATGTTTTTTAAAATTATTTTAAGCAGCTGTGTTTAACAAAAAAATACGTCTTTTTTGGACGGCTGCTACCCTTGCACTTCCTCAGGATTCCTTGAACTTGCTTTTTAATATTTCAAGTGCCATTTTTAAACTGGATCATATTCGACAGCGATACTGTTTTTTTCACGGTTGACTGGATGCAAAAATATCTATACCAGCTCTAAGCACGGTCCTTCTATCCGAGCGTATCTGTCGGCTGTGATCATCGTTCATAAAAAGCTATAAAAATTCTACAATAAACTATAATCCCTTGTGCGTGCCGATATATTTTGTATTTAATATTTTATTTTTTTTTTATTTTTATATTTTATTTGATATTGTATCGACGAAAAACGTATTACTATGTGCGGTCCTTGAATCCTGTCTGAAAAGAAAATTGCGTTTACGATACGACGTTTCCGAAGACTTTTCCTCGATACGACGTTCTCCGCTCGATAAATAAAAACTTCTTAACCTGATTTCGAGCTCCTCCCAGGTTCGATAGTCGCTGGTGTGATTTCGTTGCCATTGCAGGGCTTCTCCTCGTAGCAATTCAGGGGCTCCTTGCAGCAGCTGTTCACCGGTAAATCCGTACAAGGCCTGTAATTCCTGAACCCGTAATAAGAAAGCGTAGACGTCACTCCCCTCAAAGTGATTCAACTTCCATTTGCGTATCTGGTCGAGAACTTTGTTTTCTCCTGGTGGTAATTCCGGTGAATCTTCTGCTTTCCCGACAAAATCCCGTGGATTCGTTCGGCAATATCGAACTTGTCATTGTCGAAGCTCTACTACGGTACCCTCGCAGTTGAGGTTTTTCCCCGCAGTTCGGAGATGAGCTGCTCCCTGTTGAGGCTCCTTAATCAGGTCCCTGTTTGAGCGCCATGTAACGGTTTAACTTTTCCCAAGAGACTGGATAGTCAGTCGGTTCCATGATTAGAATAGGAGAAAGGAGCAAAAAAGAGTCAGTTTTAATATTCTCAACAATAACAAAATATATTTCTCAGTTAAACAATAGCATTTGGTATCAGTTGTTAAACCCCAGCTGAAACAGAAATCAATTATGAGTTTTGTTAAAAATACTTCGCCTTTACAAGTAGAATTGTTTAAACAAAGTCGGTTAGCAATTTACAAGAACATATACGCCATGTCGTTACAAGCAAGATTCAGTGTATGCATCTGTGGTGTATCGATTCGGTGCGGTATGACGGGTCGCTGGCGGATTTTGAGGTTAGGAATGTGTCGTGTAACAACGATTCCGACCACTCTGTGTGCGAACAGTAATGGCCGGGATAGTGTCACGGTGTTTTGAGGTTATCCCTCGGATTCGTGAAGTCGTGAGCGCACGGCTTCACAAAACTTTGTCGCTCGTCTCGTTCTTCACTTTATCCTGTGTGCACACAGAGATAAAGCGAGTCACAAGATGTCGGCGTAAGGCTGGCTTTGTTGGTTAGGAATTTACTATTGTTTCACCAGGACGTAAGCATACGACTGGGTGAATCGCTGGTGGAACTATTATTACTTCCTTAACCCTGTGGGCACACAGTGGCAGAGGGAGGCAGCAATGTGTCGCAATGTAGGTTATGATTTTACGGTGGCATCGGGTGTCATTTGGATGTTCCGGGTTGCCACGTGGGCTCACGAGACGATTTCGTCGGCGTAAGTCTATCTCTCGCTTTTACGATACTACCCGGAGTATAGCTCAAGTAGAACTGCCGGTTGCGCTGCGCGATCCGTCTTATAAAGACGCGCGGCGCGGATGTGTATAGGTGCGTTCAGGGCGCACCACGTGCGCCGCTCGCGCCGCCTGGCGCGTTGCCGCTGAGTTGCTCCGTGCTCGTATGGGCTCTCCCTGCGGATGTTGCGCGCGCGCTCGCTCGCTGTGCATCGCTCGCTTCTTTTTTAATAAATTATTGCTTTCGGAAAGTACAAGGGTAGTTTAGTTTAAGCGCTTTAATTTTTTATTTTTACTCGCTTTTCTCAACTTTCTCTGATGTGACGAAAATTATTCCTAAATAAATTATTGATCTTGAGAAAAGTGGTGTAGATGGATTTCAACGCTTTCCTCCGATATACCATAGTGTCGTTTTAATGCATTATTGCTCTTAGAGAGCACGGGGTAGTTGGGTTTAAGCGCTTTGGCTTTTTATTTTATCCTTGCTTCGCTCGGCTTTCTCCATTATGACAAGGAATTTTTTTAGATAAATTATTGAGCGTACTGAAAGTAGTAGAAATTATTATTCACCGGGAGAATGGTAAAGCTAGATTTAGGCACTTTATTTTAGATTTTATCATCGTTTTGCTCTCCTTTCTTTGAAGTGCTAAAAAGTTGTGGTAGCCATGTTTAAACGCTTTAGTTTTGGATTTCATCCTTTCTTTGCTCGCCTTTCTCTGATGAGACGATGAGTTTTCCTGAATAAATTATTTAGCTAGAGGTAAGTGCTGAGCATCAGCGTCCTGGACACAGACACAGCAATAGGGGTAAGACGTATTTCGGTGACAGCAACGGCAGTAAAAGCAGAATCCGCATCATCCTCACGAACAGCTCTCCTCTTGATCAGTGGTCTAGCAGAGGTAATATCTTTCACTGTCAGCTGAGCGTCCAGTGGCTTAAGGGCTGCATATGCCAGAAGTCTATGAGACGTTGCTTGAGAAGAAGCAAGCTCTGTATTGACCAGCTCTGCAGAGAGTTTAGCCTGGGACGATACTACTCTATCCGGTTGAACTTGAATCCTAGCATTAGAGCCACGGAGTTACCGAATGGTCTCAAGGTCAAGTGCCGAGTCCGAAGAAGAATCCGTAGAGGGACTAGCTCCTTTCGCAAGTAACTGATCAAGCTTTCCTTTGATGTCGACCTGCTCAGCCCTCCGAACGGCCACATCAGCCTCCACCACCGTAACCCAGTTCATTAGCCGTGGAATTTTGTCCAAAGACTCCAAGGATTATTCAATCGCCGACATTCAGAGAAAGAGAGAGAGAGAGAGAGAGAGAGAATACACATTTTAAGTGATTTTAAGTGATTTTAAGATATTTTAAGTGATTTTAAGTGATTTTAAGTGATTTTAAGTGATTTTAAGTAATGTTAAGTGATTTTAAGTGGTTGTACGTGACTTTAGGTGGTTTTAAGTGATTTTAAGTGATTTCATTGATTTGATCCCAAGAAATAAATCAAATACTGAAAAACACGCTTTTCTGTGTTACGCTATGACCGAACATTTTTCCTACTCGTCCACTCATGTGCAGCACGCCTTGAATAATTTTATCCATCAAATAGAAAAATACAAAAACTGCGTATGTCATTATGTATGGAGTGAAAATAATTTTGATATTAAAGCGATACATAATTTAGAAGAAAGCTATAACAACATAAGGAAGCAATAACTACATAATAATATTACTAAATGATAATACATTGTTTGAATTTAATTAAAATTTAAATAACAAGTATAATGCTCTAATGTTATAATTGTATTACTTATGATTTTAAAATAAAATTATTATAAAATTATATTTAAATAATGGTGTATTATTTTATTACTGTTATTGTTTTGTTAAGTCACAATTCCGACCTGTGGCTTGCATGTTTCCCGCATCTGCGGTGCCTGGTAGAGAGCGTTTACAACGCTCTCGAGTTTTCGCCTAGCGGTCCTTCGCTTTATTGCCTCACTGCAATAATGCAATCCGCCGCGCGCGCTAATCCCCCAGACGAGGCAGTCCCCGGATTTTTGGCAGCTTAGCGGTCTGTCGCCTATTGCACTTAAAGCAATAATACGATAGGCCGCGCGTGCGCTTCATAATCTTCGGAATTTCCAAAAAAGCACACGCGCCACTCCGCTAAAGTGCTCAAGCTATCCCAACCCTTCGTGCCTCATTAGCGAGACCAACGTCTTCACTCCGAGGCCTAAAAGGTTGCTTCTCTGGGGTCACTCGCCACTCTCGCTCGAACTAAAGACTTTCACAGGCCTAGGCCTTTCTGCCTGTCCTGCAGTCTGCGTTCTGCCGAGCCAAACAAAGTGATTGTAGTAATTCCAAGCTCTCAAAATAAATACAAAGACCAATTGAACACACGTGTACAATTTCTCCCTACCTCACCTCTACAAGCGCTTGGAGACTATAGACCTGTAATTAATTATTGAATTTTTACTTACTTGGGTTTTTAACTGCTTGGGCTGGAAACTCTGTTGCTGTGCTGTAGTCAGGCTTATACAGGATGGATATATTCAATAGAAAAATACTTGTAGTTGTTGACTCTCGATTTATTCAAGATAAAGTTCTATAGGTATCGGGATCGCGACTTAAGCCTGGATAACTCTTGTCGACAGGAGAGTCGTACAAGAGTCCAGATCAAGTGTATAAATACAACTGGTCATTCGGCGTATACAGGGGATACTCATTAACCTCGCTGATCTACTTATTAATCTGAGTCGTCAGTTTTCGTCTTCGTAACAATTCCGCTGATATTGCTTAAATGCAATACATCGCAGGATGTCACAGTTTCATGTTTCTATTGTCATAAATTTGTGGATCACACACACACACACATACACACACACACAAACACACAAACACACTTCGAGTTCTAGCCACGAGTAGGCGCGTAGAGGGGGGAGTAGTTCAAGTGGGGAGCGCGCGCAGCGCTGGCCCCGCGACCATGTGTTGCCGCATGAGGAGAGCTTGTCCTCTTTCTCTCCGCATCGCTTCTACCGATAGGACGCCTACGCTCTCTCCTAAGCTCTCGATCCACCTCGAAGCAACCGCATTCGTGCGCCATTGCAGCTCACCTTCACTCTAGTTATCGTAGCAAGTAAGTAACAGTGTATTAGTGTGCGAATTAACTAGTGCGGCTGTGCCTCGGGTGAACGCGACGCGACTCGGTCAGTGTGACGCGATGTATCTCGACGAACGCGGTAATGGCGGCGAGCCGAGTGTCGTGAGGACTCGTCGCCTGTTGCGATTGTTGTAAGCTCTCGATCGTTCTCGCTATCGTTTCCTTGACGCTACCGTCGTCCCTCATTCAAGCTACCGTCTGCCTGTTCCACGCCCTAGCTCTCGATCGTTCCCGCTATCGTTCCCTTGAAGCTACCGTTGCCTTTCATTGAAGTTACCGTTTGCCTGTCCCGCGCCCTAGCTCTCGATCGTTTTCGCTATCGTCCCCTTGACGCTACCATTATCCCTCACTCAAGCTATCGTTTGTCTCTCCCACGCCCTCGCTTTCGCACAAGTCCTCGCTATCGTTGCCCAGGTAGGGCGTATATCTCCTCGCTATCGTTCTCCTCCCGTATCGCACCTCCCCGCTATCGTTTCCCTCGTCCCTCCCGCCACTCCAATCAGCTACCGATTATTGTACACTACCAAGCTACCGTTAGTAAGTAATTTAGCGATTAGGTTAGGGTAGTCCTTTATCGGAGTATTGTTAAGTAATTCTTAGGATGCACGAGCGTGTGTATAAGTACGAGTGAGCACTGGGTGTCGTCGCGCGGTCGTGTCGAGGTCGTCATATCGTGAATGGCTTTCGGGAATTAAAAATAAGGGAGCGGGTTTGCACGATGCGGTGTATGGTAAAATAAGCGTTTGATGGGTCGGGGAATCGCGTAACTCGCGAGAGTACGCCGCGATGGACGCGCTGGTCGTCGGGGCCGGTAGACGACCAGAGAGGCGAGGCGGGTACTCGCCCGCACCGGCAAGTCGGCGGGCGGCGCGCTGACGAGCGTGGCGTCGGCGTCGATTGTTCGGTGGGCGCGAGTGATCTCTCCGGAGGGAGATAAGAATTTCTAAAAATTGTTGCGGGGCCGCGTGCGTAAATTCGCTTTCCCTCACGATGACCTCGACCGGCGGTGTGGCGCACCGCATAATAGTTAATTAAGTCAGCGTAGTGCCTCTGGATTGTAGAGGCCGTAGATTCTCGGCGGGTTGCCGTTGGTTGTCAAAAGAATAAATGAGAAATAAAGACGACATATCATATCCGCAGCAAGCTTTAATGAGTTTCATAACCGACGACCCTGTTCGATACTCTACCCGCTCCTGGAGCTAGCCTAGCTCAACTCCCGCGCCGCCGGGCCCCAACACACGGTGGCGCTCACACGGAAAGGGGATCGCGGGATCCTCGGCATCTCTATGCGAGGCGCCCTGGGCCGAGGCGGCCCGCCGCCGTGTATGCATTGGGGTGTGACGGCGCGCGAGACTAGATTTAGGGAGCGCTGGGCTGTCGAGCAAACCCCAGCGTTTCAATCCCTATATATATATATATATATATATATATATTTAAAAGTTAATTTATATATATATATATATATATATATATATATATAAAAATTAACTTTTAAAAAAGTAAAAGGTTAGGCGAGTTTGATATATTCTGCAACAAAATTACAGATAGAAAAGAACTGAGATCAATCAAACAAAGTCAAGTTTATTATATTTAATCGTAATGAAGCAAGGAATAACTCTCAAGATAATTACTACGTAACTTGCCATGCCCGTTTCATTTTGTTTATTGGTCAACAACTAACATTTTCTTTTTATATATTAGAACGTCATACAAAGTAGATAGGCTATAGGCATACCAAAACATAGGCATACTAAAACACCCCCTCTAGTCTCAGAGTGTTTTGGTACCCGATGGAAGAGTAGGGATCCCCTCTCTCTCGCCAAGATACTAAAACACCCTCTCTCCTCTCAGAGTGTTTTAGTACCCGACGAGAGAGTGGGGATAATTTTCCTCTCTCTATTATGTTTTGGAATGCCTATAACATTCTCTACTTTTTTTAATTTTTTTATTTTTTATTTTATTTTACAGTTTATGCTGATAGAACAATTTTATGAGTTTGACGTTGTGCAATGCACAGGTCGTCTTATAGCTTGGATTATGATTTGTGCATACTGTGACGCACTTAAAAGATGGTTTTGACGGATAGCCATACTGTTCAATATTGTGAACAGGAAATTTGAATCGTTGAAGCCATTTCTGTTTTAATGCACCCATTACAAAAATTTTTGATGCATCATGTAAAGCGTCACGAAGCAAGTTTCCGATTTGAGAGTAGTCATGTCCATCCGTTTTCCACCTGATGCCATGATAATTATGTTTGAGCCATTTGTTTTCCCTTTGCATTTTGTCTGAGAGTTTTTTCCATGAGAAGGGATTTTTGAATGTTAGAACAATAGGATCTGCACTATTTTCCTCGAGAGGTATGATTGCTAATTCCTTTAGAATATAATCTTCTTCGGTTTGCTTGAAACCAGTCATGTCTACTGCATATTCCATTTTCCGGAGCAGCCTAGACGAGCTTCTTGACATTTCAATTGATAGGATTGTACTGAACGATGCGATCGTGTAAGATTAGGCAGTATGCTGAAGTGTTAGCAGGAAAATCTTTTTTAGCCTCAAACTCCAGACGTACATCGACAGGAGCGCTCTTGAGAGATTCGTTTTGTCGTGAACAGTCAATAACTATGAGTGGTTCATTCTTGATGAACATAGGCTTTGTCAGCAATGGCTGCGGCTCTCTTCCATAGTATGATTTTTGAAAATTAGCATTCATATCATAGAGAATTGCATACTGATTGTTATATATGTCGAGATTCATATTTTTGTATGGATAATATTGTGAATTTAAGAAAAGTTTCACATTACTTATCTCACAATGATCAAATCTACTGGCATTTGCAGTTCTTGCAGCTTTTCTCTTTGTTTGTAGTCCGAGAGTTACAAAACGAGGTTTCTCCAATTGATTTGAAGTTTTCACTGTCCAGACGTGTTTATTCGTGCTTGGCAGTAGAGGATATTCAAATATCTCCCAAGAACGAAAACACAGAGATGGGGTTATCCTTACCAATGAAATTCAATAGCTGAATTTTTAGTTTATCTGATGCAATAACATATGGCATTAACCATTCTATCTTTGTTATTTTTACTTCACAATCTTCATAAGTAGTTACGCCAGATGATGTAGTTCCATTCTGGATTATTGCATTTAAGTCGCTTCTCGATCTTGTAAGAATGAGCTCATGCTTCATATTAACTATAATTTTTTTATAGTCTTCTGCAAAGCCCAAGATCATACTCAGCGGAATCGCTACGTCAAAGTTTCCCTTTTCATCGACAAACGTTTTGGTATTTTCTTCATCACCAAGCCAGCCTGCGTTTTCTAGCATGTTATTCTGATTCGAGTTAAATGAAGTCCATCCTTTCATAACACTGCTCAGACCGACATTTTTACTTTTATCTATCTCCACAGCATTAATCTCATAACGAATTTCATCAAACAGATGACAAATGCCATTGTTCACGAATTTAGTTTTAGTTGGTGCTGTTAAACCATCTTTTAGTTTCAATTTTCTACATACATGGATAGAACTACGCGATGGTAAGAGGCATAGATCTTGATGTTGTATAGAAATACGAATTTCATCACTATTATCAAAGCTTAATCATGAGTATGGTTGATGGGCGTGTACCTCGTAATGAGCAATAGACTCATCGAAGACGACACCTGATTGAATGCTTAGAATTTCATCCATTTTTCTTGAAGCAGCAAAGAATTATACACGTGAATTTTTTCCACGAACTTTTAGTCCTAGGCTTTTCAGAAACTGAATGCTCTTCCGTGTTAACATTTTGAGTTTCTTTGGTCGACTGATGACTGGTTGACATGATGGCTGACTTATATATGTTCCAGAATTGTAAACGATACCCATTATACAGATTTGATGTGAAGTCTAATAGTAATTTCCTCTCCTCGAAAATTCACCAAATTTCCGTCCTGATCTACAATTCGAATTTGTAGATGATCTATGCACTTGACACTGAGTGGTAGATATATCACATGAGACGGAACTTCTAAGATTTTATATCCTGGAGGCACTCTCGGAAAGAACTCATGGATTGTATGAACTTTCTTATTATTGATGTAAGCACCTGCAGTAATGTTGTACTCCACTCTGAGTGCATTGATTCTCAATATTTTCACAGGTAAATCAGAGCTGTGTTGAATGTTCTCTTTGAGAATGCGAGGAGCGAAGCCAAGGAGACGGCCTATTGAATCGCGAGGTTTGAGATCTATCTGATGACTGCAGAGAATTTCACTTCTAAGAGTATTGTTGTTGGCTTTCAAAGAAAATTCAATTCCTTTGGATTTCAAAGTTTCTTGTAAAAATTGATTTATAGCATCAATTTCATAGCTACCCGTAGGGATAGTGATCATATTATTTTTGCTCAAATGAAGTTTATTATTTGAATGGTCAACATTGGGAATAGAGTTGAATGTTAAAAGTTCAACTAATCCCAAGACAAAATTTTTATGCTGTGGTACTTCAATCGAAGGAAAATCTAAGACAGATGAGTTTCCTGAGAGACTCAGAGAGAAGCTATCTTTCATGACTGATCGGATGCTAATGAATCTATTCGTCTGCGAACATCTCTTTTATAGTCTTCCTGCTAAGAAGTAGAGACAAAGATGACCACATATAAATGAGTCAAAATTTTTATATCTTTTGTAATTGTATCATGAGATCCTTGGGAGGTTTGAGATCACCAAAACTATCGAAATAAAGTACTTCAGGACCACGTTTGCGATAGCAAACCCAGTGAGTTCCTCTATTTTGAAAATCGTCCAAGTTTACTACAGCTGTTTCATTACGCCATGGACTATCGGGTGGTAGATTATTTCTCATGAAAACACCACGGAAATCTCAAATTTTCATCATATGAGCATATTTTTTTAGATCGTAGTCAGTCAGCGCACGATTTGGCAAAGTTAAATCGAACTTTTTTTTTCTACTGACACGATGACCACGACCGATATGAGGTTTCATAAATAATCCCATTCCACTTTTATACGGCTTAAGATGAAGACCTTTGCCTAAAGCAATAGCTTCTATGGTCTCGTTATACCTCATACTTTCTTCATAATTTTTCTGCGCAGCTTTAGCATCATTAACTGCTTTAGCTATTCCAGCAGCACATCCTGCTAGAGCACCGATGGCACTTAGTCCTGCGAACAATGGAATGAGAAAAGGAAGAACTCCACCAATTTTTGACGGAAGCGGCAGAACACGTGGAATGATAACTTTTTTCTTTTCAAAACAGGAGAAAGATGACTTTGAAAAAGTCATCGGTGATACTCTAAAACCAGTCATCACACCATTTGAGAAACTTGATGAGATGAAAAGTGAATGCCCACTGCAGCAACCATTTAATCATATTTTGGATAAAAACAGCAGCAGTAAGAAAATGAAAAAACGAATGGGAATTGATCGATCGAGTTTAATGGATTATACTGTTTATGATGATGATGATGATGTTTTTGACACAATAACCAATTCTACATTTAAATCCGCTAGTGGAAAAAATGAGTCAGCTGAAGACTTGTTATCATTGTTAGATAAAAGCCGTAGAACGATTGATAATATATGCGGAGTGCGAAAGGTTGATGATGTGTATATGATTGGTGATTCAGAAATTGAATTTGATGATAAATATGTCAAAGTCAGAAATAAAAGTTATCCTAAAACGAATGGACTAATGGAATTGCTATTTAAAAAATATCCGGATGATCTTCTTCTGAGCGCATCAGACCGTGCAAATTGTTGCAAATGTTCATTGGAAAAAATTCAGCAAAGATAAATCTATACGAATGTCGAGAAGTAATAAATATAAGAATGTTTTAGCACCAAGTTCCACAGCACTCCACGTAAAAAGAACGTAAACAGCAGCGGATGAGGACTTATACCTAAATATAAAACAGCTAAGAAAAATTCTTCCATTGATCTCGTCTACTGGGATGATAAAAATGAGCTTACTGAGAGACTTCGATTATTGATTGCCGAACGATCAGCTGGAAATAATAATCACGTCAATGAAATCCAGTCGATTATTGAGGAATTAAGCGAAGCTGGGCATATATATTGACATGCAACTTTCTATTTTGCATCAGTATTACCATGAGTCTCGATGTGTTTGGAAGAAAACTTGAGGGCTCGCAAGTGAGTCGCGGTCCTCCAGGCAATGGTTTCAATTTTACACCGGACGGTGATTTTGATTTAGAAAATAAGCGACTGTGCAACCTAGGACAGCCCATTCATCCAAACGATGCAATCACCTTGCATTCACTGAAAGTTATTCTACAAATTGAAATAAATTATATAGCTGCTAAAATTACTGGAATTAGTGAAGTTATAGAAGAATATAAACAGCAAGTTGAAAAACAGCAATTGGAAGTGAATACAAAATTGCGTTATCTTTATAGTACAACTCTTCGCAATTACTCTGGTGTTGATTATATCATTGAAGAAGTGAACAAACAATTAAAAGTTCGTATAGACAATTTTCCAGATGGATTTTCATCTACTGTAAACGATGATGGAACGTCAAAGAGTAGCTGAAGAGCTACACAAGCCAGCACGTCGGCGATACATGAGAAGAAAATATGTCATACGTGGAATAGACGAGACTTGGCAGGCTGATCTTGTAGAAATGATACCATATTCTAAAGAGAATAAAGGTTTTCATTACATACTCACTGTTATAGATATAATTTCAAAGTATGCATGGGCCGTGCCAGTCAAGTCAAAGAGTGGTAACAATGTTACTACAGCCAATACTGAAAGAAGGGCGAGTACCGAAGAATCTACAAACTGACCAAGGAAAAGAATTTTACAATTCTATTTTTCAAAAACTTATGAAATAGCACAATATACACTTATATTCTTCGCCTAGTAATCTTCATGCAAGTATATGCGAACGATTTAATAGAACGTTAAAAAATGCAATGTGGACAGAATTCAGCAAACAAGGAAGCTATCAATGGTTGGATATTCTACCTAACTTGCTCAAAGCATACAATTCGAGAAAGCATCGGAAGACAGGAATCGAGCCTGAAAATGTTACACTGGCAAGTCAGCGAGAAGTCAAGAGACGTTTTCCAAATGAAAAGTCGCCAGTGAAGAAACCGAAATTTAAAGTAGAAGATAAAGTACGAATAAGTAGGATAAAAAATGTTTTTTGAAAAAGGTTATACACCAAACTGGTCAACGGAAATTTTCACCATAACGCGAGTTGTAAAAACAGATCCAGTAACTTACCACCTCAAAGATTATTATGATAAACCCGTCTCTGGTGGCTTTTATGAAACGGAAATTCATAAAACTATGTATCCGGAAATTTATTTAGTAGAAAAAGTTTTAAAGAAAAGTGGTAAACGCGTATATGTTAAATGGTTAGGATTTAGTAACAACATTAATAGTTGGATAGATAAAAATGAGATTGTATGAATTATTCAAAGTTCAAATAAATAAGAAAGCAATTGTTATTATATTTAATAATGTATTTATTCATGTATATTGCACACAAGTTTGAAGAAATAAATAAATAGTATTTAACAATTATCAGTCTTTGTATTTCATTATTTTAGCATGTGGTGAACTTGAAAGAAGTTCCACCCTGATATGTTACAAATAAACTACGTTTATTTGCTGTGTTAGAGAGATTATTGAAAAATTCATGATCTTTCAAGATTGCTGATGAGATCTTCCCGGGCATAAATATTTGAAAGCTGTCATCGATCTCAGCCACTATCTTTGTGCCGAATCTCGTCTTTACTTCCTTGAGTGCAGTCACTATGTACTCATGATCTTTTTCCAAGTCCGCGACTTTCTTCTTAGGCAAGAACTCATGCTCAGCAACAAGAGAGATGATCATACATATATCTCAGAAACAGCCGAAAGGCTATGGATTGCTTGATAAAGTTATCAATCACTTACCTGTTGAAATGCATCTTCCTGGATATCAATACTGCGGTCCCGAAACCAAATTGAAAAAGCGAATGAAAAGAGGAAATCCTGGCATTAATCCGCTTGATCAGGCATGTAAAAAACATGATATAGCTTACTCAGATAAAAACGCAGATCGTAAAGCTGCTGACACGAAGCTTGCTGAGGAAGCTATGCAACGTGTCAGAGCCAAGGATTCTAGTCTTGGTGAAAAAGCGTTTGCTTTTGCTGTTAACAATGCTATGAAACTAAAAGGAAAAACTGGAATGGGACTGAAATTTAATAAGTTAGTGACTGCGGCTAAAAAATCAATGTCAACAAGTAAAAGTTCTTGCAACGTTATTCAATCAGCCTTGAAGGGTGCACGTCAAGCTGTTAAGAGTGTAGGTGGAAAGAAAAAAGTTATCATTCCACGTGTTCTGCCGCTTCTATAAAAAATTGGTGGAGTTCTTCCTTTTCTCATTCCATTGTTCGCAGGACTAAGTGCCACCGGTGTTCTAGCAGGAGGTGCTGCTGGAATAGCTAAAGCAGTTGATGATGCTAAAGCTGCGCAGAAAAATTATGAAGAAAGTACGAGGTATAACGAGACCATCTTCAGCCCTATAAAAGTGGAATGGGATTATTTATGAAACCTCATATCTGTCGTGGTCATCAAGTCAGTAGAAAACAAAACTTCGATTTAACTTTGCCAAATCGTGCACTGACTGACTACGATCTTAAAAAATATGCTCATATGATGAAAATTTCAGATTTCCGTGGTGTTTTCATGAGAAATAATCTACCACTCGATGGTCCATGGCGTAATGAATCAGCAGTGGTAAACTTGGACGATTTTCAAAATAGAGGCACTCACTGGGTTTACTATCGGAAACGTGGTCCTGAAGTACTTTATTTCGATAGTTTTGGTGATCTCAAACCTCCCAAAGATCTCATGATGTATTTTAACGTGAAGGAAGTGAAATACAATTACAAAAGATATCAAAATTTTGACTCATTTATATTGAACTTCTTTGTCTCTACTTCTTAGCTGGGAGACTATAAAAGAGATGTTCGCAGACGAATAGATTCATTAGCTTTCGATCAGTCATGGAAGATAGTTTCACTAGCTGAGTTTCTCAGGAAACTCATCTGTCTTAGAAGCGCAATATTTTCCTTCGATTGAACTACCACAGCATAAAAATTTTGTCTTGGGATTAGTTGAACTTTTAATATTCAACTCTATTCCCAATGTTGACCATTCAAATAATAAACTTCATTTGAGTAAAAATAATATTATCACTATCCCTACGGGCAGCTATGAAATTGATGCTATAAATCAATTTTTACAAGAAACTTTGAAATCCAAAGGAATTGAATTTTCTTTGAAAGCTAACAACAATACTCTCAAAAGTGAAATTCTCTGTAGTCATCAGATAGATCTCAAACCTCACGATTCAATAGGCCGTCTCCTTGTCTTGGCTCCTCGCATTCTCAAAGAGAACATCCAACACAGTTCTGATTTACCTGTGAAAGTATTGAGAATCAATGCACTCAGAGTAGAGTGCAACATTACTGCAAGTGCTTACATCAATAATAAGAAAGTTCATACAATCCATGAGTTCTTTCCCAGAGTGCCTCCAGGATATAAAATCTTAGAAGTTTCGTCTCATGTGATATATCTACCACTCAGTGTCAAGTGCATAGATCATCTACATATTCGAATTGTAGATCAGGACGGAAATTTGTGTGAATTTTCGAGGAGAGGAAATTACTATTAGACTTCACATCAAATCTGTATAATGGGTATCGTTTACAATTCTGGAACATATATAAGTTAGCCATCATCTCAACCAGTCATCAGTCGACCAAAGAAACTCAAACCGTTAACACGGAAGAGCATTTAGTTTCTGGAAAGCCTAGGACTAAAAGTTCGTGGAAAAAATTCACCTGCATAATTCTTTGCTGCTTCCAGAAAAATGGACGAAATTCTAAGCATTCAATCAGGTGTCGTCTTTGATGAGTCTATTGCTCATTACGAGGTACACGCCCATCAACCACCTCCCATCACATAATAGTGATAAAATTCGTATTTCTATACAACATTAAGATCTATGCCTCTTACCATCGCGTAGTTCTATCAACGTATGTGGAAAATTGAAACTAAAAGATGGTTTAACAGCACCAACTAAAACTAAATTCGTGAACAATGGCATTTGTCATCTGTTTGATTAAATTCGTTATGAAATTAATGCTGTGGAGATAGATAAAAGTAAAAATGTTGGTTTGAGCAGTCTCATGAAAGGATGGACTTCATTTAACTCGAATCAGAATAACATGCTAGAAAACGCAGGCTGGCTTGGTGTTGAAGAAGATACCAAAAGGTTTGTCGGTGAAAAGGGAAACTTTGACGTAGCGATTCCGCTGAGTATGATCTTGGGCTTTGCAAAAGACTATAAAAAAATTATAGTTAATATGAAGCATGAGCTTATTCTTACAAGATCGAGAAGCGACTTAAATGCAATAATCCAGAATGGAACTACATCATCTGGCGTAACTACTTATGAAGATTGTGAAGTAAAAATAACAAAGATAGAATGGTTAATGCCACATGTTATTGCATCAGATAAACAAAAAATTCAGCTATTGAATTTCATTGGTAAGGATAACCCCATCTCTATGTGTTTTCGTTCTTGGGCGATATTTGAATATCCTCTTCTTCCAAGCAAGAATAAACACGTCTGGACAGTGAAAACTTCAAATCAATTGGAGAAACCTCGTTTTGTAATTCTCGGACTACAAACAAAGAGAAAAGCTGCAAGCACTGCAAATGCCAGTAGATTTGATCATTGTGAGATAAGTAATGTGAAACTTTTCTTAAATTCACAATATTATCCATACAACATTTTGAATCTTGACATATATAACAATCAGTATGCAATTCTCTACGATATGTATGCTAATTTTCAAAAATCATACTATGGAAGAGATCCGCAGCCATTGCTGACAAAGCCTATGTTCATCAAGAATGAACCACTCATAGCTATTGACTATTCACGACAAAACGAATCGCTCAAGAGCGCTCCTGTCGATGTACATCTGTAGTTTGAGGCTAAAAAAGATTTTCCTGCTAACACTTCAGCATACTGCCTAATCTTACAGGATCGTATCGTTCAGTACAATCCTATCAGTGGGAATGTCAAGAAGCTCGTCTAGGCTGCACCGGAAAATGGAATATGCAGTAGACATGACTGGTTTCAAGCAAACCGAAGAATATTATATTCTAAAGGAATTAGCAATCATACCTCTTGAGGAAAATAGTGCAGTTCTAACATTCAAAAATCCCTTCTCATGGAAAAAACTCTCAGACAAAATGCAAAGGGAAAACAAATGGCTTAAACATAATTATCATGGCATTAGGTGGAAAATCGATGGACATGACTATTCTCAAATCGGAAACTTGCTTCGTGTCGCTTTACATGATGCATACATACAAAATTTTTGTAATTGGTGCATTAAAACAGAAATGGCTTCAACGATTCAAATTTCCTGTTCACAATATTGAACAGTATGGCTATCCATCAAAACCTTCTTTTAAGTGCGTCACAGTATGCACAAATCATAATCCAAGCTATAAGACGACCTGTGCATTGCACAAGGTCAAACTCATAAAATTGTTCTATCAGCATAAACTGTAAAATAAAATAAAAAAAAAAATTAAAAAAAAGTAGAGAACGTTATAGGCATTCCAAAACATAATAGAGAGAGAGGAAAAATTATCCCCACTGTCTCATCGGGTACCAAAACACTCTGAGAGGAGAGGGGGTGTTTTAGTATTCCTATGTTTTGGTATGCCTATAGCCTATATACTATCGCTAATAAGTGGTTTTACATGCAAATTTGACACTTATAACCTAGTACATTTCATGTCTACCGATATGTGTACCCGTAACTTCTAGTACAAGGTCCAGCCCATTTTGAAACTTTACAGCTACTTTTTTACTCTAAAAAGGTATCTTTTTACTGTATTGAGGTGGTCTGAGTCCGGATGTCTAAGCCAGAAATCGCTTGAAACCTCAACTTTGACCAGCTAGAACTCAAAGCCAAATGAAGAAATCGCGCTTAATTTTTTTTTTTTTTTGGAAGTTAGCTACAACATATAGAACATATATGTACAGCTTGGGCAAAAATTAAAATTTTCATTTTCGATTTCACAGAGAACCAATGCTCCGTACATGCTTCGCAAAAAATTATTTTATATTTATATTTTTGAACGCATTTTTAGATTTTACTCGAGTAACGCGCTCCTCTATGCTCAAGTAAAACAAGACCGCGCTACAGCTGGCAGCGCAACGCCGGCAGCGCCACGAGCCAGCGAGTGCCAGTAGCAGCAATACACACACACACACACACATATATATATATATATATATATATATATATATATATATAGAGGCAGAGAACGCAGCGGCGCAAGAGAAGGGGAAGCGGCGCCATAGGCGGCACGATTCCTGCTCGCTTCGTGAACTATAAAAGGACCCGCACGGCCAGTATGATCTCATTAGCTCAAGCGCATCTTAGGCGACTAGTCTCTTTTTAAGGGCAATTTACGCCTTGAAATGATAAACGGATCTGTTACTTTTATTGTATAATCAAAGCGAACATACAAAAATTTCTGTTATAGAGAATATTAGCAATTTACGCAATATTCTACATAAAAAGAATATTGATTGAACATATTTTGTTATTGAAAATAAGTAACATACTATTATTATTGAAATGACTTCCTACTGGTATCCCGGACCGGAACTATTATAATCAAGAATCTTCAAAAGAATTTGAAATCTTTCTATTAAATCTGTCGTCAGAATTACGACGCAGATTAGTAAATATTTGCGACTTGTCAGATAACAAAATCAATAGATTTCGTATTATTACCTAAACTTAGTTATTACAGGACCGAGATAAGTCGTGACCGTTTTATTAGGATGGCGAGATTAAGAACCAGACGAAGCCGCGGCATCCGCGCTACTTGTTACTTCTATATTGATGTTCGCATTTTTCAATACAAAGAAATAAATGTATTTCTTTGCTGTATCCAAATTATTTTGACTTATATCATATTGTATTATGCCTAACTATGATTAGGCATAATATAATATACACTCGGGTATTATATCACAGGTAGCTGTTTCTATCAATATTTTTGTTGTATTTATCTATGTCATTTACAAAATGCTTAAATCGAATAAAAAAATGTTAAAACTGTTAAGTGAGCTGCAAGTGTTAGCACCGTGAAATTGGCCACACAGCAATATACAGATTGATATTGCTTTCTCATCGGCTTTCTGCATGCTCACCCACATATTTCATGCAGTTGCAACGCAAAGGCTATGTGCTTATTGGCAGGCTCTATGATGCCGCTTCAGCTTGAAAATTGTATTACTGCCCACGAGATGTGGATGAAGGTCAAGCTCATTCACGAGCAAAAATCCGAGGTTAATAAAGCGAGCTTGCTCCAGAAGTTTTATGCATGTCGAATGGAGCCAACCGAGTCGATTGTGCAATTTTACACGAAAGTGGCTCGAATATGGCTCGAATGTTAGAAGACTTAGAGGAAAAAGTATCGGAGCTTGGAATCGTTGCTAACATCCTGGGCAGCTTACCAACAAAATATAATAATTTTGTGACAGCATGGGACAGTGTCGATGCCAAGGATCAAACCCTAAATAAGCTCCAGGAGCGATTAATTAAAGAAGAAAAACGTCTTAGCGAAATTGAAGAAGAAACGAGCACGTTTATAGTTAACACGAAACCTAATATTTATGAAAAACAAAGATTCGATGAACGAACGACGACATCACACGATAACAGAACATACCACGGAAGAAAGACAACAACAGGATTAACATGTTATTATTGTAAGAAAACTGGTCACTTCGCGAGAGACTGTCGCAAGAAGAAGAGAAGCTATTATAAAGGTAAACAAAACTCCGAATCAAACGCGGTCGCCCTTGTAGCGACGATTAATGATCGACAATTATATAACGACGTTGCGAACCAGCGAGAAATCGCGAGAATATTAAAGCTTGATAGCACGGACGTTTGGCTGACCGATAGCGGCGCCTCAAGACATTTAACTTATCGAAGAGATTGGTTGCAAGATTTTTCGGTATGCAGCGGCGAAAGCGTGACTCTCGGGGACAATGAAGAGTGTAAAATTGAAGGCAAAGGAACAATTTTTATTGAAAAACTTGTCGATGGCGAATGGATCTCTGTAAAAATCGTAGACGTGCTCTATGTTCCACGTTTGCGAAAGAATCTTATTTCGGTCGGAGTATGTACATCGAAAGGATACCAAGTTAGCTTCACGGAAAAAAGGTGGAGTTTTTCTTTGAAGGTACCAAGGTCGCACAAGGTATTAAGCTGGGGAATGAAATATATCGGATGCTGTTTCGAGTGGTCGAGCGACCTGAAGCAAATGTATCTACAGTCAGCCTGCAGTGGTTACACGAGCGCTGTGGCCACGTCAATGAGAAAACACTATTAAGTATGGTAAAAACGGGCGATGTAAAGGGTATTGATGTCAAAGCAGAATCGATTTTCTCGTGCGACTCATGCAAGATTGGAAAGTCGCACCTACACCCATATAAGAAGGACCAGGAGCATCGTGAATGGCTGCCGGGTGAACTGTTTCATTCCGACGTGTGCGGTCCGATGAGAGTAACATCACTAGGAGGTGCGAGGTATTTTCTAACTTTTATTGACCACGCTTCCAACTGCAGAACGGTATTTTTCCTCAAACACAAGGCGGATATCTATGATCGATTTAAAGCATTTGAACGTCAAGTCAACACGAAGTTCAATCGTCCAATGAAAGTTTTGAGAAGCGACAATGGCACCGAGTATCGTAACAGATCGATGAGAAAATTGTTGGAAGATAAAGGTATTAAGCACGAAATGTCTGCGCCCTACACGCCGCAGCAAAATGGGAAGTCTGAACGCGCCAATAGGACCATTGTAGAAAGCGCACGGACAATGATGCTGAGAGCGAACGCACCGAGATTTCTATGGGCTGAAGCAATCAATACAGCCGTGTACCTGTTAAATAGAGCAACCTCAGACAAGGAATCAAACTCTACGCCTTTCGAAGCTTGGACTGGACAAAAACCCGACTACAGCCATCTGAAAGTATTCGGATCTCCAGCCTACGTGCACATACAAAAAATATTTCGTAAGAAAATGGACGCAAAAGCATTCAAGGCAACCTTCGTTGGCTACGAAGGAGATTCCAGGAATTATAGGTTCTATAATCCGGCAACCAAGAAAGTAATTCAGTCAAGAGAGGCGGATTTCCTTGAAGATCGTGTCGGAGAAGCATCGGAAAATGAGGTCGATTCAGCAACTATTTGGAAGCATAAAGGTCAACCTTGGGAAATGGAACGGGAGGAAGCTGTTGAGAGAGACTCTCCAGCACCATCATCTCCAATTCCAGAACCGCCGTCGTCACCACTGTCTCCTCGACGAATCGCGGACCATGCGCCAAGGCCAGTGGCGTCGCCACCACGGGAGGTCGAGACAGTACCCGCTAAAACAATGAAAGCAGCCAACTCAAATGATCGCCAGCTGAGGGACCGGAGCAACATCAAAAAACCAAGCAAGTATCAAGCTAATATAATCGAGTATAATGATCCACAGACCTATCAGGAGGCAATCACGGGACCCGATGCTGCTCGATGGAAAGCAGCAATTAATGACGAACTACAGGCGCATGCTAAAAATGGCACATGGGAGCTGGTGCCAAAGCCTACCGGTCACAGCATAATCGATTCGAAATGGGTCCTGAAGTAGCAGGCAGCGAAGGCCGGTAAAGAGAGTCGCTGTAAAGCGCGCCTCTGTGCTCGAGGTTTTGGATAGGAGTATGGCAAAAATTACCAGGAAACTTTTGCCCCGGTAGTTAGATATGATGCCCTGCGAATGCTGCTTGCCATTGCTAATCAAGAAGATTACGAGATAGTCATATTCGACGTAAAAACGGTCTTTTTGCACGATGTTTTAGAAGACGAAGTATATATGGCCATTCCGGAGGGACTAAATATAAGACGCGAAGTTGACGATATGGTATGTAAGTTAAAAAGGGCCTTGTATGGTCTAAAACAAGCTTCCAGATGTTGGAATATTACCTTTAAAAATTGTATGTTAGACCTAAATTTTAAACCGTGTGACTCAGAAAAATCTATATTTGTAAGCGAGAAAAATAGCGAGCTTGTATATGTTATATTATTTGTCGACGATGGTCTCGTTATGGACAAACAAAGTATTGTATTGACTAATATAATTAGTGCGCTAAAAGAAAGATTTGAAATTACTGTGTGCGAACCGCGTACATTTGTCGGTATGCAGATTGAACGCGATCGGGCTAATCGAACCATGTTTCTTCATCAGTCAGAGTATGGCTGGAAAATTTTGAAGCGCTTCAACATGCTGGATGCCAAAACAGTATGTACCCCTGTAGAGAAGGGAATAGATCTGAACTCGATGAAACAACATGATTCTGAGACAGTGAAATTGACTTACCGAGAACTAATTGGCTCTTTAATGTTTTTATGTACGGAGTAAATTTACTGAGTCGTTTTTTAGATAATTATACGTTTGCAGATTGGACAGCAGCGAAGCGCATTTTGCGATATCTTAGAGGTACAGTCAATCACGGTATACTGTTCAAAAACAGCGGGAGTAATCACGAATTAGTTGGGTTTTGTGATTCGGATTACTCGGGCGACACAGAAACGCGACGATCTACGTCCGGATACATTTTTCGTTACTGTGGCGGTCCGATTTCGTGGAGTGTTCAAAGACAAAAAAGTGTAACACTCAGCACCACCGAAGCCGAATACGTCTCGGCTAGAAATGCCACGCGAGAGGTCGTATGGTTGAGAGATCTTTTGAGGGAAGTTGGGTTTCCATGCACAAAGCATACCATTTTAAATATTGATAACCAAGGTGCAATTCAATTGATAAAAAACCCTGTTTATCATAGGCGTTCTAAGCATATAGAAATCCAGCATGACTTCGTTAGAGAGAAGTATGAGTGTGGAGCGATCGATGTAAAGTACGTACCAAGCGAAAATCAGCTCGCCGATGTCTTCACAAAAGCATTAGCGCGGGAGCTTTTTGTAAAATTATGTAAGAATATAGGTTTAAGCTTTCTTGAAAATCTTAAAGCGATTGATGTCTCGGAAAGCGGGAGTGTTAAGGAAAATTCCTCGACATTGTATCTAGAATATTCGACGACTGGGGCAAGCGCTTAAGCGAGTATGTATAATGTGTATATGAAGGTATTTATAGGTATGTAAACATGAATATTTCTTCTGGACGATAGGCTCAGCGCGAGCATCGAGCGATACGATAGTCAGTTCTAGTCTGGCCCTCGATATATATAGACGGGTGATATTTTCGGAAGCCCTCAAGTACGTTACAGTATGAGGTGGAGAGTAATTATAATAAACTCTATTATAACTACACTGCGCCTATTTTACATTTTACTCTGCTCCTATAATCCTTAACACCAAGGTCTAGGTAGTTCACACCATAGTTTTTTGTGCCTAGGTTTAAAAATTATTCAAGAGTGGTATACAGGATTGTCTATAACGAAGTCTAGGTGTAGAGCTTCGTGGTTTTTGGTGTATACACTGCAAACCCAAGTGTGTTATTTTTACACGTTTAAGTGTGTGATATGGCTGTCAGAGTTTTTACACGTTTGAATATGTGTAACAGCTTACCCTAACACACCTAAAATGTGTAAACTGAGAAAAATTTGAAGAATAACACAAAACTGTATATTAACATTTACTACTAATGTAGGAAAAATTACTATATAAAATAGTAACGTAATGTCGTACTTGCTTTTTATTAAATTTTACTATATTATACAGAGATGAAATTTAAAAAAAATTAATTTAATTTCTATATTTGTTGACTTATTTTACACGCTTGTCGGATATTATTGTTTTATTATTATCGTTATTTAATTTTAATATTATGTACTGGAAGAAATAAATTAATCAAAGAAACAAATTTTTTTGCGGCGATGGGGAATCGAACCTGGATCTCCGGCGTGGAAATCGAGTCCGCTGACCACTTACCTAAACAGAACTGTTACGTACCGATTTCGAACTGTGATACTGCATAAACTAACATTCATAAAGTCACATAACCTTAAATTCTGTCAGTGGGAGGAAAAATCAAAATAACTTTTACTACATAACGTAGCAATTTCTAATACACGTCTAACAATTTTTACTATATGATATATATAGTAAAAATCTTCATGGAGCGAGTATGTTACTGCTCTACAATAGTAATTTTTCCTACATAAGTAACATAAAGAAATTTAAAAATAGTTAAAATACTTTAATTAATAATGCAAAAAATTACACATGACAGACGTGTACATTTCAAAACTCGTTTAAACGTATCAATCTACACGCTTTGTACTGGATTGTGGATGGTAAACGTCTAAACCGTGTTAAGTTACACACTTATTCGCTTTCTTGTATATGCTTTTTGCGTGTAGACTTGTCAATACGTTTTAAATGTGTAAAATAATGCTTTACAAGTGTGCAGTTTTAGTATTACACATGTAAACGTTTAATTTTAACACACAAAATGTCTATTACTCATCTATACGTGTAATACTACACACTTGGATTTACAGTGTAGGATAAAAAATCATACAAGGGCGTCTAAATGTACAGGGTGGTCGATCACGAGGTCTAGATATCGCGCAATATAAAACACTTAAAAAATGCACTGAAAAGATCTGAAATATCTAAATAAAATTAACTTTAAAAAAGTAAATTTTAGGCGAGTTTGATGTTTTCCGCTACATTATTATGTATGTCAGAGATATCATGTGAGATCAAACGTGAGGTTTCGGATTAGGGATAAACTTGACTTTGTTCGATTGATCTTAGTTTTTACTATCTGTAATTCTGTTGCTACAAGTCATAATATATGCGACAAATAGACAAATTGTTATAATCAATATATATATAGAATGCTATGTCACTGATATCTAGAATAATTTTACGGAAACTCGCTTAACTTTATACTTTTTTAAAAGTAATTTTTTTAGAGATATCAGATATTTTATTGATATAACATTACTATTTTTTAAAAGTTTTCTACTATTTTAAATAAGTTAATATAGAAGAGTAATGTATTTTTTAAATGTTTGATATTAAAATTGAATTCTGATGACATGAAATTTTTTAAGGATGATTTACTGAATATTGATTGAATTTAATTATTATATGTACATAATCAATTTATATTTTATGGATTAGTTATATTATATTATATGTATACATTTATACATACTATAATATATATTCTACTTTTTTCAACTATTTGTAAAATAATTTATGTTCAAAAAGACGACAGATATTTTTCCGATCAATATTAAGCTTAAAAACATTTTGCCTGAAAAATGTCAAAAATTGAATGTATGTAAAATTTTTTACAGTAAGATAGAGAATTATAAAGTTTTGCATATATATATATATAATATATATATATATATATATATATATATATATATATATATATATATATATATATATATACACAGCAAAAGAATATGATAAAATGTATATTTATAAAAGAATCTATGTGCTAGGTGACCTTGGACATCATTCCAATCAACATTCCGTTAAAAAAATATGTAAAAAAAATGAAATGTAAATTTTTTATTAGGGTAGAATGAAAAATTATAAACTCGAATATATATGCTGCAAAAAATATAATTAAAATATGTATATTGTAACGGTGTTCACTTTCGGGGGAAAACTCGGTGATATTCGACTGGATCACAATCTTTCCGTGCGACGGAGAACTCTCTCAACGTCCGTAATTTACCCGCGTTGAAATGCAGCTCGCGGCTAGAGCTGCTTCGCGAACGTCGTGTTCGCACGTGTGATGTCTGTCCGCACTTTCCTGTGCGGAGCCGGCTACTCAGTTTTGCGTTGCAACTGCTTGTTGCAACGCCCGCGGAGGCGGCGGTATTCGCACCTCGTCTTTCGAACGCGAGTCTAGGAATCGAACGCAAGGCCAGGAATCGAACGCAAGTCCAAGAATCGAACGCAAGTCCAGGATTCGAACTTGCGTCCAAAGACTGGAGAAACAAGATTCAGACAGAAGAGCGCACAGCTGCGCAGGTGAGCGTGTGTGTGAGTAAGATGCGACAACCACGATACAACACGCGCGAGAATCGTACTCGTGTACGGATTCGACCACGACTCACGGAAAACTTCGCGTCGAAAAATTTTATTTTTCTCAGGTTATCAAAGTAAATTGAGTGAGTGTGTATATGCCTCTAGCACTACAGTGCAGAGTGTTTGAGCACTAAGTGCAGAGTGTACGCACGTCAAGAGTAATACCAGCTTCTCTGACGATTTTCTCACATTAATTCGGTTTGGGTTTCGTTGATCGGAATTAACGAAAGTTTACGTTACTTTCGCGTGAGAAAGTCTTGATTTTTTCTTTTACTGAATTTCGGGATTCAGTTACACTACATCGATACGTTACATGGCGCCCAACTGAATTACCCACAGGCGTGGATAAGGAAGATTTCTACGGTTCTCCAGGAGTTCCACAAAGGAGGATGAGACGAGGAAGAAACCCCCACCTACAAAACTGACCCTCCCAGACGGGAAGAGGGATCGCGCAGATCAGCTGCAGCCCAGGGCACTGCGGATTACGACATGCGGTCAAGAAGACGAGTGCGAAAGGTGCGGGGATGTACGAAGTTAGAGACATCGTCGAAGAGCTAGTCGGAGAAGAAGAGTTCCTGCATTACCAGCGATCCTGCGGTGGATTGGTAGAGTCGAAATCGAGATGATAATCCGACTCTAGCGGGGGGTTGTAACGAGGAACAACGTCCCTCACCACGCCGGTAATCAAGGCAGGATAGAGAATGTCGAAATAGGGCAGCGTTGGCTCAAGCGGTAGCACGCGCGCCTAGAGATCTCGGGAGCGCCGCATCGATTCTCGGTCCCGGCGTCTCCTTTTGTGATTTTCTCATCTCACATTAAGTCTCACCCCGTTACAATATTTATTAAAGAATCGATGTGCTACGTGACCCCAAAAATTTTTCTGAAAAACATTTTGATTAACAAATTAAAAAAAAAAAGAATAAATGTAAAATATTTTACAGTGGAATGATCATTATATTCCGTACATATATACCGTGAAGAAGCATAATAAAAATATATTTATTTTCAAAAGAATTGATGTTTTACGTTTCCCCAGACATTTTCCGATCAACATTTTGCTTGAAAAATCCTTAAAAAAACAATGTAAAATATTTACAGTAAAATGAAGGATCCTAAAGTTCTGCACATATATACTGCGAATAAAAATACGTATATTTATAAAAGAATTAATGTGCTAGGTGTCCCCGGACACTTTTTCGATCAACATTATGTTTACAAAATGTTTGAGAGAAAGAATGAATGTAACATTTTTTACAGTTGAATAATAGATCATAAACATTTGCACTTATGGAAGTAAAGATATTTTAATTAAGTTGAAATTTTGCAGAAGGATGGATCTTTTGCTTACCTAGGCTAAGTTCTTCCTGCAGATCATGAAACCTATAAGTTTAAAAGATATTACAATTCAAATTCTATGTCTCTAGCCCTGTATAACTTAAAATTCATGGTTTTATGAGGTTATGAGGACCCGACGGTATTTAAAGTATTGAGGGGCCTTTTTTATTACCACAGTCTTTTGCTGAGAAAATTGCTCCTTCAGTTAAATTAACAAGATTGAAAACATTTAACAAAAGCATTAATGTACTGTATATATGACCAATATTTTATCTATTAGAATTATAAATTTAGTTGAAGGAAGCTACGTGCCAAGGAATTGGTAGCGGTTTTTTGATGCATCAACACATCGAGGTAATTTCGATTCTCATTTCATACATACAAGTGAGATAGATCAAACGCGTAAAACGAGATAATTATGTTGGATTTTACAAATCGACTCATGACCGACGTTGACAAACTAAAACAGATTTAGGCTGTGATGAATGCTTAAGAAAGTTGAGATTCAGTAGTTTTTAGGCCTTTAAAAGACCTTATTACAGTTTATATTATAACAGAATTTAGCATTTTGTTAATAATATAATTATGCGTTGTATGCCGTAACGGTGTGTATGCATGCGCAAATGTGAATCAATAAAATAAATATCTAATAAGTTGTAAATATTTTATTTTACTGCGTTTGTGTCTGTATGTACACATTATTTTACTGTGCGATGAAATCGTTGTCTTATTGCGATCTATTTTCCATGATCCTGATCCAGCTCATCAAGTGACTCCAGTCTTGCTATAGGTGCTTCACTAATAGCAAACTCCCAAGATATATCATCACTTATTTGCCTCGAGCTATCATGAAATATTTTATTAATTTGTTGATGTGAGTGACGCTGAGGTTCAAAGTTTGATACACACATAGGATATCGATGCTGTTCTGATGAGCTAGACCAGTCACATGATGCTAACTGCCGAACAAAAGACGTAGTAGTCGTAATTGTAGTAGTTGTTATCATGTTGGTTAATAAAGTTGTATTTGAAGTTATCGTTGCTGTAGCATTTGTTGTACTTGCTATGGTAGTTTGCTGTACATGCTGCTGTTCAGATTCTATTGGTACGACCCAACGCCACGGATCCTCACTTTCTGAATTAGAACGTTTATTGAACGAGTTTAATCTAGAAAAAACATAGAAGAATAAATTGTCAACATTCATACATAACGTAATATGTACAAAAATCATATTTTCTGCGCAATGTGCATATTAATTGTTCCAGGTTAAATTAAAATTAGAAGAAATTTTATCCAAAAATAGGTATATGCTTTAAATAGTATCGATAACAGAATATTTGAGATCCTGAATACCAAACCAGGTAAAACGTTCGTAGTGCTGGCCAAAGTGAGTTAACGCGAGCTGAAAGTAAGCTATCAGTGTACTACAATTTATGTGATGTGTGGCCATATTTTCGCATTTATTCATAGTTGCTAAGCCGAGACTGTCATATAGTATATTGTGCACCAATAAAGTACCCTTACGGAAAAGACTCAAAAACAATTGAGAATAAGAAAGAATGAAATTGGGAAAAAGAGAAAAAATTAACTTTAGTCTTAAAATAGAGTGTGTACTCTTAAGCCTAATGGTTAGCTCTCAAAAGTGGATGTATACTCTGAAATATTGAATGTACACTCTCAACATTGGGTATGCACTCTCAAAGATCAAGATTTAACACTTAAGCTTTGGGGCTAACTATTACAGTTGGGTGTATACTCTTGAAAAATTAAGAGTTAATGCTTAAGACTTTATGAATAAGTCTCAAAATTGGGTTAATATTCTGAAAGATTTAGAGCCGAGGGTTAACTCTGAGTTCGGTGTATATAACCTGTAATGTTGACTCTTAAATAATCTTAAATTCTTAAATATTGTGGGTAATCTCAATTATTAAAACTTAACCTCTTTTCACTTCTGAAGGTGTTGTTGGATTGAACTTCACTGATTGTGAAATTAACTTGAGCTGTGTTTATTTTTTGCTTGGAATTTACTTCACATCATCCCATATCAAATCAATAATTTCTCGTTATTGTGTATAGAACCTCAGAAAAAAGAGATTTATCGATCATATAAATCGACAATTTTACATAATATGGTGAAATATTGTGTATAAAAATTATGGTTACACTCATGCTCAGTTTCATCGTAACTTCAACATCGTGTCGTTTTTCTTATTGTTATAAAAAATTACACATGATTGAACCAAGTTTATATATTTATTATTTAAAATCTAAAAGAAGTTTGTTGTTAGGAAAGGTAGAACATTTCAATGAATTAATGTAGCTTCAAAATTACTTTAATATCTTTTACGTAATATTAGAATTCATTATTTTAATAAACGATGTCTTCTGTAAGCATTGCTATATTTCCTAAAAATATTTTGTAAAAATTAATTATTCAACACTAATTGTAATTTTTGCATATCAACACATAGATTCATCTCAGAAATGTAATTTCCGGATGATTAGTTTTAATAAACATTAACAATAAACATTAGCAAAAAAACGTACGTACGTACGAACATAAATATCTTTTAATTGATACAGAAAAAAATCTCAATTTTCTTCATACAGTATTTCATTGTATATATAGAATTTTATCAACTTATATCGATGTAATCGCGTTTTATCAAGTTCTAACGCAAAAAATGGTATTAAAAGTTAGACTCAAAGTCGATAAATTATCTTATTGAATTCTATCAACTTCTGTTGACTTTTTTTAGCAGGGATGTCCCGTTGACCTGGGGTTATCCTGACCTGGTCATCGTCGACGAAATGTGAATATTTTATGATAATTTTGATCGCTATCTGGTAAATTTATCTGTAGAAAGTTTTATGGCGTCATGAGATCTTTTTAGATCCAAAATGTATATTTTAGTCTAATGTATATAATTTATATGATATCTACTTTTATTGTACATTTGAATGAATTGAATATAATAATGATTTTGTTGACCTGCATTCCATTCAAGACCAGGGAACAGGAACAGTTACAGGAACAGATATAAGGAACAGCGCGGCTGTTCCTATGGTAGAGAAGTAATGTAACCTACACAATAACGATTCAACACTGCGACTCTTATAGTGGAAAAAAACAACAAAACAGAACCTTGAATTATTGTAAACATGTAATTATTGAAAAAGTCCGCTTCCTTTTTTGATCAACGTGGATTTTCATCAATTTTCAAAAAGTTTTCATTATGATGATGGAGAGAATGTTGATAGCAACAATTTCTATCACGACGACGATGATGATTTTGATGAAAAATGAATCACAGAAGTTTATTCTCGGCCGTGCTTGTATAAAAAAAATCAGATCCCTTGGAAGTGATTAAGGCTTGGAATGGTGTTGATGCCTTGGATACATGCGGTATGTACAATGAGTAAAAGTATTTTTTTCAAGTACTTATTTAGAATGTAAAACATTGCCTTTTATTTTAGTTAAAATGTGCCAAAAACGCTGGACGCGTTTAAAACAATATTTTTCCAAAGAGAGACAACGAAGACATTTGGATGATGCTTCTACTAAATCAAATTTTAATCTGAATGAAAAGATGCTTTTTATGGACAAATTTATTTACAAAAGAAAGTAATTTAAACAGTAAAATTTATTTATAATTATCATTTAATATAATTTAAAATTTTTAAATAATCTTTATGCTTTCAGAACTGTACATAAGAAACATAAATCGACTGAAGTACATGATGCTAATAAGACATGTGCAGCTGAAACGAGTAGTACTGAAGGGCAAGAAAATGAGTATACGCTTGATCAAGAGCAAGACATTTTACAAAATCAGCGTGCATTAGAGATGAACACAGGTCAGGAAAGTAATGAGGTTGCAAAAAGCCAGTCTACATTCGATGACCTGGAAGAAGTGGTAGCGGATACCTTGATGGATAGAACCATTGCAATGCAATAATGTTAGAAGAGACAGTAGTTCTGGAGGTGTAGTTGATCAACCACCAAAGTTGCACAAAAGGTTGACGGCGTATGTTCAGCTGTAAGTAAACAAAATGTCAAAAATCTATGCCAATCTATACATTATTTTAATTTCCTTTTTTTCAAAGGGACACTCACTTCCTGAAACACGTTTGAATACGACAAAAGCTGACTCTCAACTAGAGCTATTAGTTCAAAGCGAGTTTAATGACATAGCATCAAAGATCGATCAGCTCGGTTCGAAGAATATAAAGAAGACTACAACAAAAGATGAAGAAAATACTGCTATGGCTAAATTGATAACTGCTAAATTGAAAAAAATTGATGAAAGTAGAAAAAACGAATTCAAATTTGTTTGTATGAAGATTTTATACAATGACTAATTATAAGGACATTGACTGTGATCAAAATGCGATGTATTTAAAAAATTATTAATATATTTTAAAAACTTATATCACTGAAATAAATAATTTACGATAGAATAAACATATTTGTTATAGAAATTTTTCACCTTTTTATTTAATAAAAAAATATTAAAAATTTTAATAAAATATGTACATTTATGCGTGTTCCACACACTCAAAGTTTACTTTTGATCATCATTTATATAAAATGATTTGGCGGCGTTTCAGTGCTGCACTTATCAGTATAATTAAAAAAAAAGGAATTTTTGTTTTATAAAATTTTAGAACAATTAAAGGGGTAATTTGTGTGTGTGTGTGTGTATATATATATATATATATATATATATATATATATATGTGTGTGTATGCATTACTGATATCATTAATGATTGCTAGGCAGACTGATTTTATTGCCATTAAAAATCGATTCTACTGTACAAAAATCTTTAATTTATTGTGAATGTAACAATAGAAGTATTCTTTTTTTATTCCGGTTTATAGCAGAAAGTAATATTTTTTATCATCATCATATATATAGAAGGTAATGTTGAGAACATTTTTCATTGTTTACAATATTTTAACCTAAAAAACTTTTCGTGATAACGATTAATTACTTTATTAATTCTTTATAAAGATTACACAGACACACAAAAAAATAAAAAAGGTTTGTACCAAGAACGAGATTATAGTATTTCCATGTATATAGTATCGCTGAGTCCAAATCTGATCTCAGAATTGCTCCATCACCTCAGGATTCTGAGATAATTGAAAAAATTGTATTTTCAACTATCCTTGAAATTCAAATAACAAAGGATTTCATTTAAATAACTTTGCATTATTTCAATGAATATCTTTGTTATCGAGATTATTCGTATTTAAAATTTTGCAAATATGTGTATTCAGCAGTAATCAGAATTTAAAACAATTTGAAAATTTAAAATACGAATATCTCGATAACAAACAATTTCATTTAAATAGGGCAAAGGTAATCTTGAAAGGAATAATGAATACTATATAATAGCCATATATTTATTCGTTTAAAAAATACTTGACTTTGAATTTCAAGGATAGTTGAAAATACAATTTTTTCAATTATCTCAGAATCCTGAGGTGATGGAGCAATTCTGAGATCAGATTTGGACTCAGCGATACTATATACATGGAAATACTATAATCTCGTTCTTGGTACAAACCTTTTATATTTTTTTGTGTGCCTGTGTTATCAAGCTGCAAGAATAGTACAAGAATAGCTTGAATATCTAAAAATTTTTATTTTATAATATATAAAGTATATATATTTTCTTTTTTTAAACATCAGCTATTATCCTGCAACATGGCTTTTGTTAGTCAGTATGAATCTACGGACGATGCTGATGATAGTGAAAGCATTAAAATTACAGTCAATGAGGGAGATGATTTATTAATTGATTTAGTAGGAGTACGTCCATGGTTATACAATAAAGCTGCCAAAGGATACAGTGATCAAATCATGACTTACAATGGTTGGAAGGATATCTGTGGTATAATGAATGATACAAGTGAGTGGTTTTTAATAAATTATTGTAAATTGTAAGTACTATAATATAAATAGTATACACGTAATATTATATGTTTACAGTTGAAAATTGTAAGTCACGTTGGCAAAAAATACTTAATCATTATTCAAGAGAAAAATTGCTAAGAGATAAAGAAACTAGAAGTGGTTCGGCTGCTTCAACGAGACGTTCTTGGCCATTCTTTCAGCGAATACAATCTTTACTACAAAAAAATGCACATCAATCTAGCAAGTACGATTGTAAACACTGTATTGTGAATAAAGATTTTTTTATTGATAATATAATAATAAATATCATTTTTTGTTGTAGCTCATTTACCAATGTGGCATCTGCTCCTGTAAGAACACAGAACAAGAAATGTTTTACAGGCAGCAACCAAACCAAGAAGTCGAACAGTCAACGTATGGATTTAATTCAATCGGTATTTAATAATTGTAATGCAACAATAACGAAAATTGAAGAGCAATTGCAGGAAGAACCGAAGAAACATAAATCAGTTGATGATGCCAATAAATTATTTGGAATGCTTCTTGAATCTGAGCTCAATGAACTGGATCCTAAGATAGCAAAAAAAAAAACGAAAGCAGTTAATGAGATTTCTTTCAGAATTTGATTCTGATTTCGATTAGAGAATTTAACTTTAGCTTTTATTTATTTCTTTAAATTTGTTAGCTGTTTTTATAAATAATATTGATCTCAAAAAATGTTGTTTCAGGTAGATAAATTTTATAATATTCTTTAAGTATAAAGGTCATTTTTTATATTATGTAACTTTGAAAATGGATAAATAAATAAAAATTACAATAAATGGGTAATAAATTACAGAAAAAAAATGTACAAGTTTTAGTGTTTTTATTTTGAAATACAAAATTGCTTAATTTTTTATTCCATTTATTTACAAAATTTAATGTCGATGATACAAATAATACAGTTTTTTACACAAATGTTATTTTAAGATTACATTTAATATTTCACTCATCAAAGTCATTATAAGATCCTCTTCGTACGTACTCGTATTGCCATGGTACCTCTCCTTCTGGTGTTAAAAAGTAATTTGCAAGCATATCGCGTACATTACCTGCATTTAAAGCATTTCCATTTAGGGGTATATTATCTATTTCTTGAGGTTGGTTGGCATCATTAAATTTTTTTCGCCAGAGTCCATTTTTTACTAATCCATAATTATTTTCTTGATCCAAGAATTCTGGTGGGTAATATAAATTTCTTCTTACATTTGTTGAGCTCATTAAAAAATTGTGTAACGTTATGGAAGCCAGTATACATTTAATAACCTCGTCAGGATGAAAACCAATTGGTTTGAGAAGAAACTGCCATCTTCAGACCAAAATTCCAAAAGTATTTTCTACTACTCGTCGAGCTCTTGACAATCTATAGTTAAATATTCTTTTTCTTTCATCCAGATTTAGACCAAGAAAAGGTTTCATTAAATTTGGCGTCATTTCAAAAGCTGCATCGCCAACAATTCTGATCTGTCTAATAGACCACCATTACTTGCACCTCCAACAGCTCCAACATCAAATAAAACAAACTCGTACTGATGATTGCAGACAGCTAACAATATCAAACTAAAATTCTTCTTATAATTAAAATAAACTGACCCAGAATTTGGTGGACATTTGATCTGTACATGCTTTCCGTCTATTGCTCCACAGCAGTTTGGTAAATTCCAACTATTTAGAGAAGCTTAACTAATATTTTTCCACTCTTCTGTACTAGGAATACGTAAGTAAATTAATGATAGTTTCTCAAAAATAACCATACATGTCTCTTTAATGATATTGTAGCATGTTGATACGCCTATGCGATAATTTAAGGCAATAGAATTTATATTATCACCAGTAGATAGAAACCTGCAAACAATAAATATTATGAATAAACATTAAATTCATAGTTTCATTACATAAAAAAAATAGCAAATTACCTTAATGTTATAGCCAAGCGTTCATCAGGAGAAATATTACTGCGAGGCTTCAATAAATAAATATATAAACAATCATTTAAACACTCAAAGGTATCAACATCCATTCGAGTAACTTTAAAAAACATAGTTTGGTTTTCTTTTAGTTCTTGAAAAACTGCGAAAATGTCCTCTATACATTCTTCTGGAATTAATTGATCGAACTGTCTATTCAACCAACTTTCATTTTTTTCCAGATCAAATAATAAATATAAAGCCAGCGCATTTACTTGGATTAGCAAAATCATTTTAAGATACATCAATTTTTCTTCGTTGTCCGTCTTCTGTTTATAATTATTAATATAAAAAATATGATTAAAAGAAATATAATCAAATACACACTTTATAAAGAGAGACCTTTGCAAAAACAAATGTATAAACTTTGACAGAGATATATAATTATAATCTTCAAATTTTTACAAATTTACTTTTGAACTCTATTCTTAATTATTGCAACGCACAGACGCACACTCACCACACGACTGTAAACAAAACATATGGAGTTTGTAGGTTATTTCTTCTCTACCATAGGAACAGCGGCGCTGTTCCTTATATCTGTTCCTGTAACTGTTCCTGTTCCCTGTTCTTTTTTGCGTGTAACGGGACATACTCTCAACGGTACACGTCGCACCATCTCTTGGAACGTGACGATTTTGTGCAGCGAGGCAAGCGTAGCTTTAAAAGGGAACCTGAGAAAGAACTTGAATCTCAGATTTCTCCACTACATATAGTATGTATACGTATAAGAGAATCTTAAGCAAAGAAACCTGAGGTATCCCTACTCTAATTTTCTATACCTCTCTCTCGACTACAAGACGCCAGTGTAAACAGACGAACAGCTCTATTGGCTCTCAACTCTCGTACGAGGCAGCACGAGGTGCCCAAGAGCTTGGCACTCTGTAAATACTTGTAAGATAATAAATGATATTTAACCATAACGTTATGAATAGTTACTCATTACCAACCACGAACCTTTTATTTCAACACATGTATTTAATTATACGGTATCAACAGTAAATATATTTAGAAATATAGCGATACAGTCTCTGTATTTTTTACAAATTTAATACTGTTTCTGTATTTAATAGAGGAGATTTTGTTTGAATTAATTGTGTGGCCCGTTCCTTGCGGTATTGCAATGCAAGGTCGACCCGCGGCGGAGTCGGAGCAAGCCCCAGACACTCCGCCATATTCCAAAAATCAGTTCGATATTCTGGTTCCTCAATGAGGAGCGTATCAGATATCAAGCTGATAAGAACAAAGGAATTAGTGCATTTTTTAATTGGTAACTGCCCCTAAAACGGGGTGAAAAAACACGGTGCTAGGCCTGCTATTAGCCATGCTTATTTTATTATGAGTCGACCTCTGATTAATGAAATAAAAGGCTACGGGGGACGACTTACACAACATATACATTAAAATAAATAAATAAACAGCCAGACAAGACGGATAAATAGGACAACACAAGGATGTTACCAAACTGTGGGGCCTGGGTGTTATGGCCCCACTATTCACGATACTAAAAAGTTATTTACTTCCTGTAAGAAAACAAATATAAAACAAGACGACGACAAAAAATTATAAAACGCAATACCTAGTCATTAGCTACCATTCATCGCATAACTAAGTCATAATTACATTTATATGCCAATTACACATCAAAAACTAGGAGGCCCACCTCATGGACCTCGTCATCGGCCATCCTTAATACCTAGACACCGTCTTTAGACATTATTCATACCAAGATACCAAACACGTCGCTCTCGAACTGTATTCATACCAAGACACTAAAAACTACGGAGCGAACCTCCTAAATATCGTCAACGGTCACCCTAAACACCTAGACGCCGTCCTCGAATAGTAGTTACACCTAGACACTAAAAACTACGGAGCGCAAGACCTAGACTACGTCAACGGATTACCTAGCTTCCTAGTTAATACTTCAGATCGTAGAAAATATAATTCAAATGTTTAAATTCAAAAAAATATTTGAAAGACGATTCGTGTTCAGCGATCCCAAGAACACTAGGATAGCAAAACTGGACTCGTTTTAATCAATATTGTAAATTTTTTATTATTCGTCTTTTTGAAATGTACTTCTAAAATGCATGATTTTTATGCAAAAATGCAGTTGTTCAAAAGAAATTAATCAATTTAGTTTAATCATGAATCAAACGCAAATAAACGAATTAAAATTCATCTTACTCCTCAAAAAATCGATTGCTTTATTTCCTCAACTATTTAAACTTTCGCGCCGTCAATGACCGTAAGCCACTTTAACGGATAGTCTCTGAAAAATTTTATGGGAGAGAATGGACACTCTGAACAAAAAGAAATATTTCGTGTTGAATTTCAACCCGCAGTATTTGGCTAATGAACCCATCTCTTAGGATGAATCTTTATCCTCAATAAGATTAGGTGAATAGTTTTTAAGTAGATACCTATGTAACAGATATAGGTTAACTCACGGTTTTAACGCGCTAGTGAAATATAACTTAGGCTTATTATTTTACGTGATTTTTCGTCATTTCTAAACCTTGCTCGTTTACTTCCGATTCATGTTCCATCCTGCGAATACCGCCGCTTCCGCGGACGTTATTTATTGGTATCTAACGCAGTTGAGCAGCCGAGCACGCGCCAGGCGGCGCGTAGACCCAGCAAAACAAAAGCAGCTGAGACAGCTGCATGCAACGGAGGTATTTCGCCGGCGTAGAGAAGTCCTTCACCGCATCGAGGGAACGCGATCCAGTCGTTTAGCGCGTAATTCGTTGATCGAACTTACACCCCATTACAAGGTAGAACTGTTTTTCATGTATTATAACTATAATGGGTTAACTTTAGGATCACCATGACACCTGGACATCATCTACAGGAAGTGACAATTTTTGTTGGTACATTTACTGTATACTTAGTGCGTTGTATAATATAGACCATGTCTCGCCATCCGGAGGTGATTTTGATACCTAGAAATCGTCTGCTGTAGTTAAAAATTTTTGTTCGTACATTTGTTGTATTTGCTTTTTATTTGTTATTAAACGGGCGGAACACCCTTTACAAAATAAAAAAAAGGAATACTAATGATACTAATGCAATAATAAAATAAAACGATGTAAGCGCTGAATGTTAAGAGTATGGAGTGGCGTAGAGTGATTTCATACTATACAATAGATTTAATTATCCAACTAGAAAGCTAGAGATAAAGATCGGACAGACGATTTAAATTGAAAAACTGATTCTTTACATTGAATGCTTCGAGGAATGTCATTGACGCTTCATACAGTTAATAGACCTGAAAAAGCCTAGGTTGGAGGTAAAGGTACTTGCATTTAGGTTTCTAAAATTTCTAATCCGATACACGGCGAAAAGACTACCCAGGTACTCACAGACGGTAATACCACGAACAACCTTGTACGTCATTACACGGTCAAATTGATAAAAGGTCTAGTCCACCGTTGGGATGTCAAACTCCTCTGCAATCGCTAAATAATCATAAAATAATGTATGCAAAAATCTACTCAGTTTATAAGCCATGTACCCAAGGAAAGAATGACGTATAAATTCAAGTTTGTTAGTTCAAGATAATGGCAATAAGGATGCGAGATTTGAGGACAGTATAACAAGTGAGGTTAAACCAAAGATTTAAATAGATAGAGTATCGCAGAGGGATCCCAAAAGTCAAAGTTGAATCGCTTGTTAAAACCGAGAATACAAAGGGCCCTAAAGACTACGGCATCGATCTGCAGGGAAAACCCCAGTGCAGAGTTAAAAACCACACCAAGTCTTTAATCGATTCTACTCTAGGCAGTCCGAACCCGTCAATGCGATGGTCAAACGACAACGGGGACTGCTTTTGCAGAAGGAAATAACTGAGCACTTACTGACATTGAGAGATACGCCGTTGTCAATGAACCATGCAGAGACAGAATCCAGGTCCCTCTGAAATCTGAGAGCGTCCTTAGCTGAGATTAAACAAATTTTTACATTGTCGACATACATTAAGACTTGTGCAGATTCAATTTTCGATCCACTTACATGACTGGAATACACTTGAACAGAAGAATCAGATCCTAAGTATGATGCAGTGATGACAAATTTACGAAATTTACGTACAGTACGCCTTCGTTCGATGTGCCGACGTATTTATACTAGTGGTGCGTTGGGTAGGAGGGTTTATGTATTGTAGATTTAGATAAAGTGGTGCGGTAGCGCCACGATAGCGAGTTTGAGAAGTAGATGAAGCCACGGCGCCCGTGACACTATTTACTTCTATATTGGTTTTTTCTATATTGGTGTTCGGATTTTTTATGATACAGAAAAAAATGCTTATTGTTACGTAAAATGTTTAGGCTTATTAGTATGTTTTCTGATCTAAAATATGATTTCCAACAAAAATATTAGTAACAGTAACTAGCTTGCCAGGGTAACCGATGACAAGGTCTAGGTGGCGCGCTCCGTGGTTTTGTGTGTCTAGGTGTAAAAATCATTCGAGGAAGGTGTCTAGAGGTACAGGGTGGCCGATAACGACGTCTAGGTAGTTAACCCCGTCGTTTTTGGTGTCTAGGTGTAAAAATTATTCAAGGGCGGTGTCTAGATGTACAAGATGGCTGATGACGACGTCTAGGTGGTGCGCTCCGTGGTTTTTGGTGTCTAGGTGTAAAAATCATTTAAGGGCGGCGTCTAGGTGTGCAGGATGGCCGATGACGAGGTCTGGGTAGTTCGCACCGTGGTTTTTGGTGTCTAGGCGTAGAAATAATTTGAGGGTGATGTATATTAGAACAATCAGTGATTTCATCTGAGTCATAAAAATGTTACAAAAAAGCTCTGGTCGAATGGTGCTAAAGATGCTTATATTTTATTTTTACGAATTCGAATATGAAATACTTTAAATAATTTTAAAAAAAGTATTAAAATCTCTAAAAAAAAAATTAACTCTTAAAAAAGGAAAAGGTTAGGCGAGTTTGATATATTTCGGAACAAAATTACAGATAGAAAAGAACTGAGATCAATCAAACAAAGTCAAGTTTATTATATTTAATCGTAATGAAGCAAAGAACAACTCTCAAGATAATTACTACGTAACTTGCCATGCCCGTTTCATCGCACTTATAGTGTTTGTATGACCTTTTAATATATATAAAAAGAAAATTTACTTGACTTTGTTTCATTGATCTCACTTGTTTTCTATCTGAAAGTTTGTTGCGGAATATATCAAACTTACCTAACCTTTTACTTTTTTGAGAGTTAATCTTTTTAGCGATTTAATCTTCACCCTGGTTCGCCTCCCTTCGGTGTGCTGACGTATAGATACTGACGGTGCATCAGGTAGGTGGGTTAAGAATTCCAGTTGTAGATTTAATTCTTGCTGTAGCTCGCCTCTCTTCCATGTGCCAAAGTATAGATATTCGCGGTGCATCGGGTAGGTGGGTGTGATAATTTGAGTTTTATATAAAAAATCCTCGCCCTGGCTCGCCTCCTATGGATATTTGTGATGCATTGGGTAGGTGGGTTTAAGTATTTGAGTTTTATATACAAAATTCTTGGCCTGGCTCGCCTCCGTTCGATGTGCCGCCACGTGGTGCTTAGAGTAGGTGGGTTTAAGTATTTTAGTTCTATATAAGGAATCCTCGCCCTGGCTCGCCTCCGTTCGATGTACCGACGTATTTATACTCGTGGTGCGTGAAGTAGGTGGGTTTACTTATTTTAGTTTTAGATTCCTTGCAGTGGCTCGCCTATCAATAAAGTCAAAAATTGATGCACTGGGGGTCTTGAAGTGTTCTCTAAACAAGATTCCCGATCTTGGATATGGGCCAAAATTGTTGTTCATACTAATATTGATATAAGCAACAATATCCTGTCGTAAAAAACGGGGTACATAACTTATGAACCGTGCCAAAAATCAAAAAAGTCAAAAATTGACGCATTGGGTGTCTTGGAGCTCTCTTTAGGAAAGGTTTCGAATCTTGGATTCCGATCTAAATTTTTTTACATACTAATAGTGTTATCAGCAATTATATTTCGTTGTTAAAAAGAGGCAAATCTCTTATGTGCTGCGCCAACAATCGATGAAGTAAAAAATTGACGCATTGGGTGTCTTGGAGCGCCCTGTATGAAGGGTTCCCCATCTTGGATTCTGACCAAAATCGTTGTAGATAATAATATTGATATTAGCAAAGATATCTTGTCTCAAAAAAGGAGTAAATCACTTAACTAAACTCGAAAATTGACGGGTGACGTGTCTTGGAGCGCCCTCTAGGAGAGGTTTCTCATTTTGGTTCCCGACTAAAATTTTTTTACATACTTATATTGTTACCAGCAACAATATTCTGTCGTAAGAAAGGGGTTAATTACCTATGTGTTGCATCAAAAAACGATAAAGTCAGGTTTTCGTGCCGTTACCTGTGTCATACCAAAGGATTCTACAGGTGTACAAAGTAGTATATTGTGTACCAAGGGCGTGAAGGAGGCTTTTTTAGGCTAAGTGTGGAGTTTACAGTACGAGTTAAGGCAAGTTAGCCCGTGCCAAGGGGAGAGCGTTTACGAGTCGCAGACAAGTACTGCAACCACACGAAGCCAAAAAGCCTACCTAGCCCTTGGTACACACTATATTTTTTGTAACACAAGTATGGATTCTCGCGTTTTTTGGCATATTGAGTGAAACTGATGCAACTTTTTTCATAAATAAATAAATAAATAAATAAATATATATATACAGGGTGTCCCATTTTAATCGATACACGCAAATATCTCATGAAGGGAGGCCTTAATCGAAAAAATGCTAGAAACCAAGATTGTAGGATTTTGCGGAAGAAGTCGAATGGTGACCTTAGATTTGACCTTGAAAGTGTCTTCAAGGTCATTTGAAGGTTAACTTTGATTTTTTTAATGGAAACCCTATTTTTTATAGCGGCAATGGAAAGAGCGGAAAATTTTATGTTCAAAACAATTAACTTCGACTAGAAAACGATCGCTTTTCAATGTCATTCAAATTTTACTTTTAGAGTGATATATTGTGTTTATACTTCAAAGGGAATTTTAAGATCTAATAGATTTTTTCAAATAAGCTGTGTATTATTTAGATTCAATATCAGCTAAATGGGTAATTTTTATCTAAGTACGCTGTAAAGCAAGGGATCAAAATAAGTTTATTAAAATATCAAGTTAATAAAAACATGCACCTTAGTAGCAACATGCAAATTAGTAGCATTAATTTACCTAAAATTAATTATTATTAAATGTCTGGTTATTTCATTAATGTGTTGTTGATTGAATACCTTATGAAAATATCTTAAGGGAAACTCAATTTTTCAATTTAACAACTCGTTAACACGAAAAAGCTCCGCACTTTGGTCATTTTTTTTGCACAGGTGCTGCATTGATAATTATTCATGTTCATATGAAATTATTTCATCCTTGACTTTATTACATTTTGCTAAGCAGCTTCTTATTCTTATGTTAAAACTGTCAATGTTATAACATTAAACCAATATCTGGATAAAGATCGAGGTAAAATGACAGATTATCCAACAAATGACATCATTGACATCCTTCTTGTTTTAGGAGAACGTCGCCGAAATTACAGAAGATCCGCAGTGTTATATCGTAAACGCTTCCCAAGACGTCGTCATCCAAATGCGAATACTATTTGTTTCCTCGAATTGAGAGCTCGACGAGGTTATCTTCAACGTCAAAGAATTAGACGTAATATTGAAGACCAGACGCTAAATCCTCGTTTTCTTGCCATTTTAGCAATGGTTCATTTAGATACACATATTTCGCTACGAACCATTCAACGTGAACTGGGTGTACCTCGATCAACTTGTAGTAGATATCTGAAGTTTACCAGATACCACCCATATCATATCACACTTAATCAAGATTTAAATGAGCAGGATCGTCAGCAGAGAGTTCAATTTTGTCAGTGGGCAAGAAATCAAATTAGAAATGAGCCCAATTTCTTCCAATTCGTTATGTTCAGTGATGAATCTACTTTCAACAGCATTGGACATCTGAACAGACATAACAGCCATTACTGGTCTACAATAAATCCACACTGGATGGAACAAATTGATAATCAACACCGTTGGAATATTAACGTTAGGTGTGGCATAATCAATGGAAATTTAATAGGTCCATATTTTTTTGAAGGTAATGTAAACAGCGAAAGTTACCTGAATTTGATCGAAAATGAACTTCCAATCCTACTAGAACATGTTGATATGAATACAAGATATAGGATGTGGTTGCAACAAGATGGAGCTCCACCACATTACGCAAGGATAGTACGGAATTTTTTGAATAATCGTTTCCCTAATCGATATGTAGGGGTGGTCCGATCGCATGGCCTCCGAGGTCACCTGATTTAACTCCATTAGATTTTTATTTGTGGGGATACCTCAAAGATACAGTTTACAGAGAAAGACCAACTACTGCTAACGATATGAGAATGATAATTCAAAATGCCTGTGCTAATATCCCCCGTAATGTTTTGATACGAACTGTAGAATATTTCCAACAAAGACTTCAACTCTGCCTGCAAGTTGGTGGGGCTACTTTTGAGCATTTATTGCCTTGAACACCTAAAATGATAATTAACTAATAATCAGCCCTTTTCAGGGCTAAATGGCGTACAAAATCCTATCGTGCAACCTCCCCGTGGTGTATGCCGGGTTACGCTAATGCCGATGGTAAATGAAGGAAACATTTGAAGAGGCAATGGTCGACTTTTATAAAAAAACACGATGTTAAATAAGAGTCAAAGGTCGTGGTTTATTACTTTAATGTAAATTCTACAGATTAAGTTGTGGGTTTTAAACATCAAATTTGTATCGATAGCGATTAAAATTCCCTTTGAAGTACAAACAACATTTCACTCTAAAAGTAAAAATTTCCTCTTTTTTCATTTCCGTAATTACGTTATCCTTGGTATGACATTGAAAAGCGATCGTTTTCCAATCGAAGACCATTATTTTGAACGTAAAAATTTCCGCTCTTTCCATTGTCGCTATAAAAAAATAGGGTTTCTACTTAAAAAATTAAAGTCTTCGTTAGCCATTCCTGTTTTATACAGGTCGCTTTTTCCGCTATTTCTGTCACCTCTTCTTTATATTTCGCTACTACTACTACTGCTATATCGTCAGCGAAGCCTACGACTGTTACTCCTTCAGGTAATTGTAGTCTTAGTACCCCATCGTACATGATGTTCCATGTCGGTGGGCCAAGCACTGACCCTTGGGGTACGCCTCCTGTAACTTTACAGGTCTTGGTACCGTCCTCCGTGTTATATAATAGAATTCGGTCCTTCAAATAGTCGGATATCATTATTCTTATATATAAGGGCACATCCTGTTTCTGGAGAGCTTCGTGTATTTTACTTCATTTGGCCAAATTGAATGCATTTTTAATATCCAATGTAACTATTGCGTAGTACGTCTTCTTTCCTCCCTTCCATCTTGTCCCCTCTACCCCTGTTAGCGTAGTGTTAATCACTAGACTAACTGCGTCAAGGGTTGAACGATTCTTCCTAAAGCCATATTGGTGTTCCGCTAATCCACCTTTTCCTTCTATAAAATGAACCATTCTGACGCAGACTATGTGTTCCAGGATCTTGTTCATGGTATCCAACAAGCAGAACGGTCTGTATGATGAGGATTCGTGGCTATCTTTCATCTTCATTGCCAATGTTGTCTGTCGACTGAACTACAGTTGATGATCTTTTTTATCCTTCTTGCAACTTTGTTTGCGTCAATGACTGACTACCTGTTGAGCTTAAACTAGACCCTGCGTGACTTGGGAAAATAAACACTCTTTGTTTTTCCTATAAACACCTTTTATTATTCAATCTTACCTCGAGCTTACTTAACAAAATTAATTACAAAAGAATCAAGCTGACAAAACAATAGAATCACTGAAACACAAAATACTTGCGAACGCGTCTGTCTCTTATGGGAGCATACAGAGAAGTGACCTCGGCGCTGGCCGCAGTTAGACGGGGAGAGGGGGAAGCATAGTCCCATCGTGTTCTCTCCGCAGTCGTTGGAACTCTGCTCGCTTATCCTCAACACTCTCTCCCGAGCAGATTTCAATGACGTCGTCCAGCTTTACGGTTTAGCGTCTGAAAGAAACAAACAAATGTTAATATTTTAAATAATAGTTTAAAAGCAATTTAGTTAGTTTAGCATGTAATTCAAAAGGCAACGCCTTTGTGAATATATCTGCTATTTGATCTTTTGATGCAATCCAACTGACTTTGATTAGAGTTCTGGCTACGCACTATCGAACAAAGTGTTCTCTAACTACGGTCATATGTCTGAGTTTATTTGTACTGCTTACTTGGGTACTAGCCTCAGCAGCTTTATTATCGCACCAAAGTGTCATTGGCAAAAAGGACTTTTTCAGAATCAAGCTTAACGAGTTTTGTAGAGATACCATCTCCTGACTAGCCTCGCTCGTT
>QLSS01000063.1:629886-639933 GCA_024372645.1 Trichomalopsis sarcophagae | reverse complement strand
ATAAGGCTACGAATTTCTGTCTATGGGTTTTCCACGATACTGTGTCACCATATAGTTTAATCATAAAACCGTTTGTTGTAATCGAGCCTTTACAGTCAGCAAATCTGGCATCTGAAAAACCTTGTAAATTATCAAGCTTTCCTTCAAACTTAATACCCAGACTTCTGGTGTGTTTCAAGTATCTGCAAACTCGTTTCATCATTTTCCACTTCTCATCAGTGGGATTGATTTGGTGTCTGCTTAACACATTCACCGCATATGCTATGTCGGGACGTACAGTGTTAGCAAGATACAAGAGAGAACCTACTATCTCTCTATAAGGACCGTTTGTTTTGTTCAGAGTATTTTCGAGCTGATCTTCGCTTTCCTCTCTTTCTCGCCTTTCTCGGTTTGACACTTGATTTGTCACCATTGGCGTTCTCTGAGGATGCATTTCACTATATCCAAAACGTTTCAGCATTTTGTCAATGTAATTTTCTAGAGTCAGAGTCATCGTTTGATTTCGCCTGNGCTGCATATTCAGCTTGACTGGTCGATAAGGCTACGAATTTCTGTCTATGGGTTTTCCACGATACTGTGTCACCATATAGTTTAATCATAAAACCGTTTGTTGTAATCGAGCCTTTACAGTCAGCAAATCTGGCATCTGAAAAACCTTGTAAATTATCAAGCTTTCCTTCAAACTTAATACCCAGACTTCTGGTGTGTTTCAAGTATCTGCAAACTCGTTTCATCATTTTCCACTTCTCATCAGTGGGATTGATTTGGTGTCTGCTTAACACATTCACCGCATATGCTATGTCGGGACGTACAGTTAGCAAGATACAAGAGAGAACCTGATATCTCTCTATAAGGACCGTTTGCTTTATTCAGAGTATTTTCAAGCTGATCTTCGCGTTCCTCTCTTTCTCGCCTTTCTCGGTTTGACACTTGATTTGTCACCATTGGAGTTCTTTGAGGATGCATTTCACCGTATCCAAAACGTTTCAGCATTTTGTCAATGTAATTTTCTAGAGTTAGTGTCATCGTTTGATTTCGCCTGTTTCGATTTATTTCGATGCCAAGGAAACTCTTGGGCTCTCCCATATCGGACATTTCGAATTCCAACTTAAGTTTTGACGTAATTTCATCAAGCTTTTGTGTGTCATTACTGGCTACCAGTATGTCATCAACATACAGCAACATTATCAGATATTTTTCATTGTTGCGCCAAGTAAAGAGACAGGGCTCTGAATCATGAGACTTTAGACCTAGTTTTATTACAACTTCTGTAAATTTTTCATACCATCTTTTCGGACTTATTTTCAAACCGTACAAAGCACGATGAATTTTACAGACTTTATTTCGTCTGATTTCAGGAGAAACATCAATACCCTCAGGTATTTCAATGTATATTACACTGTCGATTGTTCCATTCAGAAAAGCTGTCTTAACATCAAGCTGTCTTACTTCGAGATCAAACATATTTATGATTGCTAGCACTGATCTAATCAGAGGTAGCCGAGAAACAGGTGCATATGTTTCCATTAATTTATAATGGTTTGGATCTCTGAAACCCCTTATCACAAGTCAAGCTTTATACTTGTTTTCATTATTCAATCCAACTTTTTTTTTAGAACCCATCTTGAGTCAATTATATTAGGTCTTTTTCCTCCTTGAATCACAGGTCTGTCGACAAGTGTCCAGACTTTGTTTTTCTCCATTGAGTCTAATTCGCTCCTTTTGCCATTCAAGGTTGTTTTTCGTATTCATGGCTTCTCTGTAGGAATTCGGATCATTCTCCACAGTTGCTATGAACGCATTCAGTTCATCGCTTTCCAGCAAGTTTAATTCGGATTCGAGTACCTGTGACTCTGATGGACATTCGACTTCTTTTACTTTTCTTGGGCGACCTTTTCGCCATTTTTCTCCCTCCGTTTCAGAGATCAAAACTTCATCTTTTTCATCGAACTTAATAAGCCATGTTTCTTTATTTATTTCTTCCATTGGATTTGCCCAATCTTTAATGCTGTTTTTATTGTATTTGTCCCCAAACACGAGCTTTTCATTGAATCGAACATATCTGCTTTCGTAGTATTTTCCTTCTTCTGGTTTTAAAAATAAATATCCAGTTGATTTGTAACCTATCAATACTACTCGTTTTTTCAGCTGATCAAACTTAGGTCCTGTTTTCCTTTGTACTTTGATGTAAGGTATACAAGCAAAACGCTTTAGTTGTTCCAGGTTGAGTTTAAATTCTGGTTTGAACTTTTGTAAGGGCGGTATCATTTCATTCGAGCTATGAGGCGTCCTATTATAGAAATAAACGGCTGCATTCAGGGCAAGATCCCACATATTCTCAGGTAGGCGTGTATCATACATTAAAGCTCTCGTGAGTTTCTGGATGGTCTGATTGAAACGTTCAGTCACTCCATTATGCTCAGGTGTATCTGGGCTAGCTAACTGTAGTTCTTCTTCGAACTAATCTAGAACTTCTTGTGTATGCCCTCCTGTAAATTCTGTACCCTGATCACATCTAAGGCAACAGAACTTAGCATTGGATCCTAATAAATTTCTCGTGCTTTTAATGAAGGATTCAGGACAATAACTCGTTTCGCTTTTCTGTTTCATAAGATACGCCATCGCAAGTTGTGAATAATCATCGATAAATACAGATATAAATCTGTATTTCTTGGGATGTGTAGCTGGACTAATCGGTCCCATAGTATCTGCGTGAACAATTTGCAGAGGTTTACTCGCTCTCTGTCTAGTCGAACTGAAAGGTAGCTTGTTGAATTTTGACACAATACAAACTTCGCAATCAAGTACAGAATCATCGAAATTAATTTCCTTCAAGTTTTGCAAATTTGGAAACTTTCTTTGGAATTCTTTCAACTTTTTCAACGAAGCGTGTCCCAATCTGATATGCCATAGCATAGCTTTATTAGTGTAAAACAAGTTATTGATTTTACTGATGTTAGATTCACAATCTATTCTCTCTAAATCAATTGATTCAGTTAAATTATTAATTTTTCTATCTTTTAGTGTATTTTCAAAATTTGAATAGCCAGAGCACAGCTCGTTGCTATCTTCGTTTACTTCTATGTTTAATTCAGTGTCAATTTGCATCGGTTCATCAAGCTTATTATTTTCATCAATCTCTGTACTTTCGAGCTTGTCTTGTTCACGAGTTATCTTTTTGGTTGCGGACTCAATCTCCTTATTGGGTGCAACACTTACAGTTGGATATTCACGACGCCTTGTGGTTATATATGCAACAACCCTATTTACTTTATTTTCATTTTTATCCGAGTTATTTGTTTCTAGCTCAATTACCCAATAAGGTTGCTTACATATCCCAGAGACAAATATCGTTTTTGATATCGGATCAAATATATCAATTTTATAACACTGGGTGGCTTAAATCCGCATTTAAGTCACGCAAATCCGTGGCGTAAGTAGCCCTTTCTGGCACCGTGTATATCGTACTCGCTACGCTCGTGCGCTAACCTCACGCTGCCAGAAAGGGCTACTTACGCCACGGATTTGCGTGATTTGGCGGATTTAATCAAGCAGTGCTATAAAATATTTTACGATACTCGAGTTGTATGTTCACTTTCCGGCACGGCGTAAACACCCTCGCTACGCTCGGGCGCTTAACCTCGCCGTGCCAGAATGTGCCTCATACGACACTTGTATCGTAATGTACTATTCTTGTTATCCAAATAGATACCTAAGCCCTTATCAACAAATTTCCTCAGTGATAGCAAATTTTCCGACAATGACTTAGCATAAATTACATTTTTCAAGCTTAGAAAGTCATCATGTTTGGTGTAACCAGATGTGTTACCTACTCCCTCCGATTTTAAAATCGCTGAATCATTGTCATTTGCACATTTAATATCAATCTTTTTAGTATTATCAAACGTTTTAAAAATTATTTTAGAATTAGTCATGTGCTCCGTAGCACCAGAGTCTGCCAGAAATCTAATCAGTTGGTTTTTATCACTTTCTTCAGCGTTAAGAGGTGTACTGTCTACATATAGACCTTTGTACTCACCAGATTCGGAGGTTTTGGTAGGATTAGTATTGTTTTGTCTATTTTGTCTACCTATCCCCCGTGATCTGCCTCAGGCATGGCCTCTTTGGAACTTGATTTTCTTAGGGTTGCTACCCTTCTGTGGCTCATAATTGCGTCGTTTTACACCACGACTGAAGCCACCTCGTTTACCACCCCGATTATAATTTGAGGATTCATACCTTCTTTGGTTTTCATTCTCCTTCAAAACCTTTTCCAGCTGACTCTCCGTGTATGTTTGCAAGGACATGCCCTTCATACCTCTTGCATCTGAAGCACATTTTCCCTGATCTTGTGCATTCGTTTTGGTAGTGGCCCTTGTTACCGCATTTGTAACAAAGCGCCCCAGGATCAGACACGTAATATGCTTTTGCTCCAGCTTCTGTAGGTTTTCCAGCTGATTCGCCTGATCCAAGTCGAGCTGTTTCCTGTCGTACAATATAATCTTTAAGTTGGTTTAAAGTTAAAAGTTGACCAGTCGTATTCTTATTCAAGAATTCAGACTCTTTAACTTGAGGTAAATATACGACAATCGCTTCATAGAATGCATCGCATATTTCGTCGTCTGATAATAAAGGTGTGTCGGGTAATTTATTATACGATCGAACTAATTTATCAAATCTATTCCAGAAAGCCGATGCTTTCTCTTTATTTGGATTATATCGGATAGAGTGCAATTCTTTTCGAATGCTTCTTATAGTCACGTTCATTTCATTTGCTTTAATGCTTTTAATTTCGTTAAGCATTTCAATAGGATCCCGGATATCCGATACTTTTTCGTAATAAGAGATATCGATTCTATTGATAATAATGTCTCAAACTCGAACTTTATCTTTTTCCAACTTAGTTTGATCAGGCACGCGCGATGGTTTAACCGTCGAATCAATTACGTACAATAAATCAGTGAGAGTTAGTTCTGAAGTTAAAAAGTCTAAAAATGTATTAACATTCAAACTTTGTGTTAATTTGTATTCTCTACGGAAAGTACTATCTTTATTTGTTACTTCGATCTGTATTTTATCTTTTATATTGGTACTTTCATTCGAATCAATTTTGTTATCTTCATCCTGAACTAGTTTTGCTAAAAATTCGCTACTCACATGAGGTTTTGTAACTACTTGATTTGTAGCTTTGTGATTCGATGACTGACGGTTATCTTGTGCAGATTTTCCAGCTGATAAAATCTGCTCTGCCTCGTACAGTCGGTCTTATTCTGCCCATTCCTGTACCTTTTCTGCCATCCAGCTGTACCTCTCTTCCACTGTATATTTGTGCCTGATCAATTCGTCGACTACGTCATCATGTACTCGATTGCACTCATTTTCAATTATCCCTCTCAACTCTTTGTTTTCTTTTTCTAATTCGGCCATCTTAGCCGTTACCTCTGAAATTTCACATTTTTCATTAGAATCATTTAAAGAAAACTTTCCAAACTTAGCTGTCCCCACAACCTGACAGAATTTATTCAGTCCCAAATTCAGTTGTATCGGTATATTTGATTTAACAACTGGGGTGGGTTTACCTTTCAAAGTTTTCTCAAACTTAACCTTCCAGCTGTCATTTTCCTCAAAATCGAACTTCTGCTCTTTTCCTCTATCAAGCTTATAGGCCGGCCCACCGTCAGCAATTTCAGTATCAACCTCCAGCTTTGGGGACGAGGTATTCCCACGTTGGCTTGGGTCAACCGTCTCAGCTGAAGCCACCTCTTCAGCTCGGAACCTTTTGATCTCCTTCTTCCCAGATTCTAGTAAACGTTCCTCGATGAGAGAGTTATCTTAGAACAATTTGTAAATGAGTTGTTTGTTTTGACGAACGACAATCAGAATAAACACTCTATCACGTGTAGCAATTTATAACCATGTTCTTAGTTGAGTAACAACAATGAAGAAAGCAATGCAAATTGCCTGTTTATTATTATTTTTTTTTTTAAAGAAATAAAACCGCGATTTTACAGCACACACAGTGTAGTAGCAACAACATACACTACCCTGCATATACCGGCCAACATTTAAATTTTTGGAACTGAACAGCATGCTATTTTAATATGTACATATTTTATAGTGGTAGATCGAATTTTAAAATTAAATTAAATTTTCGAACTTTTTCTGTTTCTGAAATCTCCAGCTTCTGGTCCTGGAGCAGCAGAAACAACTGCAGGTTTTTCTCGGCTGTTAAATTCAAGCTAGTCAGTTAACTGTTTCACTATAATTTTTAATCGGACTTAAAATTGCAATTTTTATTTATAAGAGGTTAGTCGAACTTGAGTCTAATTTTAGTGACATTTCCGCTTCGCGATTCGATCAATAAGTCGCAACGTAGATTAAGATTTTATTTCAGAATGAATTTTCAATCTATATTCGAGCCGTTGCTCTCAGTTTGCAACATAGCATTTTCGAACATTCACGTACGTGTACGTGCAATCAAGCATTTTAGTGGAACTAGCGCCATCGTTCGTGCGCATGGGGAACTAACTCGACCCAGCGCTCTAATGTTCACTGAGAGCAATATGGCGCTCGAGCTTGACCGCGCCAACGGCCTCTCTTTCCCGCGCTAACGACTTCCCGCGTTGTCGGGCGCCGCCATTTTGCCTCGACGCGCGCGCACAGGCACGTTTAAACACGTTGCCGGACTCGAGCTTATTCTCGAATCGCCTGCCTCATGTCGCGTTATGGTTTTTGCGTCATGAAATTTTGACTGTCTTCACGCACGTCAAAATTTTTCACTCGCGCACTTCGAGAATAATAACACTGCGACTTACCGCGTGTCTTCAGCATCTGCAAAGATACCCTCTTTGCCCGATCAGACATGCTTTCCCTTGAGTTGAAAAGTCGCCCTTCGTAACAAAGCAGAACGGCAGGTCGTTTCCTTGGCCTTTTTCATCCGCAGGCGTCAAACGTTGCCAATCGAAACAGAAGCGAAAGACAAAACACTTCTACACTGAGAGACTTTCGGCGTAACGGCTATATCGTAACAGGAGCAACCGAAGCGCTGCAAATCGGAGTAGTGGCTACTCCGATTCGGCGCAAAAACTCGACACAGCTAAATGTCGTATAAAGCATAAATTCGGGTGTATCGAATATATTGATGATAGAATTGTTGGAAATTGTTGCTTAAACAACGTCAAAAAGCTGAAGCATTAACATTTTAACCATTTCTAACAAAACAAAAGAGATTATCGTAAGAGATATTCGTTTGTAGCTCATGAGAGCGTTTTGAGGTTATGTCGTCTGCTAAACAGGGCTGCGACCAGGTGGAGCCGCTGCTTCACTCTTTGGCGCGTTAGCTGCGCCGAATCGGAGTAGCTGTTACTCCGATTGCAAGAGTAGCGCCTACTACCACATTTTGAGGTACCACTACACTTGCAGGAGTAGCAGCTACACCAAAAGTCTCTCAGTGTAACTTGACTTCAAGCTTTTGAACGATCTTTATACTTTCAACGGTTTTATCCTCAAAAGGCAAATCCATAATTTTGGCACTTCACTCGCGAGGTATTTTCAAGTGCACGCGCAGGTCTAGAGAATCCCAAGCAGCGCAGTGGAAGCGTACTGGGCCCATAACCTGTTGAGCTTAAACTAGACTTGGGAAAATAAACACTCTTTGTTTTTCCTATAAACACCTTTTATTATTCAATCTTACCTCGAGCTTACTTAACAAAATAAATTACAAAATAATCAGGTGACAAAAGAATAGAATCACTGAAACACAAAATACTCGCGAACGCGTCTGTCTCGTATGGGAGCATACAGAGAAGTGAGCGTTGCCGCCGCAGACGCGACGTCGACGCTGGCCGCAGTTGGACGGGGAGAGGAGGAAGCATAGTCCCATCGTGTTCTCTCCGCAGTCGTTGGAACTCTGCTCGCTTATCCTCAATACTACCACTTGCTGCATGAATTTCATTTGTAGTTTCTTCTTGCAATAACTTTTTGGCAAACTCCGTGTCTACAAGAAAATTATTAATAAGAATTAAAAATCAGTTTAAAAAATACACATGTATGTAAATAAATAATTGAACTTAAGCAGTAGAGATAGCAATAGTTTATAGCAACCTTTGATTGCTCATCTGCAGTACCTGCTGCTATTGCATTTATAGCTTGATGGTCGATAGCTGCTTTATGCCGATTTAGCAGTTCAGTAGCAAATTCCATGTCTATACATAAAAATGAGCATCCTAATTTTATACTATGTATAAAAGTTGTAAACACTTGTTGAAATGAAAATTTAAGATTATATCAGAAAACTACTAAAAAATCCGTGCATACTGCTGTACTTACTGGAGCTCCCATCGGAGCACACTCGGTTAAGTTCTTAGATTTCATTTCAAGATTTAAAATAGTTGTAATAATCAGTAGAGTTTTCCCTTAATCATAATACAACTTTAGGTTTGCGTTATGTTACATCGGAATTAACGCAATTCACCAATATACTTACTTTTATTCGAGTCCCTATCTGCTGTTATTTAATATTTATTTAGATTTACAAGGAAATCCCTTTTGGTTACCGCAGATGCGGTCACTGCCTTCCGGGAAAGGGAGCCGGATAACGAAATCACTTAGACGGGGTTAATTTTTAAAGCAACTACTATAATGTATTTCACTCGTATTAGAGGAAAGAGAAAAGTACCTTGCAGTGTATATATGCGTGAGAGTGTGTGTGTGTGTGTGTGTATGTAGAGATGCGAGCGGCAGGAGGTTGCAGCTGTGGGTCCTTGTTGCTCCTTGAGCCTGGCGTCGGTAGTTCAGTGCGGTCAAGCTAGTGTGCGTCTCGGATCCCTTCGGCTCGTTCGAGCAGGTGCAGACAGATGGGCGCCTTGATGAGTCGTCTCTCTTCTTAGCGACGAGAGAGGATGTCAGTGATCGTGGCACTTATACAACTTGGTACCACGGAGTGGGTTTTTCTACTTAACTATTTGTTTTCCCGAGTAATTTAACTATTTTCACAAGTCTATATTTTTCAGCGATGAAATCATTTTACTGATTTAGGTACCAGATAGAAATTAATAACAGGTTTCAGGCACTTGAAGAAACAAACACATCGCCGGAGGGGAATGACGAACCGAATAGCTTATGGGGGACATCAAAAAAACAGTAAAAAGAAAAAGCCAAAGAGCAAACCATGGTTTGAAGAAGAGTGCAAACTCTGGTTTGAAAGGCGCAAAACGGCTAAATTAAATAGCTTACACAACTGAAGCGATAGGACCGTAGAAGAGTAAGGAAAAGTAAGGAGACAGACGGGCGCGATCTACAGAAATAAGAAGCGGGAGTATCAAAAGAAACTTATTAGGAGAATAGAAACTAATAGTAAGGAAAATAACTCCCGCGAAATGTACAAAGAGCTTAACGCCATCAGAAAGGGTTTTAGGAGTAGAGCGCAATTGATGAAGAACGAAAACGAGGACCTCGTAACAAATGACAACGAATCACTGTCGCTGTGGAAAAATCATTTCGATAAATTATTAACGTGCACGAAAATAGCGAAGAATTAGGGGACGAAATTCACACTGCTGAACTTTACGTGGAGGATCCGAGCTACCAAGAAGTAGAGGCCGCAATTAAAAAACTAAAAAACTCTACACCAGCCGAGTTACTCAAATAAGGGGGCGTCAAGCTCACTTTTAAAATCTATAAACTAGTATGTGCCATCTGGAAAAATGAAACAATACCTGAAAATAGGAAGGAATCTATCATTATACCGATTTTTAAAAAGGGGGATAAGACAGACTGCAATAACTATAGGGGTATCTCATATTTTATACTATATAATCTTGGACCGATACGTGTTGCTTTGCGTTATCGTATCTTAATTGAAATTTGATAAGTATGTTAAAATTATTTAAAGTATTTTGACAGATACGCTTTATTAGTTGCTTTTGAGTAGAGACTAGGAGCTAAAGTTTCGCAGAAGCTAGTGACTATCCATAGGCCGCGCATAGCATTATTAAGGCTCCAGAGAGAGAGAGAGAGAGAGAGAGAGAGAGAGAGAGAGAGAGAGAG
>QLSS01000063.1:608773-629856 GCA_024372645.1 Trichomalopsis sarcophagae | reverse complement strand
AGAGAGAGAGAGAGAGAGAGAGAGAGAGAGAGAGAGAGAGATTCTTACACGTACTCTCTCTCTCTCTCTCTCAATATGTGGCCCCGGCTCCTAGACGCACAAGGCGTAAGGTGGTCGAGCAATCTTAGAATAGGTCGTTCTGGCGTTTGCGAGATTTACGTTCGACAAAAATGTGAGAGTAGTGTGTAACAAATCGTTTTAGCGAGTGTGTTAATTGGCTGTTCCTCGAGCCTTGAGGCGTGTGCAAGTCACGCTAGGTATCTTTCATGTACGGATATCTGTTTGTCATGGTTGTTTATGTTTACGGGCTATCTTAATAATTTGTGCGGACCTTGGGTCAGAATTATAAATGTTTAACTCGAATATAAAGTTCTGTCTGATTACCCACGTATTTTGATTCTCCCAATTCACCCTCTCTCCTTACCAATCTTGGGGCTGCAGTTAGACGAGCAAAACACTCTGCAAAACCTCGGACCAGGAAACAAAGAGTCTCAAGACTCTGACGCTCGCGGAGAGCGTCTGGCGCTACCGGCTCATTTTCAAAGCCCCAGGCGAGGAATTGCATAGTAACTGGGTTGCACCAAAAATCCAAGTTACAAATTATATCAAAAATAAATTTTATATTTATGTATCTTGCAATATAACTCGAAAAAGTATATTTAAAAATCATAAGATACAAAAGGATGATAAAAGGTAAAATAACGAAGTGATATATACATTTATCTAGTTATTATTTATAGCTAGAAAGTATTGCATATCACAATAAATTTTATCTCGTAACTAGAAAGAGTTGGTGCACCTTCCACATTTTGTCAATCATCGAAGGTATTTCAAATCTGACTCACGTTACATTACATCAATTTTTCATAAAAATATAGTCAGAGGTCTGGAAATTTGCATACCAGTTTATTATATCCTGCTCTAATAAAATAAATTGATGACAATATGGTTAGTTCATGTTTTCACTAGAAAAAGTTAATGCGCGCTTCAACTTTCTGTCAATTGACAAAACAAATGTTCAGCTTTACGCACGTTAGATCAATTTTCTCTTGAATCATATCATTCAGAGGTCTAAAAACATGCATGGTGCTATAAAATGTCCTTTTGTAACATACAATACATAAAAATGCAGCAATTCAAATTGTATTGTGTTTTGACCAGAAAAAGTTAATACGCGTTTCAACTTTCTGTTCATCAATAAAAGAAATTTTCAGCTTTTCACACTTTGGATTAATTTTTTCTTGAATTATATTATTTAGAAAACATGTTTAAAATTTGTAAATTTAAATCCTTTGTATATCAATACTTTATGTATCATATAATATAAATATTGTACTATTCGATACTTTTTGCCAAAATGATACTTCATTAACTTATTTATCAAATAATTTGATTTTTAACAATTAATATCATTAACTAAAATAATAAAACAATTTACATATAGCTATGATATCTTAATTTTAAAATTTCTCTGAAGCACACTTTGAGAAAAGTGAGGTTGCAACAAAAATGTATGTTAACTGTTAACATAAGCATATTTGATTTGTACCAGTGATATTAATAGTTAACGTAGCTATATTATGTCAAATAGCTGTATATTAATAGTTAACATATGGCTCGTTTACGAGTTTTAATAGACCTTGTAAAGTAATGATCAGATAAAAATTATTAGAAAACGCTCGTGGATAAATTGTATCGATGCTGAGTAACTTTGGAATGATATGCTATCAGAATTCAAAATTTTGTCTTTCATCGGCCTTTCGGGTCTAAATAGCAAATCTGATGGTTTTAGAAATACAATAGTGTGTGTATGTGTGTGTGTGTGTGTGATTCTAACTGATTCAGCCGCCTCTGACATTTCCAAAAAAGTATTTTATCACGAGTAAGGGTACAAATTTTGAAAAATAAATATTTGAAAGGCAAAAATTACGAATTACATTATAACGAAAGATAAAATTTCAAGTCCCAGAATATTGAAAAGGTATAATTTTGAAAACCTAAATTTGGAAATTCAAATATCACCTTTCGCAATTTCAATTCAAAATTTTTGTTTTATAAATTTTTTCATTTTAAAATCTCAGTTTTATAAATTTTGAATTTCTAATCTTTACCCTTTCACATTTTTATTTTTAAAATGTTTACCCTTAGCCCGCACTCGCATATAATCTTTGCCATTTCGGAATAGCAGATCTATTTAAAATAATGAACTGTTTCATTGGTAGGTGTAAATTTTCTGATACCCGTTATAAAGTTGATCAATTGTTTAATTCAAATGCAGGAATAGATTTTCATGCTGTATGCACTCATTGCAAAAAGTATACAAAACAGTTTCATTGTGATGATCGCGAAGTTACACACACTTCCAACTACGAAAGAGTTTCATTAAAAAGTCCAACTTACGTAGATTACTTTGCTATTTTTAATATTGATAACGAAATCGCTTTGTTGATGAAATTAAACTCTGAACACTTCAATTTTGTGCTTAAACGATATACAATCCCCAGTGGAAAAAAATGTAATAAATTGTGTAATAAAACGTAAAAAAATGTAAGAAACTGTACTTTTTTGTTGGATTCGGACATTTTTCTCATACGTTTTTGTACACTTTCTTACATTTTCAGATTTGTTAACTTTTTTTTTACATTTTGTTATATTTTATTACATTTTATTACATATTGTATTATATTTATTTCACCGCCTAATATAGTTAATATATTTTTTTAATTATTAATTTTATGATAAAATGTAACTATGGATAATAAATTGTAAGAAAATGTAAAAGGATATACGCAGAAGTAAGAAAATAAAAAGGTCGCCATTTTCGTATATAATATTACGCTCACAGACAATTTTTTACATTTTGTTATACTTTTTTTAGTATTGTTACATTTTCAAAGAAGAGACCCCCATGAAATCCTAGATCAATGGATTTGTAATAAAACGTAACAAAATGTAATAAAATGTAGCAAACTGTAATAAAACGTAAAAAAGGTCCGAAATCCAACAAAAACGCACAAATTGGTTCGATTTGTTACATTTTCTTATATTTTATTACATTTTTCATTTCCACTAGGGATAATTTACTTTTAGGAATGTTAAATTAATTTAAAAGAAGCTAAGTGCCGAATTAATCGGCGGAAAATTTCACACAATTCATTATTATATCCATGTGATTGGAATTTCAGTAAAACTACTACGTGTATTTTTTCTATTAATTTTTTTTATTATATTTTTAAATCTATTATTTGCGCAAATAGCTTACTTGATGACCCCCGGCAACGATTTCTCTACGTCCGTTGGTTTTATTTCATATATACCTTCATACACGCTGTGCTTTCTTTCAAAGGTTTTTACGACTATACGACGATGAAGCATGCCCAATTCTAATTTGCTACGGGCGAGTGTTTGCCGCGCTGACATTTGTCGCCAGTAATACTTCTCCTTTTTCTCCCTCCACTACATCTTTTTTTTCTTTCTCTTATTTTCAATAATACTTGGGTGGCTAACGTATTTCTTATCTTACTAATTTTAAAATATATTGCATAAACATTAAGCATTACGGTATGGTTCATATGCACAATACAATACAACATACAACATATATTGTTGTACGTTATTGATACGTACACTTAAGTAAATTTTGTTACGTCAGAAAGTTTGAAAAATGCAAAGAATGAAAATAAAAATTATAATTTTGTATATTTTATTACAATTTTTTGCATTTCTTTATGTATTTATTGTTATAAGGACATAGGCAGTTTCATTTTGCATTAAATAAATGTCTTATTACTGCACAATGTATAAACAAATAAGAAAATTAGATAAGTTTAATGTTATGTGAGCAAATAATATTAGGTTTATTTTATCATCCTTACTTAAAATTTCTTACGTGTTTACATAAATCGTTGTATTTTTATTTGAAAACTAAATTTGCACAAAAACATGAAAATTATTAAAGAGAAGTAAAATGAATAAATCATAAAAAATTTTAAAACAAAATGAAAAGTTACAAAACATAGGAAAATTAAAAAAAATTTATTGTGACAAAATATAAGAAAATTTTGAAAATTAATATAACAAAACGTAAGAAAATCAGAAAAAGGAAAGCAGTAAATACACAAAAAATTTTAATGAAGTAATATAACAAACTGTAAGAAACTGAGATTAAAAGAAAAACAATTGCTGCAACAACTATGATAAAATGTGATATGGAATATAAAAAAATCTCATACTTTATCGCGTTTTTAAATATTTTTATAACATTTTATAAGCAACACTTTATACTATTTTTATACGTTATTTCACATATTAAAATCTCCACTAAAGTCTGCATTAAAATATTTATAAAAAAATAATGATAAAAATATAATCCAAATGAAAAAGAGTAATATGAATCTCTATGTATATACGTTCATTATCTTTATTATATCCATGAATATTGAGAAACAAAAAGTATTTAAAATCGACAAAATCAGTGTGTTTCTTAACTATCTTTGCTTATCTTTTTGTGGAGGAAGAAATCAAATTCTTGTAGGCAAGTGACTGCAATGTATACAGATGGTCATAGTTGTATTGGCATTCAAAGGCATTCTAAGCATGTTTTGCCAGTTAATTTACAACGGCTTCAAAACGCTTTTATCACTACAAACGTTTTTATGTTTTTGCAAATTTAGTCACATTATTAATAGTGTTTCAATAATGATAATATTATTTAAACGTTAGATAACAGATAATAGTCAAATAACTTTTTATTAGTATCTTAATCACGCCACACAAAAACTATCATTTATAGATGCAGTATACATATTTATTAACAGAAACAGTTTGAATTGTAGCATTCAAGTCTGTGTTTGGACTGGACAGAGAAAATAAAGGCTTCTGCAAATGAATAGAAAAAAACAATGTTTACATTTCTCAAAAAAATGTATTTCAGTGTGTTTTCATAATTGGTCAGCATAATTTGACTGTTTCGTGTATTTTTTAATATCAATGGATTTGAATTATTTATTATTTATTTAATTTGTGTGCGAGAGAGAGGGAGAGAAGCTGAACGTAATGAACCAAAATACTACATAATTATTTTTTACATAAGAATCAATTCTACTTCACTGCGAAACTCTACATAAGTTTCTAAGCATTGTTGTGACAACAGAATAACTTGTGTGTTTGTGTAGAGTTTTCCGGTAGAGTAAAATTAAATCTTGTTTTGAAAATATCGGTGTAGAATTTTTCCATATAGAGAAATACGTTTGTGTAGGGTACTTTTGTGTACAGTATGTTCGGTGGAGAGAAAGAAGAGAGAGAGAATTTTCTGATATCAAAAAGATTGGATCTCTCAGCTAATTAACGAATTTCTCTGTATAGTTTTTGAGTACAAATAAATTGTTCTAGATGCAGCTCGGACTTTAAACTTAAGAGTGCTCTATACCTCCGTGACAGCCAATTAGAACCGCGGATTTTTCTTAACAAACTACGGCTTTATTATTAATGCTTTTATAAAATAAAAAATTTTATAATATTCTTTAGACTTTTCTACACGTGGAATGATTCCTAGATTTAGTAAATAATTATTGTAAAGCCGTAAAATAAATGTTGAAAGTTTTGCTCGATATGTCGTCTGCTTCCGCAGCACAAGTATTTTTTCGCAACCAACTGCAACTCTATTTTTTCATTTTGAGATGCAAAAAAGCATATATAATATTCTTTGGGTTTTTCCGTACGTGGGATGATAACGTTTCAGTGGAAATTTAGCTCAGATAATTGTCAATCAGCAAACGTTCGTTCGCGTCTCTTGGTGCCGTTGGTGGCTTGTGCTGCGGAAGCAGACGACATATCGAGCAAAACTTTCAACATTTATTTTACGGCTTTACAATAATTATTTACTAAATCTAGGAATCATCCCACGTGTAGAGAAGTCTAAAGAATATTATAAAATTTATTTTATAAAAGCATTAATAATAAAGCCGTAGTTTGTTAAGAAAAATCCGCGGCTCTGATTAGCTGTCACGGAGGTATAGAGCACTCTTAAATATTTATTTATTATTATGTAACTACGCAAAGAAGAGACACTAAACGCATCTAACGTTGCGATCATCAAGAGAAATCCAGGTGTAGTAGCGCTAACGGCTTAGCGTAACAAATTGTCATTGACACAGACTGATACAACAGAATAGAGGGAAAAAAGATTGAGAAATAAGGGTCGATGGAGAAAAATGTATAAATGTTAACTACATAACAGAAAATGTTGAAGTGTATGAATTGAATTTGAAACTTGCCCAATTCCGAATATGTAATGAGAGTAATATCAATAATCATTATATTTGTAACAAAAGAAAAAAAAAATTAACGTGTTTTTAAAAGATCCAACAACTCCTACAACTACATACCCCAAGCTAATGTAAATTTTCTTAAGTTATGCCTTGTTCGATGACAACTAATAGTTGTTTTTAATAATTTTCTTCTATAACATAATTTGTCTTTAATCAAAATAACTGATTATACTTAAGTTCACACAATTAATGTCCATGCATGTCTTATATAATCAAAAAATGTTACTATTTTTCAGGTTTCATACAATCATTCGTATTTTAATCCATGTTATTGTTCTATAAAGGTGTATTGTCAATTGTTTCCAAAATTTTTACTAATTTATTTATTGATCCATCATTTGTATGAGAAAATAAATTTTAATCTCGTGTCAATTTTTCAATTATTCGATTTTAGTAAACCAAAGCTAGTTTTCTTTATTAAATAAATATCTAAAAATTCACGATCTTAAATTAGTTAAAAAAATTATAACTAATGAAAAAACTCAATCGTTTATAAATATCAAATAAAATTTTTCAAGCAATTGCATTTTTTTTTTTTTTTTTTTTTTAATAAATATTTATTTTTAGCTTATTCAAGGTGGTTTATTTGTAATATATATCGATTAATAAATTAGGAAGAATTTTGGAAAAAATTGACAACAAACTTTTTTTTTTACAACTGTAGTATTTTGGGTAAAAACTATCTTAAGGGATGTCGGAGCTACAACACTGTTTTTCTGTTCCCTATAACTTTTAGAATAAAGGTTTTAATAAAAAACCAAGGCCAGATCGCCATAGTGTTGAGTTTAGTGAATTATTTTACCCAAAGAAAATACCGATTGAACTTTTAGTTTTTGTAAAAGTTATGAAATACGAGCAAGTATTCACGCAATTACAGCACTAACCTCAAAATCTAATTTTATTAATACTTTTTTTTTTTATTTACATGAATATAATGAGCAGAACTCCATAGGTTTGAGATTGATGAATCATTCTACCGAAAGAAAGTGGTAATTGGGCTTTCAGTTTTATTTTTAAGTTGTGAAATACTAAATATCTCGTGGCGGGTTTGCGAATTTATAGCTCCGACCTCCCTTTAACACGTTTAGAAAAGAACACGAAAACACATCGTGTGATCGTATTACTCATCTTTGGCTCGCAAACGGTATCTTAATATCTAAATATTCTTCCTATAAGTATGAAAATCATTCGCAATTAAGATGGAATTTATCTAAAGAAACACATGAGTTTCAAACTCCATTAACTTGTCTTTTATACTACACATTTGTTCAAGAGCATCATATTGCTGAAAATAACTTTTAGATAAAGCTTTGTGTCAGTTGGCGCGGAATTCCCAATATATCTTTTAATTGTTAGTTGAAAACAAAATCAAATTTTAATCGTTAATTAGAACAATTTTATCCAAAGATTAAATCTTAATCGTCAATATGAAAAATTTAAATTCATGATTAAATTTTAATCGTTAATTAAAAAAATTTAAATTAACGATTAACTTAAATTTTAATCGTCAATTGGAAAAATTTTACTCAAAAATTAACTTAAATTTTAATTGTCACTTAGAAAAATTTTCATTAATGATTAAATTTTAATCAATTAGAAAAATTTTAATTAACGATTCAATTTAAATTTTTTAATTATAAATGGTCTAATTACTATTTCTGCAACGCTGAAACAATTATAATCAATTAATTTAAACACTTAATAATTGTGCATGTCGATTAAGGAATTTGGTTCCTTCTAAGAGGAAGCATTGTAATAGTAAAATTTTCAGTTTCGCTGAAACTTCGCAGAAAAGTATTTGGAGGTCTTTGGAGTACAAATCATGCGTTTTTAAAAAATGTCCGTGCGGATAGTTGTGTGTGTATGCGTATGTGTATGTATGTGCGTATACCGTCATAATTCTGGAACAACGCAATCGATCGTAATAAAATTTGGCATGCTTATATGTTTTCTGATTCTGAATTCAGAACAATTTTTTTCTCTATGATTCTGACCATTTTATGACTATATTATAGCCATTTTTCAATTTTTGAAAAAATATTTTTACTTTTTTTTATAATATAATCTATACAATATATTCAACATAAATTTATCTAAAAGAGCATAAAATTGCCTACTTTTTTCTGCAAGATTTTTCAGATTGACCGTTCTGATCAATTTTTATGATAAAAAAGGTAATTAAAAAAAAAAAATTAGATTAGAATCAAGATCCTCGGGCTTGCAAGGCATACGTTCTGTCGTCGCGCCACGACCGCCACGGCCGCCACAGCACTCTTCTACTCGTCTTCTTATAATAACTGGAAACGCGTGTCGTGTGTACACACGTGACACGTTCACGGCCCAAAGTCATCGACGCCCTCGTCGATCGCAATTACCGCACAGATGAGAGGCCGTTACGCGTGTTCCATTGCGTGGACTCAGAGGCTTTGGGGCATGATCTGTGAGGTATTTATTAATTATTTACACCAGCATATGATAAGGCAGGCAACTGGTTTTTCGTAGTTCATCCCACAGCAGTTCACCAGAAAATGCTACTAGTGAAGAGTGCAACGAAAAAGTGACGGACCATGGGCTTGAACCGAGATCCTTTGGCTTGCAAGGCAGACGTTTTGTCGTCGGCCGCCACCACATTGCACACTTCTACTCGTCTTCTTATAGTAATTAAAAATCCGTGATGTGTGTACACACGTGACAATATATCCAAAACCAAATCGTCAAACGTTTTGAAAAAATGTATGACAATCAAAACTGATAATATCTATTTCCTGTAAAAATTGGTAACCACTTTAATGAGTTTCCATGCTAAAAATAGAAAACTAAAAAATGGGTTTTCTATGTCGTACGGGAGTTAAAAGGCTTTAATTAAGTTGAAATTTTAGAAAAATGTCAATTTTTTTATCACCTCGGCTAGGTTCTTTTTGCAGCTTATAAAACCGTTTAGTTTAAAAGATATCAGGATTTGAATTCTTTGTCTCTCACACTGTATACCCTGTATAACTGAAAATCACTATTTTTGTTAAACCTTCTAATTCTCTAACTAAAGTTCAGAATGTTTAAAGACGAACCCTATGGTATTTAAAATATTGACGATTAATTTTTTTTAATGAAAATTATATGATTTGATATTGTGACAGGTGCTCCTTCAGTAAAATTATTAAGATTGAAAGCATTTCAAAAATCAATAATATACTGTATATTTGAACAATGTTGTATCTATTGGAATTATAAATTTTGTTGGAGAAAGCTGTGTGCCAAAGTATTGGCAGCGTTTTTTTTCATATCATCTTACAAACTGTATTACAAACTGTATTATAGTAATAAAACATTTTATTAACATATTTGATACAAATTATTTTATAATATTTAATTTTTTTAAAACATGCTTTACAATAAAATACTTGCATTGGTTTCAGGGCTGCATACATTCGGGAAACGCAAACTAGTTACCCCAAAAGGAGATACACTAATATATGGAAGAGCTGCGTGATAAATTATAATACGATGTCAATCCGGATGGTTGCAAAGTAAAAATATTAGTAAATCAACCCGGAATGACAATTATTTCATGCTAAATATTAAGTTATATTCTTTAATGAAAAGTGGTTCAGGAAAAGTGACCATATGTATACACGCCCATGAGGAAATTTGAGGTAAATAATCAAGATAAAAAGAGAGGGAGGAAATTGAGATTAAAGTAGCGCGCCACGCGCGGCCTTACGGCTGCGTTGACTTGCCGCCTTGCATCGCGAGGCGATGCAAGGCACGCAAAACGCTCGCGCTTCGCGTTCGTAATGCCTGTCGGTGCTTATACAGTATTATCCTGTTTTTTTTTTCAATATTGTTGTCAAAGTTTTGATTGGTATTCTTCTGGCGGTCATCAAAACTACTGGAAAATTAGTAACTTATTTGTATTTGTATCAATTATTTATTTTTGTTTGTAGATATTCTTAAAATATATCTTATTTTAATTTTATTCTATTGTAATTTCAGATAAATAATACAACACTTTTGTATAGCAGTTTTCAAGAGGAAGTAAACAAAAGGATAATATTTCGTTTGTAGGATATCAATTAGAATATTAGAATATTGATTGTTTAGTTATTTAGCGTAGTTTAGAGGGATGTAGTAAGCTACTTAGAGCTTTTTTTCAATCTAAGCAATTTTCTCTATTGAGTTTAGGTTTGTCTAGTTCAGTATATACACTTGAATTTTGAAAGTGAATTGTACTGATTCAGCTTAAAAGATTTAATTAATATAGCGTACGTCGTTATATGATGCCTAGTTACACGGATTGTATATGTAGTTTTTATAATTTAATTAAAAAAGTCGTTTAATTATGTATATATGTATGAGATAAAAGCCAAAACATAACTTACAGCTTTTAATAATATAGGAAAATTGCTGAAAATAATTTAATGTCACTAGAAAAAAGTTGTATTTTACTAATGTCTACAACTTTAACATTTATTATTTTAATGTAAAACGTAAATCCGTAATGTTTTATAGCAAATAATTGATTTTTAGCTGTAAAAAATTGATTTTGGCCTGTAAACTCGAGACAACATGACCACTTTCATTACCGGGTCATGAAACATTTCACATAAATCAGATATATTAGCATACTTATTTATATATTCATTTATTTATGTCAATAGTTAGAAGCTCCCTATGGAGAGACCGGGTCCAGCCTGTTATAGCATTGGAGGGGTGATGTATAGGGGAGCGCTCCCCTACCCTTCAACTTCTGGCTGCATAGGGGAAGGCTAGTTTGTTATAGCGTAAGAGGGGAAATGTCGGAAGGTGTTTTTCCCCTCCAGGTGTGTAAGCTGTGTGCGGTATTTTCCCCTCTCTGATAGAGATGTGCATGTGTTACTCTATATGAGTAGTCTCTTATAGAGTACGTATCACCTGTAAGTGATAATGTGTGTGGCCATTATGACATGCTTTAAATTTTGTTCTACGTAAAAAATATTGTTGGTGGCCCTAAAAAGTGCCGATAATTTATATAAAATAAATTAAAATTTTTTGTAGCCCTTTGTTTCTGGCATTGACTTAGAATTTGTAGAGAATTTCTCTGCATACGATATAAATGTACTCTTTTTTTCTTTTTTTTTTCGTTTTTCTTATCTTCGCTAAGTAGCTTGTAGCCAGCATTTTGAGCGCTCAGCCACGGATCCATCTTGATTAAGACCAATCAAATATTTCAGGGCTTTTATAGCCAAAAATAAAAAATATGAAGAGAGGTGGAAAGGCGTTACTATACTCGTATGGGTATGTATTTATTATCAAAGATTATTCTTTCGTATAGATTATCTTTTCTATTGGACCTGGGAAATTTCTCAAATTTTGTATCTTGCTTTTCATAGCGCTCTCTGTAATAGTCTTTCTTTACCCTGCTGTCGTTCCAACGTGCTAATGCTACTTTACCAACGCATGTGCCCATTTTACTCATTGGCGAATGCTGTGCGAATGATTCGATTTACAAGTTGTCTCGATATATATATATATATATATATATATATATATATATACCTATATTATATAGTTGTTTTGGAGATACTCCCCCCCCACACCCCCCTCCACAGGGGTTATTTCGGGCGTTCGTCGATCAAGATTGACTTTGTCCCGTACGAAGACGAAAAGTTTAAATCGTGATTTGTCAGTAATACGTTAAGAAGACGACCGAATTCGTGGTAAAACGAATAAGAATTGTTAAAATGAGCAGATATAGCGTCAAACTGGTCTTTCAAGTTGTCCCAGATGTTTCCATCAAGAGTCACGTTCTTGTGCGCTGGTCCATTACTTATTAACTTGATAATTTGATGATAGTACCCGTCCGAGTATTCCAACCCGATGCAGACTCTCTTTGAGTTGGATTTGTTGAGCGCGTATGTCGTTGACAGCACGAGATTAGGAAACTCTACGATAGGCGCTCATTTACCGGGTGTTTGACAATTCGCCATGTTAAATTATTATAAGGTTCTAGAATCTATCGAAACGATACCGTACTTTTCTATACGAAAAAATAATTAGCGTAGGAGCGCGTCCTTTGTGAGCCACGAGTCGACTATGAAAAATAAGCTACCGCCAGCCCCTTTTAATAGGATTTTCACACCCACCCCACCCTGGTACATAGTGACCGTTTAAAATAAGACAGCAAGTACGTGCGACCGTTATGAGTGTAGGATGGGTTTGATGACTCAAGGTTAAAATGAATATTACTCGTATACATTTTGTTTTCTTTATTCATTTATGATTCTCATTACAATTACATTAAACATTCTTTATTTTAGAAATATAAGATTGATTACATAGTCCAAAGCCTCGGGAGAGCTCATTGTCGAATGTAGACGCTCGCTTACACTTTTTGTATCTAAGTTTATTCTTAAGTGTTTTAAAAGAATCACCGTCACTACCTCTGTATTCTAAAGTGTCGCTCTCGCTGTCACTGTCGTCGTTGTCGATTTGGTGTACAACCTCTCTTCCAACAGCGAGGTCGCGAAATTTCACAAGATTGTTTCTTCTGTACCACAGAGGTTTTTAAATAGCTTGATAAAACAAATCGGTGCCTTTCTTTAGTAATTTTTCAGCAGGCTTATCTGGTACGTATGCGTATATCCACATTCGCAACACGTGTGCTCGCAAGAGCGCGCAGTATGATCTTTTATACAAGTCTTCTTGAGCTGCGTGATAAGTGCAGATCTGTTGACAGCCGAATCGTTTTTTGCAAAGCTGCAAACCCCTCGCTCGTATAATCGTTGAGATTCTCGACGGTACGTGTCATTAAAGACTGAATGTATCGGGCTTTCTTTTGACCTTTGACGTATATACGTTTAACGTTACGAGCAATGTTATACAAATGATAGTCCAATTTCCTTATTGTAATGTCTTCTTCAAACCAGCGTATACCAAAATGTGGCGATGCTGCAAGATCGTTCGCCATCCTCAAAGAGTTAAGCAGCTCGACAAATTCGTGCGGTGGCAAAATCACCCAGCGACCGACGATGTGTTCTTACAGAGAAACTATCGCCACCTCTTTGGGCACAAAGTTGTCTTCTTTGTACCTGAAGCCCTGAATCTCTATCACGTAATCGTAATCCATGGTGAATGTACAGTGGGTAACTCTTCAACTGAACTGTAAGCCTGCTGTGACAGACTCTTATAGCGCTTTTGTCCATCCCTACCACTTTATGAATTAAAGTCTGTTATAATTTGTCTATTGGAGTCGATTTCGAGAACATTGTCAAACTCTGCGTATACGACGCAATTTATCGTTTCTGTTAGAGCTTCGCTGAAACGCACCTCGATGCATAAAGAACCCGATTGTACGAGATTGTAATGGCTCGTATAAAGTGCTGACAAATCTGATGTCAGATCGAAAGCAAACAGACAAAAACCGTTGGGATATCCGTAACGGTCAATAGTAGCACTAAATAAAACTCGTCCACGTTATCCATATTTTAAATGCCTTTGACTTGGCTCTTCTATACCCAAGAGTTAAATTTATCAGGATATCCCAACCACTTGACAAATAGTTGTTTTTTATTTCTTGCTTTTAATAACACGTTCAATTTTGAATTCTTGATAGGCTAGCATACGAGCGGTGCCTACGCGCAGCAATTCCTCGTTGTAAAAAAATCCGTCAATGATTTCCCCATTAAGATCTTCCAATTCGTATGTATAGATACCCTGCCTCTGAGTTACACGTTTGATTTTGAAAATTTCTTAGCTAAAGTTTTTTTCGAATCCTTTCGAAAAGGTGCCCTTGGATCGACTGGTACGCACGTAGTCATTGACCCTATATTTAGGCTGTATCGGGTGCTTCTTTTCTCGGGCGTGGCACTGTTGTTCCACGTTGGCGCAGGCTTTGTACGCGTTGCGAATATTAACGTCGGCAGGTCGCTTATTCGTAGATGTGTGAATCGTGGTGTTGTAAACATTGACAATTTTCTGCATCACGTCAATGTAGCGCTTCGTGTTGCGATGTGTAAAATACCTCCACATACGCTCTTTTAGTGTGCGATTCACGCGCTTAACTACGGCTGCTTTGATATCGGGATTTCGAGCGGTGCGAAAAGAAATGTCATATTTCTTAAGAATTTATTGGACAGCGCTACCTGTAAACTCCTTTTCCTTGTCCGTTTGTAAGCACTGAGGCACAGGATTACCCTATCGTTCGAGAATTTTTTCCATAGCTGTAGCGACTAGCTGGTGTAATAAAGAACTCACTAAATTACGGTTTACGCACGTTGTGTCATAAAATATCGACGATACTATTATTTTTATTATATTTTCTTTATTCGTATTATATTTTGCCTATCCTTAATTTACTAGTTGATCAATGATTACTTCACCTAAGATTTTTTTACATGGCTCGTGGCTGAGCCGCAGCTTCGGAAACGCCGTATCTCGGACGCGATTTTTTTCCTCAAATTTTGTAGTGGAAGCACTGCGCAAATTTTAAATATGACGTAAAAATGTTTAAAATTTGCGTCAAAAATTCTGAAAAAAATAAACTAAACTTATTAAATTAAACTAAACTTTTCATTTTACACCGATAATATCGCGATTTTGTAAACCGATTGGAATGGCCTGTCGTTGAATAGGCGTGAGATCTTTATAACCAACTTTGTCAATAATATCCAAGATTTCTTTAGGAAAACCTGATTCCGTCCACGACCGGATCGGATCAGAGGAAACCCCAATTTCAAAGTATATAGGGTCGCACCGTAGACAAATCGTATTTTGTACTTTTTCTTGCCAAAGCGGCGCTATCGCGCCCCTAGATAATTTAAATTTAATATTTTTCTAATTCAACAGAAAAAAATTAAAACTCTTCGTTGTACTCGTATTTTTTACTTCTTTCCACCTCGCTAAACATTTTAAGTAAATATTATTCTTCCATAAATTTTACGTGTTTCGTAAAATGAAACAAAAACCTCTGCTGTTTTTCTACTCTAATTTCTACATTATCTATACTTACAGTGTAGTTAATGTCAAATAATAAATCAAATAAGTAATTCTGATTTTTTTTCAGAATTTTTGACGCAAATTTAAAAAAATTTTTACGTCATATTTAAAATTTGCGCAGTGCTGCCACTACAAAATTTGAGGAAAAAAAATCGCTTCCGAGATACGGCGTTTCCGAAGCTGCGGCTCAGATACGGCGTTTCCGAAGCCTCGACTGAGATACGGCGATGACGAAGCCACCGCCGGGATACGGCGTTCTCGAAGCTGCGGCTGAGATACGGTGATCTTCCGTCGATATACAGTATGCGAAAGAGAGAGGGCATGTAGACGCGAGCGAGTGAGAGAGATCGAGAGAGAGAGAGAGAGAACACGTGCCAGTAGAGAGAGAAGAAAGCGCGCGCAGAGTGGGGATGTCTCCGCTGAGCTGCCGTATGCGTGCGAGAGAGAAGGCAAGAGACGGCAGGGTGGGGATAGCCAGACATAATGGCGCCGTAACGCATTCCAACCAATTCACTCCGTCCCATAAGAAGATATCACTTCAAAAATTTAATGGTGGGTTCATGCTCCTCCTCCTTCGCGCAGGTAGAGACGACGACCCGCGTACAGGTGTTTTCCTCTACTTTACGGAATGTATGCGAGAAATGCTCGCATACATTCCGTAAAGTATATACAGTTTCCAGCGACATGTGTTTTTCCTTTCGACTGCGATAAGAAATATACAGTTTCCAGCGACATGTGTTATTCCTTTCGACTGCGATAAGTTAGTCCCCCGTCTGCGCGGACAGATTGCATAGGTACTATCCCTCACATTTCCAATACGATCCTCACGCAGATAAGGACGAAGACCCGCACACAGGTGTTTTCTGACTGAGAAACGCGAAGCTAGAAAATATTGACCGCCGACTATACATACAAATCCCACAGGTACTATCCCTTTCACTTTCCCAGAGACAATGCTGCTGTTTAAAAATCATTTGCAGAGATATCTGATTGGGTTTTGTAGAGAACGCACAGATGCCTCTCGCTCCGATGTACAGCAATTTTCTTAGAAGTCCTAAATAAATTCAGAGTGAGATTTTCTCCAAGATATTTTCTTGTTAGAAGAGGATAATCTCGCATTCTCACAGTCGAGATTCCAAAAAAAAAAAAGGGAGTGTACTAAAAGGAGGTGGACACTAGTTTTCAAAATTGGTGAGAGAAATTTTTCCACGAATCGTAAGGCTTTTCACCCTCGATAGATGTGAGGAGGTGTGTTTTTCAAAAATTAGGAGAGAAAACTTTTATTTATTTATTTTTTTTTTTAATTTTTATTTATTTATTCATTTTATTTTTTCTTACAAATGTTTGCATGACTGATAGAATAATTTCATAAGTTTGACAGTGTGAAGTGCGCAGGCAGTCTTGTAGATTGGATTATGATTTGTGCAAACTGTGACGCACTTGACAGATGGTTTTGATGGATAGCCATATTGTTGAATGTTGTAGACGGAAAATTTGAATCGTTGAAGCCATTTCTGTTTTAATGCACCGATGACAAAAATTTTTGATGCGTCATGGAGAGCATCACGAAGCAAGTTTCCAATTTGAGAGTATTGATGTCCATCTGTTTTCCACCTGATACCATGATAATTATGTTTAAGCCAATTGTTTTTCCTCTGCATTTTGTCTGAGAGTTTTTTCCATGAGAAGGGATTTTTGAATATTAGAAAAACAGGATCACTATTTTTGTTAAGAGGTATGATTGCTATTTCCTTTAGAATATAATCTTCTTCGGTTTGCTTGAAACCAGTCATGTCTATGCATACTCCATTTTTTGGGGCAGCCTAGACGAGCTTCTTGACATTCCCACTGATAGGATTGTACTGAACGACGCGATCGTGTAAGATTAGGCAGTATGCTGAAGTGTGAGCAGGAAAATCTGTTTTAGCCTCAAACTCCAGACGTACATCGACAGGAGCGCTCTTGAGAGATTCGTTTTGTCGTGAACAGTCAATAACTATGAGTGGTTCATTCTTGATGAACATAGGCTTTGTCAGCAACGGCTGCGGATCTCTTCCATAGTATTATTTTTGAAAATTAGCATACATATCATAGAGAATTGCATACTGATAGTTATATATGTCGAGATTCATATTGTTGTATGGATAATATTGTGAATTTAAGAAAAGTTTCACATTACTTATCTCACAATGATCAAATCTACTGGCATTTGCAGTTCTTGTAGCTTTTCTCTTTGTTTGTAGTCCGAGAATTACAAAACGAGGTTTCTCCAATTAATTTGAAGTTTTCACTGTCCAGACGTGTTTATTCGTGCTTGGAAGAAGAGGATATTCAAATATCTCCCAAGAACGAAAACACATAGAGATGGGGTTATCCTTACCAATGAAATTCAATAGCTGGATTTTTTGTTTATCTGATGCAATAACATATGGCATTAACCATTCTATCTTCGTTATTTTAACTTCACAATCTTCATAAGTAGTTACGCCAGATGATGTAGTTCCATTCTGGATTATTGCATTTAAGTCGCTTCTCGATCTTGTAAGAATGAGCTCATGCTTCATATTAACTATAATTTTTTTATAGTCTTCTACAAAGCCCAAGATCATACTCAGTGGAATCGCTACGTCAAAGTTTCCCTTTTCATCGACAAACGTTTTGGTATCTTCTTCATCACCAAGCCAGCCTGCGTTTTCTAGCATGTTATTCTAATTCGAATTAAATGAAGTCCATCCTTTCATGAGACTGCTCAAACCAACATTTTTACTTTTATCAATCTCCACAGCATTAATTTCATAACGAATTTCATCAAACAGATGACAAATGCCATTGTTCACGAATTTAGTTTTAGTTGGTGCTGTGAAACCATCTTTTAGTTTCAATTTCCCACATACGTTGATAGAACTACCCGATGGTAAGAGGCATAGATCTTGATGTTGTATAGAAATACGAATTTCACTATTATCAAAGCTTAATGATGAGTATGGTTGATGGGCGTGTACCTCGTAATGAGCAATAGACTCATCGAAGACGACACCTGATTGAATGCTTAGAATTTCGTCCATTTTTCTGGAAGCAACAAAGAATTATACACGTGAATTTTTTCCACGAACTTTTAGTCCTAGGCTTTTCAGAAACTGAATGCTCTTCCGTGTTAACGGTTTGAGTTTCTTTGGTCGACTGATGACTGGTTGACATGATGGCTGACTTATATATGTTCCAGAATTGTAAACGATACCCATTATACAGATTTGATGTGAAGTCTAATAGTAATTTCCTCTCCTCGGAAATTCACCAAATTTCCATCCTGATCTAATATTCGAATTTGTAGATGATCTATGCACTTGACACTGAGTGGTAGATATATCACATGAGACGGAACTTCTAATATTTTATATCCTGGAGGCACTCTGGGAAAGAACTCATGGATTGTATGAACTTTCTTATTATTGATGTAAGCACCTGCAGTAATGTTGCACTCTACTCTGAGTGCATTGATTCTCAAAATTTTCACAGGTAAATCAGAGCTGTGTTGAATGTTCTCTTTGAGAATGCGAGGAGTGAAGCCAAGGAGACGGCCTATTGAATCGCGAGGTTTGAGATCTATCTGACGACTGCAGAGAATTTCACTTCTGAGAGTATTGTTGTTAGCTTTCAAAGAAAATTCAATTCCTTCGGATTTCAAAGTTTCTTGTAAAAATTGATTTATAGCATCAATTTCATAGCTGCCCGTAGGGATAGTGATAATATTATTTTTGCTCAAATGAAGTTTATTATTTGAATGGTCAACATTGGGAATAGAGTTGAATGTTAAAAGTTCAACTAATCCCAAGACAAAATTTTTATGCTGTGGCAGTTCAATCGAAGGAAAATATTGCGCTTCTAAGACAGATGAGTTTCCTGAGAGACTCAGAGTTAAGCTATCTTCCATGACTGATCTGATGCTAATGAATCTATTCGTCTGCGAACATCTCTTTTATAGTCTCCCAGCTAAGAAGTAGAGACAAAGATGTCCACATATAAATGAGTCAAAATTTTGATATCTTTTGTAATTGTATTTCACTTCCTTCACGTTAAAATACATCATGAGATCCTTGGGAGGTTTGAGATCACCAAAACTATCGAAATAAAGTACTTCAGGACCACGTTTGCGATAGCAAACCCAGTGAGTGCCTCTATTTTGAAAATCATCCAAGTTTACCACTGCTGATTCATTACGCCATGGTCCATCGGGTGGTAGATTATTTCTCATGAAAACACCGCGGAAATCTGAAATTTTCATCATATGAGCATATTTTTTTAGATCGTAGTCAGTCAGTGCACGATTTGGCAAAGTTAAATCGAAGTTTTTTTTTTCTACTGACTTGATGACCACGACCGATATGAGGTTTCATAAATAATCCCATTCCACTTTTATAGGGCTTAAGATGAAGATCTTTGCCCAAAGCAATAGCTTCTATGGTCTCGTTATGCCTCTTACTTTCTTCATAATTTTTCTGCGCAGCTTTAGCATCATTATCTGCTTTAGCTATTCCAGCAGCACCTCCTGCTAGAGCACCGGTAGCACTTAGTCCTGCGAACAATGGAATGAGAAAAGGAAGAACTCCACCAATTTTTGATGAAAGCTGCAGAACACGTGGAATGATAACTTTTTTCTTTTCACCTACACTTTTAACAGCTTGACGTGCGCCCTTCAAGGCTGATTGAATAACCTTGCGAGAACTTTTACTTGTTGACATTGACTTTTTAGCTGCAGTCACTAACTTATTAAATTTCAGTCCCATTCCAGTTTTTCCTTTTAATCTCATAGCATTGCTAACAGCAAAAGCAAAAGCTTTTTCACCAAGACTAGCATCCTTAGCTCTAACAGGCTGCATAGCTTCCTCAGCAATCATCTTGTCAGCAGCTTTACGATCTCCGTTTTTATCGGAGTAAGCTATGTCGTGTTTTTTACAAGCCTGATCAAGCGGATTAATGCCAGGATCTCCTCTTTTCATTCGCTTTTTCAATTTAGTTCCGGGACCGCAGTATTGATATCCAGGAAGATGCATATCAACAGGTAAGTTATTGATAACTTTATCAAGCAATCCATAGCCTTTCGGCTGTTTCTGAGATTTGTGTATGATCATCTCTCTTCGAGTGTTGATTCACAACTGACATTCATGATATAAAACGAGCGTTTATATTTCGAGAGCTCAATGTTATATTTGACTCTGTTGAGTGAACATGGATTTTACCGAGCAGAACGTCAAACTCCCCGTGACAAATTTCGATTTTGGAAAAGAGAAGAGAAAAAAGCGTCATGGGGAATTACTACCAGATAGTATACGAGCAGTTTTCTGCGGCCCATCGAACTGTGGAAAAACAAATAGTTTATTGGCTTTAATAACACATCCCAATGGTCTTAGGTTTGAAAATTTGTATGTATACTCTAAATCCTTGAATCAGCCAAAGTATCAATTTCTCAAAAGTGTTCTGGATCCGATTGATGGAGTATCATATCTTCCGTTCAGTGAGCATGAATCTGTAGTATCTCCAGATGAAGCCCTTCCAAATTCAATGATGATTTTTGATGATGTGGCATGTGAGAAACAGGATAACGTTAGAGCATTCTTCTGTATGGGGAGATAGTTTCTATCTATGTCAATCTTATGCTCATATAGGAAAACATCTCATTAGAGATAATGTCAATTTGTTAGTAATTTATCGACAAGATGATGTAAATCTTAAACATATCTATGAAGATCATGTGAATACCGATTTAACTTTCAACGAATTTCGGAA
>QLSS01000063.1:517696-596006 GCA_024372645.1 Trichomalopsis sarcophagae | reverse complement strand
AGAACGCCGTATCCCGGCGGTGGCTTCGGGATCGCCGTATCTCAGCCGAGGCTTCAGAAACGCCGTATCTGAGCCGCAGCTTCGGAAAGGCCGTATCTCGGACGCGATTTTTTTTCCTCAAATTTTGTAGTGGCAGCACTGCGCAAATTTTAAACATGACGTGAACATTTTTTAAATTTGCGTCATAAATTCTGAAAAACATCAGAATTACTTATTTGATTTATTATTTGACATTAACTACACTGTAAGTATAGATAATGTAGAAATTCGAGTAGAAAAACAGCAGAGGTTTTTGTTTCATTTTATGATACGGTGATCTTCCAGTCAGCCGTCGATATGCTCCACTACAGACGCTCTCTATCTCTCCCTTTCTTTCCTCGACCCTTTTTCTTAGCGCGCGTGCACAGTAAACATAATCTCTACATTAGTAAAACTTTTGAAGTGAACATTGTGTTATTAAATTGTGTTAGTAAACAGATAGTTATTTTGATTTTTCAATTACCGAGTGTGATATTTACGTGTATATTGATAATCATATTGTTGTGTTAAATACCAGCCAGTCAACTTAAACTGTTAAATAATGATAAATATTGTACATAAAATATACATTTTACATTCAAAAGGAAATTAAATTACGTTTTACTTATTCCTGATCCATTTATAAATTATTAGATTAACAAAAAATATAACTATCAAATTATTATTGCCATAATGCGTTAAACAAGTTCTATATTTGATAGTTTCTATAAATATCATATGAAGTTATCACTTCTGTCGGGCGTCCCGTGAAGCACACGTTTTTTTTTTCCTCAAATTTTGTAGTGGCAGCACTGCGCAAATTTTAAATATGACGTAAAAATTTTTAAAATTTGCGTCAAAAATTCTGAAAAAAATCAGAATTACTTATTTGATTTATTATTTGACATTAACTAGACTGTAAGTATAGATCATGTAGAAATTCGAGTAGATATACAGTATGCGAAAGAGAGAGGGCATGTAGACGCGAGCGAGTGAGAGAGAGCGAGAGAGAGAGAGAACACGTGCCAGTAGTAGAGAAGAAAGCGCGCGCAGAGTGGGGATGTCTCAGCTGAGCCGCCGTATGCGTGCGAGAGAGGAAGCAAGAGACCGCAGGGTGGGGATGTCTCCGCTGAGTCGCCGTATGCGTGCGAGAGAGAAGGCAAGAGACGGCAGGGTGGGGATAGCCAGACATAACGGCGCCGTAACGCATTCCAACCAATTCACTCCGTCCCATAAGAAGTTATCACTTCAAAAACGGGCTCTGAAAATTTGGCGGGCATCTTCAACGCGGCTGATGGTACACCTTCTTAAAACCCGGGTGACATTTATACGTAGCATATGCCGCACAAGGAAGACCCACGCTGCAGGGTGTTGCAGAACCACCGCGGTGCACCGGTGTAAACGTCTAGTACGACACTTTCGGGCTATTCTTTAACTCTTTAAAAAACTCTGCAGAACTCCTTTTATCACAGCATCTTTATGAGAAAAAAAGGGTTTTTAAAAATATTGACGCTACCCTCCCGTAAGTCAAGAGGTAGCCGAAAAAAGCCAGGGTCTTCCCTAATAACCTTTAAATAAAAAAAATCACGCCCCGAAGTGGCAGTATCAGTGACCGTCGTAGCTAAATAATGTGTGTATATCGTGTAAACGTCGATTTCCATGGGGTTAGAGAAAAAAAGGGTTGTAAAGAAGCGGCGTCATCCCGGCGCCCGTAGTAAAAAAAGGTAGAGAGAAAGACTTTCCTAATTGCCTTTTAAATAGTAGTAAACACGCGCCTATAAGTGTGAGATCCTCCAGATGCTACACAGTGCTGTCCCACCCGGTCCCCCCTACAATAGCATGATCCGTAATATAATCCAATAGCGCGTCGGTTTTTTGACCTAAGAAGTGCGTTTTCCGATCGCTACGCTCATTCCCAACCGCTTTTTCTACGCGTGAGGTATAAAGGTAGAAGCAGCGAGAGCCCAGTGTGTCATTTCCCAGTTAGAAAGTGTTGAAGCTAATACTGTCGTCTCAAATTTTTTTCCCTCATAAGGAAAAACTATAGTGAAAATCAGTTTCGTGCGATTATTATACGTGTGGTGGATTTCTTAAGATTGACCGGAAAACACGGGTATTTCGAAAGTTTGCAATGTGCAATGGCGATGGCGAAAAGAACACTTCGTTGGATACTCAGCTATTGCGCTATTCGTGAAATTTTACGGCTTTATCGACTGATTTTCCGGGGAAATCAGCTGGCTGTAATCACGGCAGGCGAATTCATCGTACAGCGTAATATGCAGACAATTATTCCTCTTCAAGCATTAATGGCCGAGTACGAGGAATATATTGGTAAGTATTTTACAATTCGATAAATAGTGCGCAATTCATTTAAGCTGTAATCATTTAAAATATTTTACAGCCGCTGCAAATACTGGCCACGATACATGGCACGATGAAGATGACGACAAGGTGGCGCGAATCAACAACGCATTCATCAGCTCCAGCGACGACGACGACGAAGAGAAGGGTCACGTTAAAATAATAAGGCAGCGCATGATACTATGGCGGACTCTGCTACGCGCGGTGAGGCGAAATTTGTTTGCCAATTCATACGTTGACGATGACGATGACGATTTAACGCAGCCGTGGTCGAGAAATTATCCGCAAGCATTTTCGACGCCGTGCATCGATGATGAGGCAAACAATGAATGGGGGTCGGATTTTTGTTTTCGTCGTCTTCAGACGACAAAAACGATTCACTCTGCGTCAATACTAGAGGTTCCTATGTTTACAGTAATTCTATAAATGTTCAACAGTTTTAACGCATTTTTCTAGAAATATAATTTTTTAAAACAAAAGAAATGTTTAATGTACATACATTATGCGTATGGGAGTGAGTGTAGTAAATGTTGAATAAAATAACGATTATAAAATACTGGAATTTATTTTAAAACGTTATTCAAGGAGTCTACCAAACGCAGAACCCGGAAAATGTATCCTACTCGACTGATAACGACGCAAATGAATCTGTAAGTTGCCAATATATGCCGCAGGTAGGTGGTGGTGGTGGTGACGGCGGCGGTGGCTCGGGGGTACGACGTTTACGGTGTAAAAATAACGATAATGACGGTTTGACTAGCCGTACCAGCAGCAGCACCAACAGCGGTGCGGGCGTCGCGTCAGCATCACTGCCTCCAGCGATGAAGAAAATTTGCATAGCGATAGTGTTAGTGGTGGTACTACGCGTAGTGACAACAGTATGCACACCGAAGACGACAACGACGACGACAGGCAAAGTGCATACAGTGTTAATGGCGGTGACGAGAGTGCCGTAGAAAACAAGTATACAGCGAGTGTTCGGGGGCCTGGTTTTCGTTTCGCTATAATTTCGCTCGTGGTTCTGCTGGTATATCGCTCCGACAAGTCGCAAATTTTTTCGTAGACGATTTGTGGATGCTCGTTATCGGTGTTACACAAAGCAATGAAAATTTCGATGTTGACGATAATTTTTGCATCGAAGCGACGTACGTAGATGTTCCGCTTGGTACAGGTAAAAGGAAAAGTTTCAGAATAAACGCGCTAGGTCAACGCTTATTGATCTCTATCGTACGAAATCGTGATGACTTGTGCTTACCTCGGTCATTAGTTGTTGGCGAAGCATTTCTTAACTTAAAAGAAGACTGACGCTGCGAAAAAAGTATGGACGGCCATACGCGATGGACGTAGTTTGTTACAAAAACACTGCGAATTAGTGTTAACCGCTGCAGCCAACGTTATCGTACCTGCAAATGGCTGTGGATTTCGCAAAATTGAAAAATTTCAAAACTATTATGCGGGTAAAAATATAGCGGTCGTCGTGTACGATAGTAATTCTTTTGGTTCTAGCGAGCCACCTGTTTTCGACGGACGTGCTACTATACCTTCGAAAATAATTAATATTTCTTACGACGCGAGAGAGCATCATTACGACACAATTTTAAATTTAACAGGTGCCGCGAAGAGTAAATTTTTTTGCGCGTATTGTGATAAAAAATATTATTACGTAGATCAGCACGTGTGTAAGTCGATGTGTTCCGCTTGTTTTGTCACGCCTGGCTGTGAGAAGGATAATGTTCAATTAATTTTCTCGGAATTACTTGTTTTGAAAATCACAATACCTCAGGTTCGTACAAAAATCGAAATAAGAAAGTTTGCGACTTGGTAAAAATATGTCAAACGTGCCTCAAACGTAAGCACGCTTATCGTGGAAAGCACGAATGCGGTATTTCGTATTGTAAAATCTGCCGTACTAATCACTCGACAAACGACGCGTGTTACATGTCTGCTGTGCGTGCACCAAAGCGGCTAATAGAAAACCCGAAAAAGTACCTCTTCGTGTTTTATAATTTTGAAACACAGCAAGACTCTTTATTTAAAAATCGAACGGATATGCGTTTACACGTGCCGAATTTGTGCGTTGTTCAACAAATGTGTACAGACTGTCTGACGCTTAGCGACTTGAGCGAGCGCTGCGAAACTTGCGGTATACCCGAATATGTCTTTCGGGAAGATCCTGTACGTCAATTCGTTGAGTTGTACATTCGTGAAAAATCAGCGTTCTATCGTATCATGTGTATCGCGCATAACGCTAGCAGGTTCGATGCTCAATTCATCTTAATGTACCTGGTGGAAAAGCATGAAAACGCAAATCCTCAAGTCGTGCTCAACGGAAAAAATATCGTTCTAATACAGTGCGGATGCACGAAATTTATCGATAGTTTGAATTATTTTCACATGTGATTAAGAGCATTACCCGAAACTTTTGGTTTGCCTCCGTGAACGAAAAAAGGGTATTTTCCGCATTTATTCAACATTCCTGAAAATGAAAATTACGTCGGGCCTCTACCTGATAAGCGTTTTTACGCACCCGATTCAATGTCGACCAAAGAACGAAAAGTGTTCTACGAGTGGTACAGCAAAACTACGCGCGATTACATATTCGATTTGCAAAAAGAAATTGTAGAGTACTGCCGAATGGATGTTGAGATTTTGAGACACGCGTGTATGGCTTTTCAAGAAATATTTCTAAATGTAGGTAAAATTAATCCTTTCTCTGAAGCGAGCACGTCTTCGCTTGTATAAAGAAAGAATTTCTTTTCCGAAAAAAACATCGGTATTATACCTGCTACAGGGTATCGACGCGGTGACAAATACTCTCAAAAATCTTTGGAGTGACTGGTTCAGTGCGAACGAGAAATCGGCCGAGAAATCATTCACGCTGTGAGGGCTCGAGAGTTTCGACTACCTGAGGCTTTTCTCGTAGACGGGTTTTTATCGTCTCTGACTGGGTACTGTAAGGGTATAGTGTTCGACTATGAGGGCTGCTATACTCACGGCTGTCCAAAATTCGATAGAGCACGTGAGAAAACTTTAACTTGTGGTCGTACGATTAATGAGGCGTACGAAAATACAATGTCAAAATTGCAAAAAATGCGCGATTGTGGGTACGACGTTCGCAGCATATGGGAATGTAAGTTTGACGAGATAAAATTGCGAAATTCCGAGATCGTGGCATACGTGAAAAACTATCCATTAATGAGTCGAATAAGTTTAAACCCGCGTGGTGCATTTTTCGGCAGTCGCACAGAAAATATTATCCCTTTTTATAAAATCAAAGAAGGCGAAAAAATCGAATATACCGACATTAGTTCTTTGTATCGTACATTTGTAAGCGCGGAAAATTTCCGATCGGACATCCGCGTATTTTCGTGGGTGAAGAGTGTCGCGAATTGACTGGTGAAGATTACAATAATCTCTATATAGTCGAGGGTTTAGTCAAGTGTAGAGTATTGCCGCCGCGAAATCTGTACATTCCGTTTCTACCTGTTAAAATGCACAACCGCCTATTTCGCTGTTTGTCGCTCTTGTTGCGAGGAAGCGCGCACCAGTGATTGTAATCACGCATAAATATCGGAGCGCGAATTTACGGGTGTTTGGGTATCCGAGGAGCTGCGCAAAGCCGTTGAAAGGCATACGTCTAAATTATTGTAATTCTCTAAAGATAAACTTTGATAGCATAAGTGTTGGACTTTATATTCCCTTTTTGGAAGGTGAGGATTGGGTGAAGTTCACGGCGAATGATTCAAGTCACTATGTAAGCTTCCACTAGTGCACACTGCTTTTATTTTAATTTTTCTAATTACAAAAGAAACGTTAAACGTTGTACTCTCTGTAATGGCTCTCTCTCTCTCTCTCTCTCTCTCTCTCTCTCTCTCTCTCTCTCTCTGATGTGCACAGCACAAGAGTCGGAGACGGATAGATACAGAAACGGCGCGGAGCCAAAGCCGTTGAGAGTAGAGGTGGGGCTTTTTAGAAAAACACCTCGAGATGGCGCACAGTGGGAAGAAAAAAAACATTTTTTGGACAAAAATCGCCTGACAACGCAATTTTCACTCGATCTATGTATGTATGTATATATATATATATATATATATGGGTGGTTCTCTGTGAGATCGAGCGGCCAAAATTTTTTTTTCTGCAACCCACGGTAAATATGTTCTAAAAAGTGTTCCCAATACCCCTGAATTTTTCCAGATTTTTAAATTACTTTTTTGGAAAATGGCAGGAGCCAAAGATGTCAATTTTGTCAATTTTTTGGATTTTAGCATGATTTAATTAATTCCTAGCTCCTCAGGGAAGCATTTTTCATAATAAACATATATATACTTTTTGTTGTAGAATTTTCTCAGCTTTTCACTAAAAATGTTTTCAAACTCATATATATATATATATATATATATATATATATATATATATATATATATATATATATGTGTTTTAACTAACTTATCTGCAATTTAAACATTAAAATGCTGATTCTGAAAATCCGATCCAAGCTTCGACCACCTGTTTAGAGTAAAAACATGCTTTTTTATAGTACAAAAGTCCCTGTGTAGGTGCTAGAATGGCAGGGGCCCTGTATTATTAGCTATACATAAAGATATCCGTCAATCTATTCTAAAAATTATGAAAATTCAGATTTAAAGCTTATGATAAAGAGTATAACTGCTTGAATCATATCTAAAAAATTCACAGGGGTAGTTTTCACAGGTACAAACAAAACTGATATATCTGCAAGTTGGCAATACGGTTGTATTAGTTATTAATAATATATATTCTTATTAATTACGACTCTTTCTTTTGCTTCTTGATTCCCATATATATATATATATATATATATATATATATATATATATATATATAGGGGACTTAGTGTAAACTTTTAAAACAAAAGAAGAATAAAAGAGCTTTAATTGAAGCCCTGGATGGTTAAAAATGATCTCCTGGGTCGAAAATTATGAGAATTTTAAAAAATCAAAAACGGCGGAGGCTTATGAACATCTACGAACAATCTCAAATAACTGAGTCAAAGAAAAGCCTGCGCCGTTTTTGATTTTTTAAAATTCTCATAACTATCGACCCAGGCAGTCATTTGAGGTTCAAGAGTTTTGGGGTACAAGAAGAGTTGTGGGGTTCAAAAGTTTTGGGGTACAACAAGAGTTGTGGGGTGCAAAGGTTTTGGGGTGCAACGAGAGTTGTGGGATTCAAGGATTTTGGGGTTCAATGGTTTTGAGGTTCAAGAGTTGTGGGATTCAAGGGTTTTGGGGTACAACGGATTTGGGGTACAACGGATTTGGAGTACAACGGATTTGAGATTCAACGGATTTGGAGTACAACGGATTTGAGGTTCAACGGATTTGGAGTTCAAGAGTTTTGGTGTTCAAGAGTTTTCGGGTTCAACGGTTTTGAGATTTTGAGGTTCAACGGTTTTGGGGTTCAACAAGGGTTGTGGGGTACAAGGGTTTTGTGTCAAAAGGTTATAGGGTTATTGGGTTTATGGGTCTTCTGGTTTTTCGGTTTAATCTTCTTCGTATTAAGCGTTTTATGATGATTATAATGGAAATACTTGTTGCGTATAATGTGTAATAAGCGTTGAATAGGGTTGGGGTGCATGGTGTTTGGATTTGCCTTAGGTAACCGAAATTCCGCACCTGTATCATATATTATATGGAATCCTTATCATTTTAAAAAAAGAATCATTGCGATCGAGTGAAAATTTAGTTGTCAGGCGATTTTTGTTCAAAAATGTTTTTTTTCTTCCCACTGTGAGCCGTGTCGGTCACCGCTCGCTGATTCACTTCCCAGTGAAATGTGAACTCGACGAGCCTATAGCAGTATTCACTTAAAAAAGTATTACCTTTGCAGAATGTAAATGGATCCCCTCTATAACCTCAATGATTTAATTGGTCTTCTACTTGTAACAAGACTGATTCTCGTTGGCAACATGCCTATTAAATTCAGTTATTTTTTTAATATAAGCTGCCACAGTTGCAGTACAGAGACAACCCCTCCACATCAGTCGTCAGTCGATCATCGGGGCACCAACACCTTACGAAGTTGTTTCGCCGCTCACTAAAGTGCCCTGAAAAATCCGAATCACTTTGCATAGATAAGAGGGGGAGTGGGGGCTCTGTCCAGAATGTCTTAAAAAATCAAAGGCACTTTGGATAAACAGAAGGAAGTGGAGATTTTTCCCGAAGTACAAATGGCACCATGGAAAGTGAATAATCTCGACCTCGACCTTGAGTGACTTGGAGTACGGCTTGAAAATCAGTTTTATTTACAGTCTCTACAATGCAGGCAGGATACGTAGCGAAATTAAGATATACTTGTAAGGCACATAATAAAGGGCAAGCTAAATGCGATATCGCCTTTCACAGTATACTATATTTTTGTATTATTCTCTTCAACTTATATTCAATATTATTTGTAATCTTAAGTTCAAATTCAAAATTTAAGTTTCATCGAAGTAATTATGATGTAAATGTGAGAATTTATAATTAATTATTATTTAAAAAAGTTATCCAAAAATTAACTAAAATAATGTTTTCTGATAGCTTCTAAATGAATTCTCAAGTTTTCAGAAAAGCTTTTTGACATATTCTTGTACCTTCTCATGCTTTATCAATATAGTATTAGTAGGAGTAAAATACTTAGAGGGAATATGGGTGAAAAAAGACTTTTAAAAAATATTAATAGAAGGTAAAGAAGGATAGTTATGAAGACTTTTCAATCGTTTAAGTTATATTTACCTGTTTTTAAATTCATCACGCCGAAAAGCTGCCGATGATAAACTATATGATGAATATTGAGGTTGATACTTAATTTGTTCTTCATGATAAGATGATTGATTTATTGAAACTGGCATTAATAAACTAACAGGTTGGCTGTGCGATCGTGTGGGGGCAATTTTTTCGTTAAACGGAGATGGCAATGGGCAAGTCGAAGTTAACATCAAATGTGACGTATTTAATGCGATTGGTTCCTGTCTTGATAGCCTGCAAATACAAACACTTTGGTGACTCTCGATTCCCTAATTTTACTTTCGATCACAGACTGCTATAAAATTATTATAAATAAATAAATATAAATCTTCTACATTGCTGTAGTTGCAACAACACTCGTCGCGTAATCCAAACTACAAGAGATTTAGACTTCCTGACTTGGAGGCATGCGCATCATATATCATGACATTTTTATAGAGGATCATACAATCTGTTATAACTTTTATATATGAGATCATATATCCTGTCGTGACTTTTTTATTTGAGTACTACAAAAAGCAGCACTTAGGATTACTTACCATGGAATACCAAGGGCTCCAGAGAATCAACATCACCAAAAGATTTTGTGTTCGCGTCTTCTTTTAACACAAAAGTATCTGTATGACTTTTTTTCATAGGCTTTATTAATTGAAATATTATCTTATCAATAAACATCAAGAATATATCTGCATAGAGTCGATTGCTTAGAAGTATAGCACATTGCATCATTTGCGCCAAAGACAAGCACATTTTAATTTTTGCTGCAAGGACTAGTATTTTTGCAGTACAAACTAAAATTATTTACTCACAATAAAAATAAAATGTTTCGCCGTCGCCACCGCTATTTAAAAAATTAGACGTCACTTAATGTTAAGTGAAAATTCTTACATTTTTAAAGTACTTTAAACCTCACTTTGGTTAATAACGTGATAATGATTAATTTAAATGTTATTTAACACTTCTTGGTACTCCTTTATTTTCATAATCCTGATTTTAATTTTTGATCAAAAATCTGCCACTTAAAAGGCCCACTTTATGGATTAGATTAATAATGAATCCTTTATTGTAATAGAGATAAACCCATGGTGGCGTTTTCCGATTTTCTAAGTTCACAATCCTCTATAATATTATAGATAGAAACAAATTTTGGCGTTCTCCAGTTCTTCGGTTCTCTGGTTCTTCAGTTTTCTAAGTTTATAATCTTCTATTATATTAAAAAAAAACTCATTTTGGCGTTTTCCGGTTCTACGGTTCTCTGGTTTTCCTAGTTCATAATTTTTTATTAAGAATCAGATCAACTAATTAAATCTTACTTAAATCATCAATCAATTAACAATCTTGTGCAATAGCATCGACTTAAGGGTAACGATTTCTCCCGTCTCACAGATGACCTAAGCGAACAGTACCCCTCCATTGAGACCCATAAAGTCATAATACAGACACAACAAGGTTGTTAAAATTATGAAAAAGTTCAAATGATAAATATACACAAAAGACTAAATAATTTTCAACTCAAATTTTTGAACTAGGATTTTATCGCTTAAAATATCTATAATTTATTGATCCAATCGCTTTCAAAGGTCAGAGCAGACTGAGCACTTAAACGATTTTTTTAATGTTGTGCATGCGCAGACGTCATTGTTAAACAACAGGAAAATATTTGAATAAATATAACCGGCACTACCTTCCGAACTCTTAGTCTGCTTCAAATACTAAAATATTTTAAGTGAAAAACTATATAAGAAAAATTAATATAATTCTAAAAAATGTTATCGCTTAAAATATCTATAATTTACCGATATTACTGCTTCCAAAGGTCAAAGCAGACTATGTTACAATATGCAATACCGATTACATTATATGTTTCTTATTCTCTCATTTAAATTATTTTAGTTTATGTTCAGAAACTCAGATGCCGCGTTGATTAAACTATGTTCTGGTCTAACCTAGTCCTGTCCAAAAGACTGAGCACTGAAACCAATTTTTCACGCTATTTATACATATTTTTGTGAAACGTATGGCATGAAATCTCTTTTTAGATATCTAAACATAAGGGAAAGAGAGGGTAAAATAAAACTTCAGCCGAAAACAGTATACGCCGAATGAAGAAAGAGAAGACACATCGTTACCACACTACCACAAACTCAGCGCCGCGCACACACCAGGCCGAGACAAGCAAGGAGAAGTTGGCCGCCAGGAGGGGAAGTCGAACCAGAGTGTATCGCTCCGCATGGATGAAGCGTGTATGTGTGTATGTGTATGTGTATGCGTTGTGTAAATAAAAAAGTGTTCAGCGCTGAAAAAAGGTTATAATTTTAGTAAGCTGTTTCTATCGATACATATAAAAAAGCAAGAAGTTGTTGAGTAAGATCACCTAAGCATTATCATAAAGAATATGTGAGAGACGAGGATCAGATTTTCTTGGCTAGAAGTGCTATTTGTGATCGTGGATGAGTGTGTGACTATATGCAGCTGAAAAAGGCTCACGCAGCAGCAGGGTGAATCGGGACTCGTGTAACGGTGTGAATATAAAACATAGCCTAAAACCAGATCAATAGTCTGACCAGTGGCCCCTTTGTATAAGCTCGTCTTCAACTTTAAGAGTTCTGACATTCAAGCTTGACGATGACCTCATCGATTGCAAAGATGACCTCTACAGCTGGTTGTTTGACTTGTATGTGCAGAGCCTTTCTAATCGGTAACTATATATTCTTCCCCCGAGACCTCATACGTTTGTTCCTTGAGTATAAGTCAAAAATGAAAGACAATACATAGTCACGCTAGAAACACGGTAAACAACCGCGTTGCAGTAGCATTCTCTCGACAGGTCGTTTGCGTCGAAGCTATTTCTTTCGAGGTTTGGTTAAACTTATCAAACGGGTGTGAAATTGGTTTTAAAAAACCATGTACAAAATATTGGCAACTATAAGTTATGGCTCCATTCTCACAAATCTGATGTATCTTTGTATTATGATTCTTATTTCTTCTTAAAAATTTATATACATATATTCTTATAAATATATACGTTAGTGAATGTAGTGAAATAAGTTTTGAAAATGTCAAACATTAAAGATCAGCAGGTAAGCTAGAATCCATCATAACTAATAGTTATGAAAAATAAGATTATTAACGCAATAAAATTATCACAGTAACAAATCGCAACGTTACCAACGGGTATGTATTTATATAAGAAAATTCTAGAAAATTTTATTGTTTAAAATATCTATGATTTACTGATGTTACCGCTCCAAAAGGTCAGAGCAGACTAGGCACTAAAACTAATTTTTCACGCTATTTATAAATATTGTCATGCACGTGAAGACTTTATTAATAAACAACAGGAAAATATTTATATAAATATAACCCGCGCAGCCTTCCGAGCGTTAAATTTGCTTCTGATACTGAAATATTTCGAATAAAAAAGTATATTAAAAAGATTAAAAAAATTTTAATAAGCTACAACTAGAACTCTGATGCCGCATGTCGGACGGAAAAATGCCTCTGTGACAAAGAGCGCGCTGCGAACAGGGCAGTACAAAAACTGGTACCAAAACAGCACCAGGTCTGTGCTGCATCGACTTCACTGACAAGAAAGGGTCCCCAGGTGTACCTCGCCGATTTTGATCATTTTGTGATATGTTGTAGTACTCGAGAAAATATTAGACACGTGTTTTTTCTTACGTGCTAACTCGCCGATTTAAGGGATGAAAATCACCCTTGAAGTTTACCCCCAAAAACAGGTTTTTTCTAATATCTCAAAAACTATTTGGAGTTTTTAAATAAAACCAACGCTAAATTCTTTATTATAAAAAGACGCTACTGTAGGCACAACTTTTACCTCAAAGGGTGTCAAACCCTGTTTTTTTTAGGGGTAAATGTGCAATTTATCGCTATTTTTCAATATAAAATTGATCAAATCGGCTAGATTTGGTTGAAAATTGCACTACCACCAAGAAAATAAGAAATTAAAGTTGACGTGTTTCGAGATTTACGAAGAACAATTTTTTTTGATTGTTTTACCCCTGAGGTTATTTTTTTATTTTATCCTTAAATGAAAAATTAGATCCATGAATAATTTTTCAATTTTAAAATGTTTGGCAAGCGATATTGTTGGAATAGTGGAAAAATAAATTAATACTGTGAGGTTTAAATAATAATGTAATATATTTTAAGTAAGTAGTCGGCAGTAGCCTGGGTGAATGCGTCCGCTCACATCGGAGTCTAACAATAGATGGCGCGACGAGTACCGTTTTGGTACTTATAATCAAGATTATAATACTTACTATATTACAACAGATATAAAATTAAAACATTTACTTCCTGATTTTTTTTCCATTTATTTGTAGAATTTCTTTGATGATTCATTTTAAAATTCTATAATTTTAAACTATTAATTTATAAATTATTCTGACAGTTTTAGAAAGATTAGATAATTTCAAACAATGACATATTTTAGGATTTGTTACGTCCGAATGAGCGCAACTCACCAATATACTTACGTGTGCCGAGTTCCTATCGTAATATTATTTGATTCGTATTGTGATAAAGGAAATCCCTTTTGGCTACCGCAGACGCGGTCACTGCCTTCCGGGAAAGGGAGCCGGATAACGAAATCACTTAGACGGGGTTAAGTTTTAAAGCAACTACTATAATGTATTTCACTCGTATTAGAAAAGAGAGAAAAGTACCTTTTACAATGTGTGTGTGTGTGTTTGTGTGTGTTCGTCTGAAGATGTACGCCAGCAGGAGGTTACAGCTGTGGATCCTTGGCGCCTGGTTTATCGCGTCGGTGGTTCAGTACGGTCAGGCTGTTGATGGGCCGTCGGCTCTCAGCTTCTCTCCTTTATGGTAAACAAGTGCAGACAGATGGGCGCCTCGATGCGTCGGCTTCCTTTTGGAGACGTGATGCGCTTTGATGAACGCCAACACGTGTATCTCCGTTCACTATATGAACTGTTGATTCGGGCTAAGTTTCTTTTACTTGCGCACTGTGAACTCAGAATAATAATTGTTGTTGGTCTGGCGACTGGCAGCGATTCGGCTTGTAAGGCGACTTCAGGAAAACTGACTACGAGCACCCTTTTGCTCCCGGTCTTTATATACTAGATTTTCATATTTTTCGTCATTCCATTTTTGGAGATGCTAACATAAAATTTCCTTGTGACACTTGCTCTAATGGAAATGTGACAGGTCAATTCATAAAATCTTAGTTTTATTACTTCTAATTTTGGGGAATCGGGCTTGTAACTAGCTCTCCCGCTGCTTTCCGTTGCCTGCGCCCTCTTTGAGAGTGCGCGAGTGAGACTTTCTCGATTGTTTTAAATTAGAAAGGTCGTAACTCGCTGTTTTCTTCTTGCCGCCTGTTCTCGTGAATCTAAAATCGTCTGCCTGGATTTCTTTGTATCGATATATTTTTCATTTTTATGTGTGACATCGTTGCGGAGTGTCGCGATATTTATGAGGTTCCTTTATTAGCTTGTTTGTTTCGTATTCTAGTCTATGTCTATTTTACTCTGCCATTTTTACGGTAGTCGGCTTAGATGCGTATTGGCTGCTGGCTCTTTAGTTTTATTTTGGTAAGGCATAATCTCTTTTCTCAGCTTGTGGTTGCTGCGATGGCGACGCGTCATGAGTGTATGTGTCTGTTTCAGTGTGTACGTGTGCCATTATTAATTTTTTTTATTCTGTTTTTGTGCGTGTAGTGGAATTTAGGATTTCCTTACGCCTGTACTTTTCTATGTTTCATTACATCGCGTTTATGTGCGTAATGGAATTGTGAATTCCATTACAGATTCTTAAAATTTGTATCATACCAAAAATATAAAAAATACACTCTTCATTAATAGTGCATTCATACGTAAACTTTATAGGAAATCTTATACAAAAATGATATGAGTCATTAGTATTTTAAAATTTTCCATATATATATATATATATCATATATCACATTGAAATTTTAAACACATATAATGATATGTTATTGAAATACATTTTAAATTAAGTAAGTATATCTACATATTCAATAATATTTATTAATAGTACTTGCTATGTATCATATGCTGATGATAATGCTATTGACCTGCTGATAATAGTTATCTGTGATAAATTTATCCGTGTGTCTTCGTGATACATTTATTTTTATTTGTAATTCTGCAACTTGTGAAAGCATTGAAATCGGCATTTTTAACTACTTTGGTCAGTTCTACTTTATGTTTCTTTGAGTTTAAAAATGTACTTCAATGTGTTAAATATAACAGTATAAAATAACAAGAACAGTTTTTCATTTTACAGTGTTAAATTTTTAGAGTGGAATAAAATGTTTGTAAATCCCATGAACGTGTTAAACTTGCTTTTAATAACATTTCACTTAGTCTGAAAGAAACTCCAATAACACAGCGAGAAAGAGATTTAAAAGAGCATATTGAACAAATTTTATTGAAGTTTTTGAGGATGAAACTCTTGATTTTGCAGAACCTTATAAAGATATTCAAATGCAGGTTGTAGAAGATGATTAAAGAGATAGTATTACAGATGAAAGTTTTCAGCAGTGCACATCAGATATTGAAGAATTAGACCATGATTATAAAGCAAGAGCAGTAGAGTTTTGGAGAAGTGGTGTTAATAAACATTTCAATTTAAAAACCGTACAAAATAGAATTCGAAAGGTAACACCAATAACACAATTAAAACGTTGGGCAAAAACTTTAAATAAAGGTGGAACTTATAGAGAAAAAATAGCTAGAATTTGTTCATTTGTGTTAGAAAATTTCAAAGCTGCTGTTGATGCTGGACATATTATCCATGATATAGATTTACAGAAATGGGCTCTGCAAGCACAAAAGGATATTGGTCATAAAGATTTTCGTTCCAAAGCATCAAAACATTGGGTAAAAAATTTTAAAAGAGCCCATAAAATTCTTGGAAGAAAAATTAATAAATTTATTACCAAAAAAAACAATAGAAGGAGCAGATTATTTACAAAAAAAGCTGATGAATTTGTTTTAGAAGTGAAAAATCTTATTAAAGAAAAAGGAATAGAGAATGTTTATAATTCAGATCAAAGTGGATTTCAATTAGAAGTCCATTCTGGCCGTACATTAGCAATCAAAGGGGAAAGTCAAGTAGAATGCTTGGTGCAATCTGTAGCTTCTACGACTCATAGTTATACAATACAACTAACAATATCTAGTGATGGTAGACTTCTTTCCTCTCTTTTTATCGTTCTTAAAGAAAAAACTGGTGAATTTGGGCCAGTTGTATCACAAGAGTTGTTCAGACAAGCTAACATTTATGCAATAGCTTCTAAATCAGGAAAATTAACTTCAGGTATTATTTCATATTAGGCGTATTCGAATAATTATGATACTATTTTGGATTCAGAAGGCATCCTGTGTTATTATTAGTGATCATTTTTTTTGTTTTAATTTGTATTTTATTAAAAATTACTAAAATTTGAAATTCGTCTGATTTTAGATCATTTTAAAACATGACTCAAAGAAGTATATTTTCCGACTGTTGGTTTATCCAGTGTACTTTTGGTAGACTTATAGACTGGGCATTATCCTTCAGCCGTAGAAAAAGTAAAACCTACTAATAAAGAAATAACTTTAAAAATAATTCCAAAAGGAACTACAGGCAAAATACAACCGTTAGATGTTTTTGGATTTAGGGTTTGGAAAAATTATGTAAGACACTTTTCGGACAGCGTGATATTGATGAATGAAGAATTGAATCTTCATTTAAGAAACAATATCATTAAACTTCATTCTTTAGTGCACAATCAACTATCTTCTCCGAGATACATAAATCTGTTTAAATATTCATGGTATAAAAGTGATTACACGGATGTTACTGAAAATTTTGAAAATCCAGTAAATTTTGCTTTTAGATCACAATCTAATATACTTTGTGAAATTGCAGGATGCTCTAATGTCGCAATTGTTCGATGTTCATGATGTAAAAAATCTTTATGTTTGAAACACTTTTTTGATGATTATCATTATTGTTCTACTTATGATCCTTGATAACAATTAGGAAAATTATGTAATTCTCAATTACCGATGTATTACACATAAATTGCATGATCTAAATAATTGTAATATTATAAGTTTGTAGAATGTATTCGAAATAAAATTTATTACACAAGAGTTCAAAATTTTAATTTATTTCAAACCTGCAATAATTAATTGTAAAATGAAACGATTTTCATCGATATTCAATATTGTTTTATTAAAAAATAAAAAATATACAATAAATGTGTAAATCTGTAAATAAATTTAAAAAATTTTAAAATAATTCAAGAATATAATTTTTTATTTAAGGATAAAATAATAAAATAATCTCAAGGGTAAAACAATTAAGAAAAAAAAGTTTTCTTCGTAAATCTCGAAACACGTCAACTTTAATTTCTTATTTTCTTGATGGTAGTGCAATTTTCAATCAAATCAAGCCGATTTGATGAATTTTATATTGAAAAAATAGCGCAAAATTGCACATTTACCCCTAAAAAAACAGGGTTTGACACCCTTTGAGGTAAAAGTTGTGCCTACAGTAGCGTCTTTTTATAATAAAGAATTTGGAGTTGGTTTTATTTAAAAACTCCAAATAGTTTTTGAGATATTAGAAAAAACCTGTTTTTGGGGGTAAACTTCAAGGGTGATTTTCACACCTTAAACTGACGAGTTAGCACGTAAGAAAAAACACGTGTCTAATATTTTCTCGAGTACTACAACATATCACAAAATGATCAAATACTTCGAAGTGGATTTGCTCAGCTTTTGCGCCTACATCCCCTAGATTATTGGACGTATCATTATTAAATATACTGTTAAATATTATATGTACACTCCATGGTAGTTAATTTTTGTGAAACGTTTTTGAAATGCTCGAATAAGATTGCCAGATTGATAACTTCTAACCAATCAAAAGCACGACTTCGGGAACGTTTCATAAGAATTAATTACCGTCCAGTATAAATGAATATATGTAATACAGCCAACATTCTGTAAAAGTAGTTATAGCTACTAGTACACAGGACCGGCTTTGAAATTATAGAATAAAATAGAAATAAATTTTGAATATTAAAAAATGTTAATTAATAACTATTAATATGTGAAGACAACAGTTTTAACATAGTTCAAAGCAGTTTTTTCATTTTATAATTTCTGTCTTCTACATGCACTAGTTTGTTCCCAATCAAAACAGCTATCTTCAAATTTCTACACATTTTTCTTAACTTTTTTAGAAACATGCCTTTAATAACATAAAAAAGAAAATTGACTTTCAAAAAAGTAAAAGGTTAGGCGAGTTTAATATATTCCGCAACGAAATAACAGATAAAAAAGAACTGAGATCAATCAACCAAAGTCAAGTTTATTATATTTAATCATAATGAAGCAACAACATTTTTTTGGTCAATAAAGGGCTTACTTAACTCAAAGTTAAATTATATACTGATTAATTGAAAAGAATTCTTTAGATACTTACTACGTAACTTGCCATGACCGTTTTATTTTGTTTATTAGTAAACAACTAACATTTTCTCTTCGCGTATTTTATTATAACGTCATAAAATTACCATAAGTACAATAAAACGGTAATGGCAAGTTACGTAGTAAGTATCTTAAGAGTTTTGAAGTGAATACTTCTATAGGCTCGCTGGGTACACATTTTACTGGGGAGTGAATCGGCGAGCGGTGACCATTACGGCGGCGCGACAGACCGATCGTTACAAAAGCAGCGGCAGCCCTTTCCTCCCACCATACACTCTTTGCCTCACATGTTAGCATGCTCGCACAGCTTAGCTCTTCCCTTACATAGCGCTAATATAGCGGTACCTGTCCATGGTACTGTTATGTCCTAAGCTAATGAAAGCTGTCGTTGGACAGTAACTCTACGGGTTATTTCGCTTTCATAAGCACGGACGAGGACAAATCTTCAGAGGGCGAAGCTGAGCGGGGTCAGTGCTTGGCTACCTTCGCGATCTATTTTATAGAACGGCCTCCATTAACCGTCGGAAAAATTTTTCGAACCCGCACTGTTTCGTTGCATGCACTGATTTTAATTAAACTCTCTATCGCAGAGTCCGTTCTTTCTGAGAGAGGGTTGTATGGAGGTTACTTTAATCGTAATGTAGTTATCACGAATGAGGCGTTAATGGGGACTCTAATTATGAGAGAGAAAGAGAGAAATGCGCGATAGAGGCATGCAGCCTATTTAATTAACTTCACTTACCTTTTTCTTTATCTCTGCAATGAGCCTACTCTGCTCCCAGTACGTCCTCTAAGCAGCTCCAGGATTCGGCTTCCGAAACGGATGGTCTCGAGTTGAACGGGGCGACAGGGGTCAGGGATCAGACGCGATTTAAAATGATATACAGTTTATTTTCACGGCTTGATAGCGAAATGAGACAGATCTTGGATTAAGGAAAATATACGACGGATAATGACATGTACAGAGAATTTCTACAAGTTTTAAAGCGAGGTCTATTTTTTGTCGATGAAAAACGCTCGTCTGACGATAAGAAAAATTTAGCAGATGGTAAAAGTGAAGAAGAAGATTAATTGAGAGATGGGTACATTCTTTAAAGTGTGTCAAAATTATACAAAAATAAAATAAAACTTTCATTAAATCATTTGAAAAATAATAGTAACCGGATAAGTTGGAGCGCAACTGGTGTTGTAAAAATTGACAGAGAAAAAATAAAAAAATTCAAACATAATTGATTTAGTAAACGATGTAGTTAGAGCACGTAAAAATATTAAAGCCGTGGGTCGACAACAGTTTGGTTAATTACTTTTTACAACCCAGATTCAGAGAAAGTTCATTGGAAATGGTGAATTTTTTAATCTTAATGGTTCTCTATCTCGCAGTGCTTTTAAAAATGGACTCGACAAAAGTTGGAAAGAAGTCAAGTTTAAAACGACGAAGACAACAACGACGACGACGATGACGAAGAGGAAATCAATGATTTTCAAAACAGTAAAAGTGATCTTCGTTAATGATGTCAATTGTAGCAAAAAAAAAGCAAAACAGCATCAACAAACATCTACTCCTCTATATTTAAACGTTAGAATAAAATAGGGTTAAAATGACATAACAATAATGACAATAATGCAAGAAATAAAGAAACAATATTTTGATCTAAGAGAGTATCCAGAGCTTGTAAAAAGGAAGAGCAAATTTGGAAAACTTGTACAAGCTATTCTTGGTTATAGAAATGGTACCTTTAGAATTACACTGGCGTCGCAAACTATACCTTATAGAGAATATGTAGCTTGCCAGCTCTCTACTCTCGCTCACGTTATAAATGACTAACTTTTTATTTATTTAAACAGTTGTGAACCCTGTATCGTAAGCGACGCACATGCGCTTCTGTTAAAAATTGTGATGGTAATTGTGTAAAACGAGGGATTATAAATGCGGTAATACTATTGTTGAACGATATTCAACTGTTAATTATATACCACTTTCAAACAGTCGTTTTCGAATTATAGATATTGATATAAGAGATCAATATCTATAATTCTCTCTCTCTCTCTCTCTCTCTCTCTCTCTCTCTCTCTCTCTCTCTCGCCTTAATTTTCCAACCTTCCATCTCCTCTCTCAATTCCCCCATCTCATAAGTTCTCCATCTGTGCCGTATTCTAGTTCGAGCCCGATGCCTTTTGAATTTTCCACTGTTCCTCCCGTTCCGTTCATATCCCCCTGATCACTAAATGCCCCTGCGTTATATTTAGTTACTACGTCTGGTTCTTTCAGTTTTTCCCTATTTGTTTTATCTTCTCCTCTTCTCTATTGCTACCATTACTATTCGATTGCGCTTTGTGTTCTTTTGTTTGCTCTTTTCTCCCTTTGCATCAGATTTTCTTTTATATTTCTTTAGTTTTCTCCTTTTCTTTTCTTAGCCATATTATTCTATATAGCTTCGCCAGATTTTTTCTTTCCCCATTAAGAATATTTTTCCAGTTGTCATGTCGGTTACCTGATTTTTTACATCCCGAGAATACGAGCTCATAAGTTTCTTCCTCTTATTTACATAACTTGCATATTATTTCCTCCTCTTTCAGCCAGTATTTGTAACCTCTGGCTTCATTTTTCATTCTAAATCTTGCCCTTATCGCTAGCCCCTTTTTCCCTGCGTTACCTACTCTCCTCAGATATTCTGGTGTCTCTCCCTGTGTTTTTATTACTTTTTTTATATCTCTCACTTGTCTGGACTCATTCATTTTGCTTTCTCAGCTCTGCCATTGTATGTCCTTCTCTGTTCCTTCCAGCTCCAACCAAACCTGCTCTCCTGCTCTCATTTTTCTTTGATATTCAGATAGTGCACATGCTCTTTTATTTATCTTCTCATTTCTTTGCCCTTGCTTTTTTCCACTCTTATTGTCCTCTTCTTTTTCTACTAGTCTCCAGTATTCTCTCCAAAGCGAACCTTTTTTTTACCTTACTCAGTTTCGCCTCGTATTTTATTGCTCTTCTCCTAGTCCTTGTTTCTAGCTTGTATCTCTTAGTCTCTAAGTGTAGTACGTGCTCAGGCACCGTTCTGTCCAATTTCTTTATTCATTTCAAATATCTTCTGTGTATCTTCTCCAGTTCATCTTTGCCCTTTCATCCCCGCATCTCAGTCTCGTATTCCATTACACTTTTCACCATTGTATCAAATAGCCTCAATCTTAGTTCATAGTTGTCTCTGAATAATTCTTCCCCTAGTCCCCACATCGAACTCATTACCGGGCTTGTCTTTTTCTTTAATTTCTTAAGTTGTGCTTCTTCCTTCCTGTTTTCTTTTAACATATACCCTAAGTAATCAAAGTTTTTTACTACCTCTATCTCATTCTCTTCCCATAAAAAGCTTTCCTTCTTTTTTCTCCTTCCCCCATTTTTGAATACCATTATCTTGGACTTTCTGTGTTTAGTTCTAGACCTTTTCTCTCTATTATCCTTTTGAATATCTTTAGCATCTGCTTTAGCTCTGTCGCGTTGTTCGCCGCCATAACTACATCATCCGCAAATGAGATCAACTAGAATTTTTTTTTCCTAATACTATCCCCCCTTATACTATCTGTATTTTGCTTAGTTCCTTCTCTATGTCCGCCATTGCTACGATAAATAGCGTCGGGCTTAATGGGCACCCTTGTCTCACTTCTTTATGTATCTCGAAACCTCCTATATTTTCCTCTCCTATTCTGATTTCGCTCTTGGTCCCTTTGTACAATTCCTTTACCCTCTTCCTTATTCTGCCACCTATTCCTAGCTTTCTCATTATTTCCCAGATCTCTCTCCTGTTTACTTTGTTGAATGCTGCTCTCATGACTGCGAAAAACGCGTATACCTTACCCCCCTTCTTCTCTAATTCCTTTTAGATTGCCTTGCTCAGAATAAAAATAGTATCTGCTATCCCTCTTCCTTTTCTGATACCCATTTGTGTGTCGTCCAGTAATTCTCTTCCCTCTAATTCGTTTTCCAGCTTTTCTCTTATTATTTCCGCATATAGTTTATAACCCGTGTCCATAAGTGTTATCCCTCTGTAGTTCTTTGCCTCCTCTTTCTTCCCTTTCTTGAAAAGCGGCGTAATCACACCTGTTTTCCATTCTTCTGCTATTTGTTCCCCTTTCCATATTTTATTTAGTATATTGGTTATCTCCCCTATTACCTGTTCTTCTCCGTGTATTCATACCTCATGTTGTAGTCCATCTGCTCCTGGTGCTTTTCCCTTTTTTATCTTGCCGATTGCCTTCCTCACCTTGTCTTCGGATATTCTTTCTTCTTTCTCCACTCCATCTCCTTCTTCATCTTCTCTTTGTGTGAACTTGCTCCCAACTCGTCCTCTATCTCTTTGCCTAGTTGTCCTTTGAAGTGAGTTAGCCACTCTTCTTTCTGTATTTTGCTGCTGTATCTTGCAATTGTACTTTTTGCTGAAACTTTACAGGCTCATCGAGTTTAAGTTTACGAATAACTGATTAAATTTTCAAGCCGTTTGCCTAAAGTAAAGTGCGTTTTTTAAAATTTCTCTTCAATATTAAAAATGGCATATTTTCTTACTTTTCCTAACTCAATCGCTTTGCCCAACTTCTTTACCTCTGCTTTCTTGAGTCTGCATTCTTCATCCCACCAGATGTTTTTCTTTCTTTCCTTATGGCCTACCTTTCTCTTTCTGACTGCTTTTTCAGATTTTCTTTTCAATTCCAACTATTCTGTTTCCTTCTTGCCTTTGTCTAATTCTTCTCTGAACTGACCTATGGCCTTTTCATTCCATATTATAAATTTAGTAACAGGCTCTTAAGCCTCGCGCAGCCCGTTCTACTATCTAGTACGGTCTTTACAAAATGGCATCCCTGGTGGGGAACTAGCCATTGTTACTAGAGTAACAATTTCGAGAATTTCTTTGAGAATCCGTCAGAAGAATTTTTAGAAGTTAAAAAAAAAAAAACGCTGCTAATTCTTTGGCACGTAGCTTCCAACAACATTATGTACCGCTTTAAGATCTGAATTGTTTTTACTTCATATATGAGTTTATAAAGTTTTTGTACTTTTTCGTTTGATAGATAAAATATTTCGAATTAATTATATATACTGTTACGTGTGAGGGTCGATAGTTTTGTTCTCCGTGAGGTGTTAAGCTCACGGTTGCTGCGAAATTACCGGGGTAATGAAAGAACACGAGAGATTATCGGTGAATGTGTCTATTTATTAATCGTGATTCACAATGAATTGATTGTATGAAAGAGAGAACGCGTGTTTAAGGTGATCTCGGAGAATGTGCGCTCTAAATGTACGATCCTATCTGTCGTCTCCGAGTCAAAACTACCTGTCTAATGCTGGATCGTGGGTGGCGGAATCGGGGCGAGCGTCCGCATGCACCCCTTTTATAGATCCCCGGGTGGCGTGATTCCTACCCGCGCGGTTATCCGAAATCGTGGAAGGGAGGTTATGCTGAGTCGAAAGAAACGGGCTTCGGGGTGAGTCCGAGCTGTTGCTATGCGCGGATTTGGCGACTTATGCATCAATTGCATTATAATTAGCAACGCTATACACGTGTGAGTATTCACACGTGACAATACATAACCAATGCGTAACTGAAAATCTTGTTTTTAATGATTTAATAAAACAAAAAACAGAAAAAAACTAGCCTAGGTATACATTGTAGATTTATTGTAGGTATATTTGTAGATTAAAATCCATCAAATAGAACCGGAGATCTAAGTGATGCATTTTTCAGTTATATAGAGTATACAGGGTGAGTAAACGAAATTATGTAGCCTTATATCTTTTACACTAACTATATTAGTTTCATAAACAGCCTAAAGAAAGAGATCAACGTGCTATATAATGCTATCGAAATCCAAATTTAAAATTGATTATTGTCTTTTTACTTCAGTTATCGCGTCACGTTAAAAATTCTTAGGAACTTTCGCCGAAAGATCGCCGATATACCTATATTATGATGTTGATGGCGTAGTAGACAATAGCTGCTTGATTTGACCCGATAGTTGTAACAACGAATATAGACTTGGTATAGAAGAACAGTCAAGGGTTAAATTGAAGGGACGAAATCTTGGAGGACAGGTATAGTGCATTATAGGTCTCTCCTGTGCAGTCTTGGGGAACAGCTATAGTGTAGTATAGGCTCTACGTGTATTTCAAAATAGGACCCCAGTGCCAATACTGACCGTCCTTTTATACCAAGTCTATACTCGTTGGTTGTAGGTAGTACTTAAGTAGTAAGTAAGCCGGTATGGGAGACATAACAAATGACGTCAATGGTACGAGAAATAAGAGACACAATATACAGAGTTACACTTAGCAAACGATCTCTCAAACTTTCACGAAAGAACTGATGGAGCTGCTCACACTTCAAACTCTTTTGTACATTTTACCCCCCACTACCTCAAAGTAAAATGATCGAATGCAGTGGGGAGAGATTTTCTGCGCGTGTATTCTCAGAACTTAACAAAGGAAGTATCATATTCGTTAACCGTCAAAGGCTACGGTTACATTTCTCCAAATTTACAGCAAGGTGTGATGCAACAGGAAAAAATATATCATAGCACTACAGTATGGAATTAAAGGAATGAGTAAGGCTCAATAAATGAAAACATTTTTATATTATGAAAGATTACACTTTATTCATATTTTTTACTACATGATATCTGACAATTATTATTATTATTACTTTAAATACATTCTCGAAGTACATGTTTGATTACAAAATCCTGAGCCGCGCAAGGCTTCACTTCCAAACCTCCTAACATCTTTTGAGCTTACACGATGATTATTATTTCGTAACAGCTTTTTATAGAACGATACAACTATGGCGTCATTTTTTCGTGAATCTCGCGAGAACTTATGAGAAAACGTGCGTAAGTTAGGTAGCCTAACCATATAGTAAAGAAACATAACACAATACTGGCCACACACCTGTGAATGAAAGCTTTGCAACCTTTTTTTGTTCCACTGATACCGCTTGCAATTTCTTTTGAGTCGTTTAAGATGATATTGGGACACTGGTGGTAGTCCGTAACTATCAAAGTATGTTCCATAACCGTTTGAGTCTATGTAGATAGCAATCCAATGTGTTCCTTTCTTCGTGTGATCATCTGTATTAGCTATGATGTCTGCAGGGTATTCCAAAACGTTTGGAATTCTATGCATACACGCCAACTGTCTTGACGGTTAACAGGTCAAGAGCTTTTAGTAATTCTTGTGTATTCATTCTATTATTATTATTATTATTTCAGCAACGATCGACTACGTTCTCTTCGTGTGTCGCGTAAATAGTCAAGGAAGTAGCTGTACGTATCCGCGAGTTTAGTTTGCTATACAATGCATCACTAAATTTCTGTGCTGAATCTTGCGTTATATCTTCTGCTATAGAGTATAACCACTTTCGTAGCACATATGCACGATTGAGAGCACAATCGCGACTGGAGTTTATACCTTGAATGCCATGATTTAAACACATGAAGTTACCTGAATAATTTATTTTTAATTCGTCAAAATTCGGGGCATACATTTCATCAACGTTCACAACTTCTCGACACTTTACAGTCTGCAGGAATCTCCAATTGTCATGACCGCGTGTAAAAATATGTATAGCCACTTTGGCTATTTGTTGTAAATGATACTGCAGTTGTTCAATGGTGATGTCACCTTCATGCCAACGAATTCCATGAAAATGATTAGAGATGTTCAGATGTAGTCGTTAGTTATTTTAAGTCCAGTTGCAAGTTCTTCAAATCTATGAGGTTCCTTAACTATCCAATGTTGGACGATTCTGTGCTTTAAACCAAGTACACTATCTTCTTTAGGTGTAAACTTGTTGTTACGGTCTCTCAAACTCTGAACTCTGCTCATCTATAGAATAGAGGCGCTGCTGTTGCTTCTTTTCCTCTCCCTCTTCTCCTCCTCCTCCACCTTCTTCTCTTACTTTTCCATCGCTTTAACGGTATTATGCATTAAAATCCGTTATTATTTGTCTACTTGAATCTATTTCCAAGACATTGTCGTATTCGGCGTAAATTATACAATTGATTGTAGATTCAAGTGCTCTTTCAAATTTTATCTCTACACGAACACTGCCGTGCTTAGTTAAATTCCTATGAGAAACTGAATTTCCTGATAAATCAGGCGTTAGATCAAAAGCAAATAATGTATACCCTTCATCGTAGTCCGATCGTAAGATGATTAATGCTTTGTTTAGAAAATGAATTCCAGTCCCAGAATATAGTGTATGATAAGAGTCGATAAATAATTGACTTTCACCCGTAAATCGAGGCTGCAATGGTTTGCTGGGAATTTGGACACCATCCACATAAAGATAAATATAGTTTATATTAAAATGTTGGAAATTAAATGGAATAAACTTTCTATTTCCATTGAATGCCTTGTTATCCACAAATCCAATGATTCTTTCGGGTACTTGACCGAGAATAACATTGTCCAGTGTATCTCCAAGAATACCTCTACGCATTGTAAATGCCTTCACCTTTACACGATTGATTGGGTATTTAGCATGCATTCCTGCTCTGATAGCTTCTTTTCCAACGGCTTTAGCACCACTCGTAATGTAAGGTAAAACTCTTCGAAATAATCCACTCAAAAAGCTGCCGATTTCACCATGACCTCGATGATAAGTTGAACCTGCAAACACTCGACGTACTCCTCCTCCTCCACCACCATCACCACCACCGATTTGATCAGCATAGTATTCTGCGTAGTAAGCCATTTTTTTTTTCTCAGAGAATGCGCTTGAAATGTAGTGTTACGGTCAACGTCCCGTACTCGAACGGTATATGGTTCCCATTTTCATCTCTTATATCTATAATTATATTCTAAAATGTGTTATTTAACAAAGGTAGATAAATTCCCGGTGCAAATTGTTTGACCACCAAATTTATATTTTGAATTATCGAGTGTTACTATGCGAAAAATGGATGCTTGAACGTCACCGACTGTGTACGGAATACAAATATCTGAGTAAACGAAAAATTGATCAGCTATCGCTCTTGCCAAATAACCAGGTCTGTTTCCTACCAATGTTGCATTTTTTTCGACTCTACAGATGGAATCAGGGGTATAAATTCCTGATTTCTATATTTTTCATTCTCAAAGCCAAATATACGTTTGACCTTTTCGCTCAAGCTGAAAAAATGAGTTTTCTTACATTCACACTTTTTATGTAAATTGTAATAACCACTTTTTTCATTGCCTGTTCAATACGTAAATGAGATTCAGGTATATTGTTTATAGCTTCTGTGAGATTGTTGAGATTCTCGTAAAGACCTGGTGGAAATATGCCATCGTTGTGTCTGTCGTTTGTCCAATCCGGTAAATATTCAGATGTCTCTCTTTCTTGCAATTCCTATTCTACGTCCGTTAACAAACTTTATATTACATTCGTGTTTCTGAATATGCATCATCATGCATGGTATGCTGATTTCCGTGAGTGCAACACGCCACTTACCATGCAGACGTACTTCGTGCGATAAGTGTGTGGTAAAGCAAGATGTTGTATTTTCAGAAAAATATTTCATACTACTGTTACTCGGTAATATCAAATAAAATTCGTCCTCAGCCATGTTTAAAGTGTAACGATTTCGATGCTTTAATCCACGAATTAAATTTATCAGGATAGCCAAGCCACCTTACAAAAACTTGTTTTTTAACACCACGTCCCCTACTCTTGATCACACGTTCCACTTTGAATTCAATATTTTGTGACAAACGATCATCGCCAACTCGAGCTATTTCTTCGGGATAAAAAAATCAGTCGATTATTTCACCTTCTAAATCAGTCAATTCATAGGTGAAGAGATTTTGACGACGTGAGACACGGGTAATCTTAAAGATCTCTTCACTGTAATTCTTTTCGTAACCTTTATCGAAGGTGCCTTTCAACCGACTGATGCGAACATGGTCACCCACGCTGAATATATGTGCTCTAGACTTTTTTCTAAATTTTTTCTTGCCACAACTGCATTACGAATATTTACAACTGCCGGAACCATTTTAGTACCACTATGTATAGTGTGATTATACGCGTAAACGATATTTTCAATAATACCTATGAGTATTTTTGTGAGTAAAATATCTGTACATACGTTCTTTGAGCGTGCGATTTAGACGCTCGACGACGGCTGCTTTAACATCGGGATTACGTGCCACTCGAAAATTAATCTTGTGTTGTTTTAAATAATTTTGAAAATCTGATCCGACAAACTCTTTGCCTCGATCAGTTTGTATAAGAATTGGGCGTCGCCCATCGGCTCTTTTTAAGATTTTGTCGAAAGCAGCTACAACACTTTTTGTACTTTTGTCACGTAAAGGCTCGACCCAAGCATATTTACTGAGAACATCTATAACTACAAGTAAATACGCAGAATTATACATCAATCTAGGAAATTTTCGTCTAATAGGTTTATGTAGTGTGTATGCATCTTGATTACTTAACCACTCATTAACCTCGCTTTTCTTCTTCTTTTTTTTACCATTGATTCGTAACAGATTACGTGCACCAGCGTATCCAGTCTCGTGTCTAGTGTCAAAGTATTGATTTTCATAAGACATGTTAAATTTTATAAGTCAACCACTTGTCGTCTGCTTTTCGCGGTATGGATTTTTTCTTATTCAAACGTGCACTATATCGTTGTGCGGCCGCGAGTCTAGTACCTTGTTCCAAAGTCTGAACACTCTCGGAATTATTTCTCTTGGTTGAAGGAATTTTGTTTAATGCACATTTCAAACTTTCACTAATTTTTATCACCTCTGGATTACTTATTAATTTGGATAGAGTGTCAGTTGTTGCTATAAATTTAGCTAATTTGGTAGGCATCCACACCTTGTATATTCTTCTTCTTCTTCAGTAGCAGCAGCACCACCACCACCTCCACGCTGTCTTCTACGCCGTCTACGACTATCGGTTCTCGCAGACGCTCCTCTCCCTTCCATTGTTTCAATCAGACTGAAGCTTTAATCATAGAATCCTCTACTTTTATCGGAATTTCTTATTCTTCTTCGGTACATATGCATAACTCAATTTATCATCAGGAAAAACAGAGGTCCGGAAACGAAATTCATCCTCGGTCGACTGTTTCAAATCCAACAAAAGATAGCCATCAGCAGTAGACGTACTATCGAGATACGCTTCTTGTAAAAAATTTGGGTCTTCGGGATAGACTTGACGCGCTATATATTGCGCTGGATTTTTAAAAATTACGAGATAATTTGAATTTAATGAGATATCGCGTTGACCAGCTCCTTTGTGAAAAAGATTTTGTGTAATAAAAATCACACTTAAATTCTCATGATGACTTCCCTTTGTAAATAAATCGAGAATAATGTTATTCGAAGATTCTCTCATTGAATCATCGATAATTAATAATTTTTTCTTTTCATTGTCTTGAGAACAATCTGAAGGCTGAGGTAATCCCTCGTGAAATTCAACAATTTTTTTTCTACTCTCCCTACTACTTATGCTTCCTAGAATAAAGTCTGTCTCATGCGTAGACTGCCACTCGGCATAATAGAGTAATATCCGATCAAAAGTTACACTGCACATGAGTGGAAGATGTCGAAGAAACCTTTTGATAAAAACTGTTTTACCACATCCAGTGGGTCCGCTAACGATACACGTAAACGGATGTTTGAATCGCATATCCATTTCGCCAAGTACTCACACACTCAGACACGAAAGATTTACCTTAAAATAAGCTTATGGCACGCGGACGGTCGGCGGCGGCGCGGCGCGGCACACGTAAAAATAAGCTAATTTTACGTGTGCTGAATCACAAGCTGTTATAACCTCTGTTTAAGCTGATATTCGTGTCCAACAAGCTAAATAACACCGCCTGTAACCTGAATTATGCCTTAAAATGAGCTAAATTTCCATATGAAGCGTTTTCTTCGATGACAGAAGCTATGCTGAGGATATAAAAATGTTAAGGATCTCTTAAATGGAAAAATAAGGAAATTATATAAAAATTTGTTTTTATTTTTATTTACAATAAATACATCCAAAAAGTTAATTATTCTTATATCCAAAAGGTAGAGACTTACGTGACGTAAGGTATCGTCTTTTTTTTTCAATACAACATAACATGTTTTCAATTCTTCACGCGTTACAACTTCATGCATTCTAGTTCTTCTGATAGCTTTGAATTTTAAGTATATTTTACTACATTCATCATTCATTTTTTCTGATTCGTGATCTTCGTTTGCAAAGGCATCGTTAATCAAATTCTTAATGCTATCAACATTAATTTTTACACCGTTTGTGAAGTTTAATGAGATACCTTTTACTTTACAACATTCAATTTATCATCTTTATTGGGTGTTACAGCTGTGTAAGCTTAAAACTTTGGTCCTCCCGAAACAAAATTACTTATATACGTATTCTCACCATAACCACAAAGTTCATCTGTCATATCACCTAGTCTAGAGCCAATAAAAGGTTTATATTCACCCGTCATGCGAAACAAATATACAAGAATCTGTGTCATAATAAAGAACACGATCACCCAACCTTCTTAAGTAATTATATAGTTCTAAACGTGCTTGAGCAGTGGTGTAAGCCGCAATCACGACACTCGTATGCGGGGCAGAAGTGACAGCCTCATCCTTGTATTGCCAATTCACGTACAGTTTCTCATCATTAATTGCTAGTATATCATTAACATCTCTTTCCGGACAAGTAAGAAGTTTTAAAGGTGATTCACATGATTTTACAACTTCATGGGGACAAGTGGATACTAAGCAATATCAACTTCCTGCGAAGAGCACTTGAGAGTCAAAGGTTATGCTCTCTCGCGCTCGTAAAAAGTATCCCGTATCCGTCAAGTATTTCGCTGCACAACGCGTCAGCCAGCTCGTTTGGGTATCGGGTGTACGAGCACACATGCGGTATCGAACAATAATCAACACAAGTCTAAATTTTTCTCCTTCGTCCCTCCTTTTCCTCCTAGGCCCTACAGATGACTGCTTGGACTACAGTCGTCAGTTCCAAGTTGGTCGTAGCTACAGTAAGATGTCCGTTAAAAGTCTTGTTTTGTGTCAGTTGGAGGAGAAATGCTCTCTCCTAAAATCGCGGATGGAGCGTACGTCGCGGCTCATACACGGCTCTTCCATCGGCCCCGTCAACCAATACATCCCTAAGCTTGGGGATGTATGTGAAGTCTGTGCGCGGGTGATCAAGCGGATGACTATACGCACACGGTTTACGTACTGCACGAAGTGCAGGGCGCGACGATGTACGACGGGCAGCAGGAGACAGCTGTGGTGTTGCAGCGTAGGAGCAGAGAAGAAGAAAGAGACGGAGGAGGTTGCTGAGGAGGTGATGCAGCAGCAGAAGGTAAGTTAGTTAATGAGGTGAATATCTTATGTTTATTATAATATATTAATTATGTGTATCTTCACACAGGTGGTGCATGCCGATGAAGATACTACTATGGTAGATCTTGTGAAAAGAGGGGAGCAGCAGGAGGAAACGGAGATGCAACAGGAGGAAGTGAAGTTGCAGCAGGAGGGTGATGAAGTCGATACGGACATTGATATAGGCGAAGAATTTTTTCAGTTCGACTCGCCTGCATCTCCCGACAACATAGCTGACAGGGGAAAGCTTGTCATCGTGAAGATAGAGGTGAGTGCTGAAGAAGAAGAGACAATCGACGTCGTATCGTGAAATTTTGTGTTTATGTGCGTGAGTGTGTGAGTGTATAGTGAACGTGTAAGTTTTATTACTTATTATTTTTGTCCGTATGTGTGTGTGTGTGTGTGTATGTGCGAGAGAATAGTAATTAAGAGTAAAGAATGATCTATGAGAGCGTGTTCGTAAGAGAGAGAACGTGTGTGAGAAAGAGAGGGTTAGCGTACGCGTAAGAGAGAGAAGGAAAGGTTGTGCGTGAGAGAGATAGAAAAGAAATAGAGCGTTTGCGTAAGAGATAGTGAGAACGTGTGTGTGAGAGAAAAAGAGAGAGAAAGCGAGAGAGAGCGTGTGCGTAAGAGAGAGGGAGAGCATATGCGTGAAAGAGAGGGGGATCGTGTACACAAGAGAGAGAAGCAGAGCTGCGTGAGAGATAGAAAGAGAGAGGGAGAAAGGAGAGCAGGAGAGAGAGCGTATGTGTGTGTGTGTGAGAGAGAGAGAGAGAGAGAGAAGGAAAGCTTGTGCGTAAGAAAGAGTGTGTGCGTGTGAGTGAGATAGAGAGAGCGCAGTGTAAGAAGCTAGTGTCCCTCCTGCGTTAGCAGACGATACGATATGGACGACACAGCGTGGTCACGATTGTGTGTGTGCGCGCGCGCGCGTGTGTGTGTGCTCGCGTAAGTGTACGTATGTGTACACATGTATGATTGGATTTACATTGTTTATGATAATTCAAATAAATAATTTTTATAATAAAAACCGTGATACATTGTAAAAAATGATTTTTTTTATTTACTAACTTGGTGTTTGGAGACAGCAAATGACATCTTTACTATTGTATCCTTATCTTATCAATGTAAACAAATAATTTAGTTAAGGTATTGTTTGTTTACATAAATAATTAATTAAAATTATCTATATTACACGTAATTACTTGTTTGTATAAACATGATACCTTATTTTTATGACTTGTTTACATTGATAAGATAAGGATGCGCCAGTGATGACATCATTTGTTATGTCTCCCCATACCGGCTTACTTACTACTTACTTACTTTCCTTCAAACCAGAATAATATTTTTATTTAAGACTTTGCACACTAATAGATGCTTATAACAGGAAGATATTATGTCTTATTACTTTTACACAATTTACTGTATTTATTTATCTTCAAGTATTTTTCTAGTGTGCAATTGCACTATATGATAGCTGGTATATAGGCTTACGTGCTGTCATCTGAGGGCAGGTAGTCTTGCAGAAATGATAGTAAAACTAGTTTTAAGCGATTCTATGAACTCGTATAGGAATGGCATTTAAACGAAATTTCGAACATGTGCTCGGTGCAACTACTAATTTTCCTTCAAATGCCATTTGTTAATTCGTTAATATTTTATTTGAAAATTTGCATAGTGCTAGAATTTTTAAGACGAAGGGCAGCTATGTCGTAGTTTTGCATAATTCATTGTATTTATTTTGTTTCAAATATTTTTTAACCATGTAATCGCAATATTGACTCAGTCGATAAAAATTAGGTTTGAAACCCCCTTAATGAAAATTATTATAATTTATTAAAAATACATATATATATGTATATTTTTTTTCAAACAAATTACTTTTTTTTAACTTCTCCAGCGACCAAATGCGTGCCGGTCTAGATTGAGTTAAAATTTATAATATTAGGCAGGCAATTATATTTGGCATAAAAAGAAAATTTGTAAACATTTTATTTATTATTAAATTTGTTATTTATTTATTGTATTTATTTAGATTTAAATATTTTTTTCTACTGTGCAATTGCACCATAAAAAAACAGGGTGAGAAAACAAAATTTTGAAGCTTAATATCTTTAAAACTAACTGGTATGATAAACAGCCTAAAGAAAGAGATCAAGGTGCTATATAATGCTAACTAAATCAAAAATTTTAAATTGATTATTGCCTTTTTACTCCAGTTATCACATCACGTAGAAAAAAAACGACTCATAGTAAACAGGGTGAGAAAAAAAATTTGAAGCTTAATATCTTTGAAACTAATTGGTTTCGTAAACAGCCCAAAGAAAGGGATCAAGGTGCTATATGCTAACTAAATCCAAATTTTTGAATTGATAATTGCCTTTTTACTCCAGTTATCGCGTCACGTAGAAAGACAACTTTTTTCAGTTTTTGATGTTTTTCTCAGGGTCTGCCCCATGAAATGACTTGAAATTTAAATAAATTATAGTCATAATAACTTTCAATAATCATGTTTTTTTTTTTAAAGATTCAAGATTTAGTTTTCAAATTAAAACAATTTAAAAAAATTACGCTTTAGGGTGTGTAATAAAAAAAAAACAACGAATGATAATAAAAAATTTCCGCGGTAAAAAGATTGGTAATTTTATTCTCTTTCAGGTACATATTGACCAATTAACTTTTATTAACTTTTTCAATGACTTTATTATAAAAAACTGAAATCTCAAATTAAAAAAAATCACTATAAAAAAACGAGTAAAAAAAATATAAAAACGGACTTTTTCCGACTATCTAATAAAAACAAAGAAAATGAGACTTAGTGGGTTAAAATCCACTAAGTAGAAGCTGAGATACAGGCGTATACATCCGAACACACCCACATACATCCGTACGGACATTTTCCAAAAACACCATTTTTTGACTTAAAATTCATCAAAACACACTTCCTACACGTTTTTACACAAACTCCAAAAATTACTATTACAAGGCTTCCTTAAGAAGGAAGCAAACATTGTATGCGTAGTTAGAAATTGTTTTTCTCTTCCTCTGTGTAATTAAACTAAAATATAAGAAAAATGACACAAGATTTGAACCAGACCAGAGAAGATATTCTCACGATCGCGAATGTAGAAGCCAGAATAAAGGCCCTGGATCAATTTTATCGTGCCCAGCAAGCAGAACGGGACCGACAAATGTTAGACGTCTCCCGTAGTATCCTGGAAGCGAATTAGACTCAGAGTACAGCTCGAGCGGTCATGCACATTATTCCCGAGTATGACGGGACTAATATGCATCGAAAAGAGTTTTTGCAGGACGTGGATAACGGATTTACGTTACTTCCACGGGACCAGGAGCCCGTAACACAGTATTTAAGATTCGTAATATCAAAATTAAGAGGTAAGGCCAGACAAATGTTAGAATCACATACGTTTAATACATTAGAAGATCTCAAGAAACATTTAAAGGATAGCCTAACCCCTAACGAATCATACGGTTATTATTTAAACGAAATTCAATCAGCCACAATGCGGAAGGGAGAGAATGTCCGCCAGTTTTACGAACGTTAAATTACGTTAATAAACTCAGCAGTTACAGCTGTGAAAGTAGGACGAATGGAGGACATGATTGGTGAACTCAGCACCGCAAACACTATAAGCGGCCTACAACACCGCCCTTAATTATGAGAAAGCAAGAATAAAAATGACAGAAGACAGCTACGCGTATCCTAGAGTACATTATGTATATTGCAACCCTGATCAGAAACCGAGTGAAAGGGGAAATATTCCAGACTTCGTCCAACCTATTTTCACGACGATACTCACAAAAGAGACGAACTGAAATACTCATATGATCCGAACGATACCTATTTTCCAAAAATTGTAATTGAGAACGGGAGAATAAATGCTCCACCTCAGTTAAGTTATAGGCCAGTCAATAGAGCAAAATAATGTCGATATTTTGACAAAAATACGTACAGCAATCTGACCGTGCGATCATGTAAAGTACCGTCCCTAGATGTTAACTTTTGTGTTTCCGACTCGCAACTTGCATTCTTAAGTTTGTTATTAACAAATTAGTGCAAAAAACGCTTTTTTTTAGTTTTTTGCTTATGTATAGAAAATTACTCGATCAATATGAATTGTGTGAATGGAAAAGTTATAGAGTATTAAATTACGAAGAGAATGAGATGTCGAAAAACCCGATCGGTTGATTAGAACTGGAAAAATTCCGGAAAAACCGGAAAATTTTTCAATTTTTTCGAAAATTCATAACTTTTTTATTTATGAAGATTAACAGCTGAAATGTTGCACAAAAGTAGATAGTTATAACAACTTTAAGTGTGCCAAAGGCAGGCACGGTCGGATCAATAGTTTTTGCGCAATAGCGATTTTAATTTTTTTATGCGTTTTTTTGTCGGGTGTCCTCTACGTCAGGACGCGGTCAGATTTCAATTCTAATACCAGTATTCGAAAGTATAAATAAATTACTAAAAGACTTATATTCCAAGTTATGGTTAAAATGCATTGAAATGGTCGAAAAATGCAGTTGAATATCGGCAAAAGCGGCCGAGCGCGCTCGAGCGTGCGAGGAGTGGGGGAATGAGGGGAAGCGCGCCTATATAGATATACAGTCGCGCTGCGCGCAGCGTCGCATCTTTTCACTCGCTTTTCTTGGAGACTACTGCACCTTTTTGGATGATTTTTTTTTATTAAAACACTTATAAAATATATTTATGTATATATATTTATGTGTTGAAATTAATAACCATACGGCGTTTATTCACAGAATTTAAATATAACACTCAAGAAGGTGGAATAGCAGCTTTATCTTCAATTATTCGTGAAATCTAAGTAGAGTATCGGATTCTTCGTGTTAAATTAACTCGAAATCAAAAAAAAAATCATCCAAAAAGGTGTAGTAGTCTCCGAGAAAAGCGAGTGAAAAGATGCGACGCTGCGCGCAGCGCGACTGTATATCTATATAGGCGCGCTTCCCCTCATTCCCCCACTCCTCGCACGTTCGAGCGCGCTCGGCCGCTTTTGCCGATATTCAACTGCATTTTTCGACCATTTCAATGCATTTTAGCAAAAACTTGAAATATACGTCTTTTAGTATTTTATTTATACTTTCGAATGCTGGTATTAGAATTAAAATCTGACCGCGTCCCGACGTAGAGAACACCCGACAAAAAAACGCATAAAAAAATTAAAATTGCTATTGCGCAAAAACTTAAAAAATGGTCCGATAAGTCCCGAAATACTACCTATTGAAAACACCTAGACAGCGGTAGAAAATTTTGAATTCCCTTATAAGTCAGAAACAATCAATCCCGAAGTTCAGGACTTACCAACCATACCGTTCAATCGGAACGGACATAAAACAATGGGTAATACGATCTTCAAGCTACCAGGAAGAGCCAAAGTACCCGTGAGAATTCTAGCTACGGAAGATTCGGTAAAAGGACAGGCTTACTCAAGGCTAATCAAGACCGTCCCGGGAGTATATATAGGGGAAGCTGCAGTAACTAATGAAAAGGGTTATTGTTACGCTATGGCTATCAACACCAGAGAAGATGGACAAGAAGAGTTATTTAATCAACTACAAAAACTCCTGGATGCACGTGTTCAGACGTTCAAACAGTCCATTTTGCAGTCCTTGCAGAGTTGTTCCTAAGAAACCGGGACCGGACGGAAAAAGAAAATTTAGATTGGTTTATTATTTTAATTATCGTAAATTGAATGCAAAAACGATAAAGAACGCTTATCCATTACCTAACATTTTGGGAATTTTGGAACAAATTGGCAGTGCGAAATACTTCTCGGTTTTTGACCTAGCTATGGGTTTTCACAGGATATTCAAAAGACTGCTTTCAACACCAAATATGGCCATTTTGAGTACGTGTGTATGCTATTTGGTTTGGCTAACGCACCCTTGATATTCCAACATTTAATGTACTGTGTTTTATCAGGTTTACAGGGTGTAGAAATGTACGTTTTTCTAGACGATATCATGATTTATGCAAATACCCTAGAAGAACACAAAAAAAATCTATAAAGTATTTGACCCACTCTTTGTCGCAGGATTGCTCTTACAGATAGATAAATGTCATGATAAATGATAATGTTTTTTACTCCAGAGATTATATATTTGGGACACATAATTGACTGCTCTGGAGTAAGACCAGATCTGAGTAAAATTTCGGCAGTTAAGAACTCTTTCAAACCAACTAATCAAACAGAAATCCGACAATTTCTTGGATTAACGGGGTACTATAGACACTTCATTAAAGATTTCGCGGACAAAGCCCGACCACTCAAGTCCCTTTGCAAAAGAACAAGAAGTGGGAGTGGACATCCGAAGTGAAAAAAAGTTTTGAAGTATTAAAACAAGCCCTGTGTGAGGGGCCAGTTTTTATATCAGTGGACATGGAAAAGTCGTTCTTATTAACAACGGACGCCGGTGACGGAGCATTACCAGCAGTCCTCAGTCAAGGGGAACCAGGCGAAGACCACCCAATAGCTTACATGTCCCGCTCTTTCAATAAAGCTGAGAAAAATTATTCAACAACCGAAAAAGAATGTCTGGCAATGGTAGAGACCATAGATTATTTTAGACACTAGCTGTATGGTAGGCACCTTACGGTATACGGAGACCATAACCTATAACCTGGATGGACTCTTTGAAAGACCCCGTTAGTCGTCTTAACAGATGGAGAATGCGCTTGAGAAATTATTATACTTTTAAGTATAAATCCGGACGGCTGAATGTCAATGCAGACGCATTGTCTAGAAATCCAATCGATAAGCACGACCAAGAGAATTCAGACGATGTAAGTAAAAGCGATGAAAGGAAAAACAGAGGTGAAGAGGTGCAAATGATGCTGATTAGGCTAAAACCGACAAAAACATCGCTGGTTAGGCAGAATAGAAGCAAAAACAAGTCGGACAAAAAGAAAAACGAACCTAAATCAAATTTAAGAAAAGATGCACTACCGATTTCTGCTGGTATGGAGGGTGGACAGGCCAATTTAGACGGAAGTACTATCGCAAAAAGATTGAGATAAAGGAGAAAGGACACGGTAAAGACTGTGGCTTTTTCAGACCCAGAGGCGACAGAATTTTCGTCAGCAAGCGAAGAGCAAACCACGGATGTAGCGCTAATGGGAAAAAAACAATTACGATTCATCAGACGCACCGCCTATACCGTTGAGGAAAAGGTCGATTCTTCCAAGCTTAATAGGAAACAATTTAAAATCAGATAGTGACATAAGTTCAGAAGAAGCCTTAAACTCAGGCAAAAGCTTGAGGGAAAGCGAAGTTGAGGAAGTTTTGCAAGATAAGCCAATAAGAAAAGCAAAATCCGTCCTACCAGCACAAACAAAATCGACAAAAAGTATACTGAAAACACCTATGAAAGACTCATCGTCTTCCAGTAGTGAAGGCAAATTTATAAATCCTCACAATCAGTTACACTCCACTATGAGAAGGTCTGTATAAAGTCAAGTAAGTAATGAAGAAGAGTTAAACGAGTTGTCACGGATCGAGAAAAATAGTACAAAAAGGGATTAAGAAGCCAGCGCAGAGGAGTAGGGTTCGGTGGAAGAGAGGCCCCAGGATACAACTTTTAATAGGAAGTCATCGCTATGCCTGGACAACTATATGGAACAGCTCTCGGAAACAAGGTCATTCCATTCGCCATGCACGAGTATAATACATAAATTCATGCATCTACAGGTTTTACACCATTCGAGCTAGTGTACGACCGCCTAGCAAGAACACCACACCGCTTGCCAGATAAATTCGAGCTTGAAACTTATAACGATTACGTGCAAGAACTAACAGAATGCTTAAAAGAAATGCAAAGCCTAGCTAGTAACAATTTAATAAATTCCAAAGTTAAAAACAAAGAATACTACGATATAAGGGCTAGACCTCTTAAACTAGAAGTAGGCGAAGAAGTTGGAGTTCTTAAAGAACCAAGACATCTAAAATTAGATAAATATTATAATGTACAGTTCATAGTAAAATAAATCAGAGAAAATAATAATGTGGTTGTAGAAGCATCAAATGGAAAATTAATTGTTAAACATAAAGATAAATTAGAAAAATTTTATAGATAGAGTAGATAGTAAAAATAATAATTTATCTTTTCAGTAGGCTTAAAAGATGTGGAGAACACTCCTTCTGACGCTAACCTGGCTGCCGAGCTACCAAGAATTAGACATGGAGAGTCCACCTTTCTACAAACTAACAGAGCTTAAGCAAAATCCAGGTATATACTACGAAATGGAAAATCGCAGTAACTTTGTACCTCAGTAAATGTGAAAATCCCGTAATTTGGAGAGAGAAGCAGATGGTCAAGATGTCCGACACGTGTAAAGAGAAGCTGGGTATTGAGAAACGCCGGAAACTAATTCCAACACACAAGTTCATACAAGATCTAAAACTACTGAAGTCTTTAAATTCAGACATCGATGTATTTTTCGCGAAACCAGCAGCCGACACCCTCTCTCGATTTTCACCATATATTTACACCTAAGCAAAGCGAGGAGCCCCGCTAGAGTTTGTTGGTTAGGTTAGTCGACAACTTTATGGGACTATGGACGCAGGAGACAGAGACCAACTCAATCAAGACATCGACGCTATGTACCAGAGGACGGCTAACAATCAGCTCTTGCCGCGAAACAAACACATATAGTAAAGTCCAATCTTGAATCAATGCACGAAGAACTTGCGAAAGAGAAATCGATACTGCATCAACAACACCAACAATTGTCAAACATAGTAAATAAAACATCACAGTTACAAGTATTGGCGGAACATATATGCGCGATTCTAACAAATCATTATTTATTCGCGTGAACTAGCCTTCGGCTCGAGAGGCTGTTTTATTACTAAAGTTATACTCGGACTGTGGAATTGAGGATGTCCCGCGCACCTAGTCTGTGCGGACACGTATTTTGCGTGCGGACGATATTCTGTCCTAGGCTGTGTTTAGCGGCTGTTGCGTTTATGTCCGCTTAACTCGCCATGTGAGTGGACGCTAATAATTAATCCACAAGTAGAGTACTCTTACATGGAAGTCGTTACTGCGAAGTTGATTAAATTTATTTTTTCTGGTTGAGGTTTAGTTATTATTATCAATTTAATACACAAGGGTTCTATTTATATTGATTGTTATTTTTTTTATTGGCCCAGAGCAGTTCACAGTTTACAGAGTTGATGGAAATAGCTATATTTAGCTTAGGACGTTGTCGTTTTACAGCTGTATGTAGTAAGTAAATCTCATTGATTTACTTATTGTAAACTACTTATGATTTAGCTTAACAACTTACTATTATTGATATCCTGCGCACTCTAGATGCTTCTAATCACCCTTTGTGACAGATTTACGTGGCAATTTAAACGTAGGGATGGTCAACTGCTCTTGCTAACGTCGGAGATTGCACTCGACGGACCATACCTTATACTTCTCTCTGTGGCACTTATCTGTATTCAAAGGGCTCTCCGGTCTATGCTATGCCAAGGGTCGGATTTAGCACGCTACTAAGGTGTTGGACGGATTTAGCATGCTCCAAACACTAACACTAGCAAACACCATCGCTTAACCTTAGAATCAGTTGTAGCCGCCAGTGAGTAAGTCACTATGCAAAAAGGTACTGCATGGATCGACTCCGGGGTTTTTAAAGTCTCGGTCCCGATTCACGCAGTTATGAAAATTAAATGACAAAGATCGTGGTAGTCCAATCAGCATTTGCCACAAAGGATCGACTCGTACGCCTTGTATTCGTCCTTCACGCGCACTAGGAGTGCTGACACGAAGGTCAGAGCACTCGCTCCGATTTTCGGCGCTCAGTTGTGTAATGTCGTAGTCGGATGCATCTACGATCCGTATGCACTCTCTACGTGCTCACATGGTTGTCGGTTCGCAGGATGTACAGATATATAATTTAAGAGTATAAACGTGGGATATTACAGTCCATATCCGTTTATGAAAGAAGTGTCTGTCTTCCAGTGTGAGAGCACGCGATGCTGCTCATCAATTAAGCAGAGGTCAAGCCAGGTGTCGGACTCCTGTTTATGATGCGTAGCACCGTAGGGGACCGACTGAAGGGAGTTCTCCTCAATGAGGGCCTTAATGAACTTGGCATCTTTAGATGAGGAGAGTTGTCGGCTTTGAAATCGTCCATGATTAGCTTAGTTGAATAATTATGCATGAGTGTCGTTAGTTTTTGTATGAAATCACTGCCTTGGATGGAAGGGGCATGGGGTGGACGATAAACGACGCCGACAAAGATGAGCATGACTCCCTTTAAGGAGATTTCACAGAAGATATACTCCGGCTTACCTGGCTTGCCCGACCAGGTATCGTCAGACGATGATATAACGCTAGCTATGAGTGAGTGATGAATGTAGAAGGCCACACCTCCACCGTTCCTGTTTCTATCCTGTCTATACAGAGTAGTTGTCAAGTAAAGGGATATATTTGATCTTACCGTCTATCCAGGTCTCGGTTACAGCTATCACGTGAAAAAGGGAACGAGTGGACGAGAAAAGCCTCCATATCTCAATGTGACCCATGAGAGAGTTAGCATTGAAATGTCAGGCTCTCAGACTATCGGACAGAGTTACCTTGGAAGTAGATGCAAATGTTGTAGACGGTGTCGATGAAGATGATGGTGGTCTAGGTGGAATGAGGCGGACACTTTTTAGTTGGTGTTGATGTTGATTTACAGCCTCCAGGCTGAGCATGTTCGGTATTACTTTGCGTGAGAATTTAAAAAACTCTTGAGGTCTTCCTTAGATGTTATCATCACGGCACGGGCTTTATTTTTGGCCCTGATGTAGATTCGACCATCCCTCACAAACGTGGATCAGCCGATTCCCTTGGCTGCAGCTCTTGCAGCCACGCCAAGACGATGTACTTTAGGGGGCATGTATTCATTGATGTTTTCATTGTACCCATATATATATATATATATATGGGTACCCATATATATATATATATATATATATATATATATATATGTATGGGTAAAAAAATAGTTTTTTAAAAAAGTGTGCCCACGAGGTTCACGCATTTGGCTCAAACTTAAGGAACTTCAAGTACATTATAAAAAATGGTTCTGTGTAAAATATCAGGTCTCCAGGCGCCATATGTTCCGATATATGGCCACTTGAACCTTGAAAAATGGCCTATATTAAGGTGTTTTTCAGCCATTTTCACCTATTAGCCGAATTTACAGTTATCGGTGGATTTAACTCAAATTTTATACATTTGTTTATATTTTCGAATAATTTCAAGCTACCAGATATTATGAGTGATTCATCGTTGCTAAGCTGCGCCATAACCTCTAACAAACATACTGTTTTTTTGAATTTTTGCTTATTTTCGACACTCGGACAAAAATTTTAATTCTTAATATTTATTAACGCATCAACGGTAGAAGGGTTTGATTAAAAAAAAACATCACTTTACGGGAATATTTTCTGAAATAGATTATAAATTAAAAAAAATTATAAGAGCTGAAAATTGGCTGTTTTAGCAAAAATCATGTTTTTTGCTGTTTTCAAAATTCAGGATCTCATTTCTGTCTGCCTTTTTTTTTTATACAATCGCGGTAAAAATTTCACATTTTGTACGAAGAATGGCGGTCGATAAGTTGCTGCTTGTGTATTGAAGTTTATCTACATGAGTATCGGGTATTGAAATTTTCCATTTTCGTATTTTTGGACTTTTTCGCTATTTTGAAGTCTTATGCTCCCAGCCGTTATTTATCGATCGAGACTAATCAAAATTGTTATTTTTCCTATTCTCAAGTGGAAAAATCTTATTTTAAGCTCAATTTGAAAAAGCCGGTTTACTTACGAACATTTTAATTGCATTCAAAACTTGAAGTAGGAACGGAGAGGTCCACCGAGACAGGCCCCCTTTGTCTGGCGTCAGTTCTGGGATGAGGCTTAGATGATGGGGTGGTAACAATAAAGCAAAATTTTTTTAATGAAACTTTGCCTGTTTAGTTTATTAAAATTACAAATTTATCCATATACTGTGATGCTGTTAACAAATTGTAAGACAATAAGGTTGCTGATAAAATGTTCTAAGATTACACAGTTTTTCCAGCAAAAGTTTTATAATTATATTTAAATAATGAAAATCTTTACATTCTATTTTGAAAAAAGAGTCAAATTACTTTTGCATAGATAAAAGTTATATCAACAGTGTTAATAGTAATATATCAGAAATTTACAACTATCTCGTTCGTATCACTGGAAAAGATTTTCACTAGCATCTGCTTTTCATTTATGGGCTTAAAATAATGGATTTGCCTTGTATTTTTTATTGTTTTAGCAGATTGAAATCTTTTGGTTAGTTTCTTGTTCCTTGCTTCAACATCGTATTTACTTACAAAACAATATCTGAAATATGTAAAGCGACATGTATTAGTAGTATTTATCGAGGATTTAGTTTTATTACTGATAACTTAAATGAATATACCTAATTTCTGAGTCTTTCTCATTTAAATATGAAAACATTTGTTGCGGAGTCATTATTTGTACATTCTGCAAGGAAGCTTTTCTGCGAAATGGCAACCAATGCAACGGGGTATGAGTCCGAGCCACGAATTGTTAATTCAACAACGAAATCGCGCTCCCTCGATGCGGCGGAGTACTCCTCTACGCCCGCGATATACCAACGTTGCATGCAGCTATCTCAGCTGCTTTTAAGTCTGGGGTTTATACGCTGCCTGGTGCGTGCTCGACTGCTCATATGCGTTATTTGTTTACTTGTAAATAACGCCCACGGAGACGGCGGTATTCAGGCGGTATATCAAGACCAGCATCCTGCGTGCTTCCATGCGCTGTAGGAAGTTTTCGACGCTCATTGACGCGTTCCCGGTGAACTTAATCCCCCATTTGTTCACCGCGGGACCGATGGGTCTGTTGTGTTGTCTTCGCGACCCATCGTAGTTGCTACTTTCGCTCAGCGCTTGCGTATGCGTGTTCGTCGCATTCGCATTCCTCCCCCCCCCCCCCCCTAGCAACTAAGGCTGTGTGACTAAGCCCCAAGCTGCTGTGATTCATGTGATTGATACTATATGTATCTTGAAAGTTCACATGGCCCGTTCTGCGTGAGTTCGGTGGATTCCTCTCACTTGCTGATGGTTCCACTCTTGTGCTGGACGCTATGTTATTCGATCATTGTGACATCATGGCCTCCATTCTGCACATCAGCGTCCTCATCGCTGCGATACTCTCGGCTACCGACTGACTTAATACGTCGTTCTGAGTTGCCGAAATCTGCGCCGATACCTCATGGTTCTGAGCGTCTTGTGCGCTGCAACGCCCGTCGTCACCGTACCCTCGGTTGAGCGGTCGGCTGTTCATCGTTGCAGCGTTTTGCTGGAATCTGGCGTCCCATCTGCCAGTATCTGTTGCTGCGTTTATGATTGTGCGTTGTGCGGTGGCCTTCACCTTGCAGAACTGGCCGTTTTGCCAGACGTATGAGACTTCGTCCGCTGTAGTTGTTGGCGTTGTCCTTGTCGTCATTGTCGTCGTTGTCGTGGTACTCGTCTTGACCAGATTCCCCGTCGGCACTTCTATTGCGACTATCCTATTATGGTCTTGACCTTGCGCCTCTTGCGCCGTTGACCTGGTTTGGTCTTCCGGCGTTGACGCTGGCGTCCGTGCTTGTTCACTTTCTTTAGTGACTGGCACTTCTGCGATCGCGTCTCGCATCGTTAGCGCGTTCAGCAGATGAAGGTTAGGCCCTGTTGATTGGCCTAATCCTTCCGGGGGCTGACCGTAATTCATTTCGATCGCCGGTGTCACCACGACTTCATTCACCTCGATTTCTTGCTGTAACAGCTTTAGAGGGTGTGGCTGATCGGCGTCATAATCGCCCTATATATCGAGCGTGTCGATACTTGCTCGGACGTTGCTTCAATAAATGACTTACGTCATCCTCCCTCTTCACTCGCGCCATTATTGTCAAGGCGTCCATGCTCTCCGTAAAGTCTGACTCGGTATATTCTCCGAGGAGCCATCTATTCAGCCTAGCGGCGCGATCCAATCGTTTGCCGTCTGGCTTCAACTGCATGCTTTCGAGGGCTTCGTCCATTTCTTCTTCGTCGATGCCCAAACACCAATTCTCGATGAGTTTCCCTAACTTCTTTGCCATCTTGATGTTTCGTTTTTGTTTAACGACGTTTACGCAGTTGCGCTACAACGACGTGGCAGCTCCCTAATCTACGCACTCACTCTGGATAGCCCCTAGGTTGTATCTTTGTTGCTACAACGTAAGCTACAAAAATACAACCTGTCTACTCACACGCTTGCACACTTAAACGCGTCGCTGTGACGTAGATAATTACGCAAAATCGAGTAAAGCGAAAAATCGAATTTGTGGAATCGGAGTGAAGTCCTTAAAAAAAAAACGTGTGCGTCACGGGACGGCCGACAGAAGTGATAACTTCATATGATATTTATAGAATCTATCAAATATAGAACTTGTTTAACGCATGATGGCAATAATAATTTTATAGTTATATTTTTTGTTAATCTAATAATTTATAAATGGATCAGGAATAAGTAAAACGTAATTTTATTTCCTTTTGAATGTAAAATATATATTTTATGTACAATATTTATCATTATTTAACAGTTTAAGTTGACTGGCTGGTATTTACATTATCATTATCTAATCCTACAGAAGTAACAATTGGTTTATGATAACTATAATAAGAAACAAAATTATGACACTCAATTTTATCTAAATATCTGGAAAATACCGCATCAATCGTAGTACCATGACTAGTAGTAGCTTGATCTGGATTACTAATCATCTTTAATTGTAATTTTGATTCAAGAAATGCTATTAAATCAACATTAAAATCTCCACTTAGAATAAATGGTAATTTATGGTTGTTTCGGCCAAGTAAAGTGGAACCTTCCGGTGTATATATTAAAAGTTGCGAATGAATAAATTGTATAATATTTGAAATGCTTTTGATTGGAGATATATATATATATATATATATATATATATATATATATATATATATAAAGTTGCAATAACAATTTCTTTTTTTTCTTCGTTGTTACATCGTGCTATACATATATCACCAATTGCATTATCTGAAGATATGTTAAAACCTGCAACATTCTGAACTTCTAAAGTCAGGTTTGGAGTTACAATATTGACATTATCATTAGCATGTTGATAAATTGCAACGCCTCCTGCTCTTACAGAGAGGGCCTGTAGACGCGAGCGAGTGAGAGAGAGAGCGACAGAGAGAGAGAGAACACGTGCCAGTAGAGAGAGAAGAAAGCGCGCCCAGAGTGGGGATGTCTCCGCTGAGCCGCCGTATGCGTGCGAGAGAGGAAGCAAGAGACCGCAGGGTGGGGATAGCCAGACATAACGGCGCCGTAACGCATTCCAATCAATTCACTCCGTCCCATAAGAAGTTATCACTCCAAAAAATTTTATTTACGCCAGGTAAGCGCGAATTGCTTCTGGTGCCCGCACTCGTAGCACCGCTGTGCTCTCACTCGCAACACACGGTTTGTGCTACAGGCATATACACACTCATACACCCGGAAAAAAAATTCGAAAAAAATGACGAAAATATTTTTCACGGAATTGCGCGTATATCTCGTTTTCGAGTCGAGTGTGTCTTCTTCTTGAGAAATCTTGAGGTTTCCTTGGTTGAAAACTGGACGTATACTATTCCGCGTCTTCTCGTGGAAATGACTGTATATCTCGCGCCCGTCGCGTTCTCGTGGAATCGTCTCTATGTAGCGCCACTAGCGCATGTATTCTCACTCACACACTCGCGCCGCTGCGAGCTTCGCTCCACTATAGCGTGCGTGGACTATACTTCGCGGCTACACACGCTTGTGTTGCCGCTTTGCTGCCTTTTATTGTTTAATTATTATTAGTTAAGCAATTAATAATTACGCCTATACGCTCTCCCTTCACACGAGATGTCACCAAAAAAATAATTATGAAACTCTCTATCCTAACGAGAGTACTGTAAAATTCTCCCGACAACAAATAGAAAATTATTCGACTCGGAGAGCATGCGATACTAGTGTCAGCTTCAAGTTTCGCTGCTCCGAGTCTTTTAATTCCATGTCGTGTGAAAATATCGGTAGATATTTGTTCTCGGCCTGGTAACAAAAATCTCCGATTATTATTCACAGACTTCTCGTGTGAAATGCGTTCGAATTATTCGTATACGCCGCACGAATAAATTCGAACGTCGCTCAAATCCGCCTGATTTGAGCGCGACGTAAACAGTACGGGAACGCTTGTGTTTACGTCGCTCGCGCGACCTTCTAAAACTCGCAACGGTTTCGCGCTCGCGCCGAAAATCGCAAAAATTATAATATTTGTGCGTTCCTTCCTGATTGAACCCACGAACTGGGCGCCAATGTAACGGGGTATGAGTCCGAGCAACGAATTATCATTTAAACAACGAAATCGCGCTCCCTCGATGCGGCGAATACCGCTCCTCTACGCCCGCGATATACCAACGTTGCATGCAGCTATCTCAGCTGCTTTTAAATCTGGGGTTTATACGCTGCCTGGTGCGTGCTCGACTGCTCAGATGTTTACTTGTAAATAACGCCCGCGGAGGCGGCGGTATTCGCAGGAAGGAACTGGGATCGGGCTTAACGAGCGAGGTCTAGAAATAACGACAAAAATCACGTAAAATAATAAGACTAAGGTTATATTTCCCAATCGCGAAATAAACGTGATTTTACAGTAAATAAATAATGTTACACGAGTCGCCAACAAATTTGCGACTTAAACGCTCGCCTATTGCCGAATTCCCGCGTGTTTGTTGTCGCGTGCGCGACTATACGCGGTTTCATCGAGGCGCGGCGGTAGTCTTACCATTACGACGTTGCGATGCTCAACTCGTTACAATGTATGAATTTGTATAAATAATACTTTTTTTTTAATTTTAACGCACATTTTCACCCTTGAATTATTTGAAAATTATTCGAAAAATATCAACTTTATAAAAAAATAATAATAATAATAATGATAATAAATTTATATGACAAATAAAACGTTGATTTTATTTTCTTTTACTTGCTTTTAAATTGCGTAGGAGCTCCATCAGAGAAATAGATCAATTTTTTTACCAAAGGGAATTCTACTTTAACTTTATCAAGTACTGTTTCTAAAAATATATTTACAGAGTACGCTTGGTGATTCATACTGTATGAAATGACACAAAAATTGTCTGTTTCAATTTCCTTATTTTCTGAATTTTGATAATATAGTGCTACGGTAAATAAAGATGCACTACTGTTATTAATGTGGAATCCCTGAGTAGAGTTTTGACAGATAAACTGGTAAGTTTTAGCGTAATCCATTACTACTAGTCCGGTATTTTTATCTAAACTTTTTCTACATTCTGCGTAATAATCTTTTTGTTTAATGGAAATAAAATGATGTTCAGTTGAATCCCATGAATCATTGGCAAGGTTTTCTAAAAATTCAGGCATTGATTCTTTACAATTTTTTAGAATTACCCTAGTATTGGATGAACTGTCTGAATTTTCATTTTTTACAGAGATGGAAATCCAATTGCTGTATTTTATAATCTTATCATTATCAAAGTCGTTATTGGATTTTAAAACTCACGAATTCCATCTACATTTGGATATTGTTTACATTTATGCAGCATACAATCCTTGTTTTGTAAACTGCACACACCTGATTTTATGATTTCTTTGTAATTTAACTGTGACATTGTAGCAGATATTTTTAATTTTACATTTCGATGATTCAAACAGATGCATATATTCTGCGTACCGGGATCTCGAGCAAAAACATATTGTTTTGGTCTTAATTGTGAAAAAAAAAAAATACTAGAAGAAAAAAAAAGAACCTGTGTATGACAAGTATGATTTTTCCACTCGTTATACAAATCTTTAAGATTATATAATAATATCCTTTTTTGTACGGTAGTAGAAGATCCATCATCAAGCTTTATTTTTATGCATTCCTTCATTCCGCTACAAGTTGCACTGTTAGTATCATTTAAATAAAAGTCCTCAATTTCTTTTCTAATTTCGGGTGGTACACGAAGATAACGTTATTTAACAGTCAGTAGTATGATAATAGTTAAAAATTTTTGAAAATATTTATATTTAAGGATTCTCTAACTTATATGCCATATACTCAACTATAAAGACATACAAATTTTTAGGATAGATTCATTCGTAGGATAGTGCATTAATATCATATGCTACAATACAAGTGTCCGAAGTAGATGATTTGACACGATGAATTTAAAAGTGGTATGTCCCCTTAAGATAACCGATAACGTGTTAACTTATTTTAGTACAATGGAAAGATCATATAATAGTACTTTTCAACACTGGTAGGTAAGTCGGATTTTAGTACATAAGGAGTTTTTCGCCCGAATGAAGCAAGAAAGAAAAGTCACATGCTCTAAAACTCAACTTACTCACCTATGTCGAACAATATTTTACACCACAAAAGTCTAAAAATCATGTAAAGGTACGATTTTTATATTACAACGGTATCAAATCTATTACATGTTACTACAAATGTTAATACAATTATGATTTTATAAATACTGGTTTAAAATTATAATAGATGTAATATTCTATTGAAATCGAAAACACATTTTTAATTAACGATCTATTTACCTTGTGGTTTTAATTTTTGAGCTTCAGTATACATGTAATAAGTACATTGGAAATATTTCTGGACTTGACTAAACTTCCAATCTATAGGTGACAGACTCAAGAGATGAATTTTTTCTTTGAATGTACTTGCCCCAGTATTAAATTTCATTTGAATGCCAGAAATCATATTTCTAAACCAGAAACTTTCATTTTTCATTTGCTGTAAATTTTTAAAATCTGGTAATGTGACAAATCAATTATGATTCAAAAATTGTCAATGTCGAGTTCATTAACTGTGTTGTTTGTAATTAAAACTGTTTATAAAACATACATTTTATTTTCAGATAATATTTTAGATACTTCTAATAAGTTTGATTGAAAAACAATGTAATGTCGCAAAAATATTAACTTTCAATAAAAGTAAACGGTTGGTTAAATTTGATTTATTCAATATTACAGTGCATGTCAAGAATGGTATGTAACATAATAATTTTGATTGAAACAAAATTATAGATCTAAAAAGAAATATGATTAATCGAATAAAGTAAATTATATTATATTAAATAATGTAAGTTGTACAATATTGTAATGTCCTATGTTTATACTCTTAGATTATATATCTGTACATCCTGCGAAGCGGCAACCGTGTGAGCACGTAGAGAGTGCATATGGATTGTAGGTGCATCCGACTGCGACATCACACAATTGAGCGTCGAAAATCAAAGCGAGTGCTCTGACCTCTGTGTCAGCACTCCTTGTGCGCGTGAAAGACGACTACAAGCCATACGCGTCGATCCTTTGTGGCAAATGCTGATTGGACTACCACGATCTTTGTCATCTAAATTTCATAACTGCGTGAATTGGTACCGAGACTTTAAAAATCCCGGAGCCGATCCACGCAGTGCGTTTTTGCGGAGAGACTTACTAACTGGCGGCTACAACTGATTCTAAGGTGAAGCGGCGGTGTTTGATAGTGTTAGTGTTTGGAGCGTGCTAAATCCGCCCAACACCTTGGGAGCGTGAGAAAACCGCCCCTTGGCATAGCATACACCGGAGAGCCCTTTGAATACAGATCAGCGCCACAGAGAGAAGTACAAGCTAAGGTCCGTCGAGTGGAATCTCCGGCGTTAGCAAGAGCAGTTGACAATCCCTATTTTAAATTGCCACGTGAAAGCGTGTAGATAATAAAGTCAGCATCTGCCACAAAAGGTGATTAGAACCATCGCAAGTTCATAATAATAGTAAGTTGTTAAGATAAATCATAAGTAGTATACAATTTATAAATCAATAAGATTGACTTACTAAAAACAACTGTAAACGACAACATCCTAAGCTAAATATAGCAATCTCCGTCAACTCTTTAACTAAATGTCTGTGAAGTGCTCTGGGCCAATAAAACATAACATTCAATATAAATAAAACTCTTGTGTACTAAATTAATAACAATTACTAAACCTCAGAACAAATAAATTCGAATCAACTTCGCAATAACGATGTCCAGATGAGAGTACTCCACTTGTGGACTAACTATTAGTGTCCACGCACAAGACGAATTAAGCGGACATAAAAGCAGCGTCCGCCAAACGCATCCTAGGACAGAATATCCTCAATTCCACAGTCCACGTATAACTTTAGTAACAGAACAGGCTCTCGAGCCAAAGGTTAGTTCTCGCGAATAAATAATCATTTGTAAAACTTGCGCTACCCGTCCTACTATCTAGTACGGTCTTTACTAGAGTGAGATGCTAGGATGCAGTGGAATGGACATGAGGTACTTAATTAAGAACATACAGGATATAGGGAAAACACGGTACTCTTTATTCACTCCAGCGATCATTACTTCTAGATCTTCTACATTCCTGTAGTTCTTCTAGCAATCCCTCGGCTTGCTCCAAGCATTGATGCGACCGCTTCACGCCCGGGTGGCCGCAGCTGTAGCATCTCAGCTCTTCCTCCCTCTTCTTCTTTATCCGCGTGCATTCTTCCTCGGCGAGCTCGTGTAAATGTAATAAATTATGATGATGTCAATTGCCCGGTGCGGCACCTTTCTCACGTCTTTCGAGATGATAACGCCGTCGGCTTTAGCTGTTTAGGCCGATTTACTTTAGTCAAGCCCTTAGATGGGCCGGGCTTACGCTTTTCATCCTGCTAATTCGCCGTCGGCACGCTTGCCGTTACAATTTTTTGACGTCACCCGCGTGGGCGGCGAAAGGGTTTGAGGGTAACTCCGTTTACGGGTCACCCACTTCTTTCCACCACCGCGGATGTCGACCCATATTTATTGTCGGCTTGAACTCAGACTCGAGTTCGCACGCTTCTGGCGGGTTTCTCATCACTTTAACCTCTCAAGCATCCCCCGGTGATCGAGACTCATCGTCGCACACTGGGCCTTATAGAGATTAGTTGTTACAAAATTTTCTATAGACCATGGTTTTCAACCAACCACAATAATTTGTTTTTAAATTAACGTTTATTAAAATTCTAAAAGATTCATAAGGCCAGATTTTTAAAATAATGTTATAATAATTGATTAAAAATCTAAGTTAAACAATAAACTCATAAACCTTAAGGCATTAATGGCCATAAGCTAATGGGCGACTTGTAAAGGAAGCTATACATATTTTTAAGTGGTTATTGGGGTCGCTAACTACGTTCTTCAGCATCGGTCTGAGAAGCACTTTGAGGTACTCAATCCTAGCTCTTACGTTCCTCTGCATCAAGCACGAGAGTAAGAGCACAACTCTGTGACCTATGTTTCTGTGCATCAGTCCGAGGAGCATTTTGTATCTATTACCTAGCGGCCTTTCTCTAGCAACAGTTTTACTCAGCTGTTACGCCTTGCCCTTCCCTTCTATTCTCTTCGTTATTTTTAACCTTTTTGAGAATGGTTCTTACATAGTTATTTACTATGCACCGGCCATTCTTTGACGCTAGCATAGCTGTCATCATTGACTCGTTTTTGTCGTTCCATTTCATATCGCAAACAGTTAAGGAAGGCATGCTCCGCATCTTTGTTTGCTTCCAAACATACCGGGCTATTCGGATTATCCTTTATCTTGAAGCGGTGTAGGTAGGCTTGAAAGCACCCATGTCCGATCAAAAACTGGGTAATGTAGTAATTCACTTGCCCGTGTCATCTATTGGTCCAGTCAACAATATGTGGTATGAGGCGGAGGTGGCCCTTTCCATTGGAGTTTTATCATCTTTGCCACTTAGCTAGGGTTTGTTCCTTTGCGGACTTTTAAACTTTCTTTTAAGTATTGTCACCACGCTCGCTTTCTTTGTATATATTAATTCGTTCTGTCGCTAGAACAACGCACACTGCATCTTCTGATACTGTTCGGTAGGCATAAGCGATTTACAATGCACTTCTCTTATGAACTGTTGACAGCTTTCGTGCATAGGACTTTACCAATATATCGTCCGTCCATATTGGAACATCGTATAACATAATTGATGTAGCTATACTAAATAGGAGTAACCTCCGACCCTGCGTTGGCCCACCTACATTTGGCATTAGTCGCGATAGTGCAGCACCGACTTATGCTGCTTTATTGCTTGTTCTCTCGAGATGCTGCTTAAACGTTAGTCTGGCGTCTATAGAGATTCCCAGGTACTTTATGGTCAGCTGAGAGTCTATTTCGTGTGTGTCCACTAACATCGTTATTGACTCTTTTCTTTTTGCTGGATATAAAAATAGCCTTTGTTTTATGGCTAGCAAGCTCAAGTCCAGTCTCCTAAAACCAATCCTGGATTATACCTACTGTCTCGTTTATCTTGCGATTTTCGTCACCTCTTTCATTTACTTTGCAACTACCACTACTGCAATGTCAGTATCTACTACTCAGCGCTGCTTAGATATGACAAAGAATTTTTTTTTTGTGAAAAATGGAAATTATAGATAATGATAACGATTCTTATACATTGTTGAAAATTATTTTTTGGTTAAACTCAATGTTGTATGTTATTCAACATATTTTAAACTAACTTTTAAGAAAAAAAAAAGTTTTTTGATTTCTGAGTCAAAAATCAGTGGAGTACCCCCTTAAAACCAAGGCTATCATCCTAGGCTCCCTCGACTACATCGATGCTTTACATACGCTATTTAACAGCCTATGGATTGCGCTTGCCTTTAAATTAACATGAAAAGAACACGTAACATAAATGTAAGCGTACCCACTTTCTAATAATTAGGCTTATACTTCTTTAGGAAAAGCATTAACTTTAAGCTGCGCAAGCACCTTGCTCAAGCCCTGCTGTTCCCTATTATAGACTTGTGTTATTGGTTTACTCCGACTTGACGCAAGAACTCGACACCAAACTACAAAGACTTGTGAACACAGCACATCACACCTTATAGACGAAAGTTGCAATAGCTTACCATAGGAAAGGAGACATAGGAAATACTTTGCGGCCTGCTTTTTAAGAAAGCTATTTAATACTGCAAAACCGTCATATATAATTGCTAACTTTGAGTTCCACGTTGCACTCCGTCTTGTGAGGGGTAAAGTAATATCACTAGACATTTCCTCTTTCTCAACAGCGAACCTAAAAAATTCATTCCACATGAGTAGCTCATACCTCTAGAAATTATTGCCCTCACAATTACGCTACAGCATACCTATCAATCATGTCAAGTCGAAATTGAAACCTATTATTTTAACCTTGTGTAACATTTCGAATTACACTTCTACATTTGACGCCGGAAGCTTAGTAGTCAATACAGTACTGCAATAGAAGGAAAGAGACGGAAAGGAGGATCCAAGAAGTTGGATGGATGTTGATAATGTATTTAACTCAGCCAGCTGGGGCAAGATACACGAGGCACTATAGAAAAGAAGGTACCCGCATATATAAGAAGGATTATGTCTGACTACCTTAATAAAGAACCCTTTTCTATGACACAGAGAACAGCACAAAAACCTATAAAATAATAATTGGAGTGGTACCACAAGGGTCAGTGCTTGGCCCATTATAGTGGAACTTCATGTACGATAAAGTACTAAAGCTAGAGCTTTCTAAAGGGCAACGGTTGTAGGATTTGTAGATGACTGAAGCCGACTAGACTTGAGCTTGCTAGCTATAAAACGAAGGCTATCCTTATATATAGTGGGAAGAAAATAACAGTGGAATGACACGAAATATTCTCTTAGTCGACTATTAAGTACCATGGAATCACCATGTACACCAGACTAACGTTTAAGCAGCATCTCGAGAGGGTGAGTAATAAGGCAGCAGAAGTCGGTACTGAACTATCGCGAATAGGAACGAGAAGAACTCGAGTGTTCTCTATAGACTAATGTGACTTCTGAGTCAATGATGACAGCTATGCTAGCGTCAAAGGATGACTGCTGCGCAGTTAACAACTACGTAAGGACCATTCTTAAGAAAGTTAGAAGTTTCGAAGAGAATAAAAGAAAAGGAGAAGGCGAAACAGCCGAATAAAACTGTTGCCAGACAAAGGATACTGGGTATTAAATACGTAACGCTCCTCGAACTGATGCATAGGAACGTAGGTCACAGATTTGAGCTCCCACTCCTCTAACCGATACAGGGGAACGTAGGAGCTAGGGTTGAGTATCTCTAAGTGCTCCTCAAACCGATGCTAAGGAATGTAGGTAACTGAGTTAAGCCCGGACTCCCTTACCTGATGCAGAGAAACGTAGGTGTCGGGGTTCAGTCTTTCCAGAGGATGACCAGTCGATGCCGTTCAAAGTAGACAACTAAAAAATGCTAAGGAATGTAGGTAACTGAGTTAAGCCCGGACTCCCTTACCTGATGCAAAGAAACGTAGGTGTCGGGGTTGAGTCTTTCCAGAGGATGACCAGTCGATGCCGTTCAAAGTAGATAACTAAAAAATGCTGTAGGAAGCAGACGGCTAAACGATGCAGAACGAAGAAGACGACAGGACGATGCAGAATAAAGAAAAGAGGTTTATTCTGAATCCTTAATCACCTTGGTGGATGTATGAAAATGTCAAACTTTAAAGCAGAAGCCAAAAAGACTAGTAAACGGGCCTCTTGAAAGTATTGTTCGAACGTGTAGTACCTGTGGGTATCCGGTATCGGAGGGCCACTTGTGCAGAGCTTGTCCTGCCTACGCCACATTAAAATAAAAACACACATACACGCTTACACACATACTTACACACCTACACACCGCACCTTCGTAAATAATAACAATGTGATTATATATTTATATACTTACATTCGTACAACACATTGTCTCTCATTGTACAGCAAATAAATAATAATAATAATCTAATCTAATTTTATATTTCTCTCTCTCTCTTTCTTTCTCTTTCTTTCTCTTTCTTTCTCTTTCTTTCGACAGAAACACAAGAACATCTAAAATAAGCCTTGTTCCTATTCGTAAATTTAGCGAACGTTTCTCCGTCATTTGGCTCTCATATTCGCGAATCGACAAGGCGATTCGTGGCTTCAGGCCAATACGGTTAGGAGTGATTTTATAATCATTCCTAGACTGCCACGGCCCCCTCTAGGGGTTTTACTCCGCGGATCATGGAAGGTCACTTTCAGTGCAGAAAAGCTAAAGGGCTAGTCTGTGACTGCTAGGCCAGAGAGTTGAGTGGTGGGAGGCGTTCGCGCGGGCACATGACTGCGTGTGTATAGCTATAGATATAGAGGAGCGCGCGCACTGTTTCGGGTCCCTTCGGTAGTCCTCGGGAAAGCGTCTTTGTTTTAGCGGGCCCGAGTTTTCGGCGGCGTTTAATGAATAGAGCGTCAGTTCTCGGCGACAACTTGTGAGAGAAGGTCACACCAGGGCCCGATCGTTAGGAGATTTCAATAAAGTTATAATATCTGATTGTTAAGTGACGAAGTTTCTGGATAACTATTCAGAGACATTAAATTAAATTAAATCAAACTAAGACGAAAGAAAGAAAGAATCCAGAAACTTTGACACTTAACGTACGCGAGAAGTAACTCAAAACCAAAACAAAACTTCTCCTCCCTCGACTGAAAGCACTCGTGTACAGTCGACGCTGCAGTTTAGCCGTTGACCGTAGGCTAGGCCCATAAGGCCTAATGAGTAAGAGAGAGAGAGAGAGAGAGAGAGAGAGAGAGAGAGAGAGAGAGAGAGCGCGGCTAAACTGAAGTGCGAAGGAGAAGTAAAGACCCTGTGTGGGAGAAAGCTATGACGCTCTCTTCAAACTTTGCCTCCCCCGATCTTCTCATTAATGTGTGTGCGCTCCTAGAGACAGGACGCTTTCTCTCCGAGTTTTCACATTGAGTTGATTGAATATAAAAAAAAGGATATTATTTTCTTTACAGTTAAAAGATTTGGTTGATTAATATTTTTCTTTGAGTTTCGTATTGCATTGCTAATTGTCTCACGTCGAACAATTGTATTGAATTTCATTGTACGTCACGTCAATTATCGAAAGAAGAATAAAACAAAATCCAAAACAGAACCCCAGCGCAGTCATAGTTTTGGTTCTTACCACTACCTCATTGATCTAGTTTACCAGTGATCCATCAAACACAAGTAAGTTGTTTTCCTTAATGATTTAAAGTCAAAATTTACCAAATCAAACAATTCTGCCGCGATAAATTAGTAGTTTCACTAATCTCTTCCGTATGGGAGAGTAGCTGACCGCCCGCATTTATAATAATCATTGATTGTTAGTTTGGTAACCTCAGAATTACCCTAACACTGATCAACAATGTTTTCACAGTTTATTTTTGAACCTTAATGTAGTCTTGTCCCATATAAGCCTAAAAAATGAAAAAACCTGAAACCGCTTGCTATGTGTGCTTGCTGTGAAAATACGGCAAGATGTAAACTGAAGACACATGAGTTGTGCGACCAACGAATTCATACTGTATGTCTTAAATTCGGATCTATAATGGTAAAGAGTGTTGCCTCTTTCGCTTGTGCTACCTGTGCAGACAAATACTCCACCAGCACGCTTAAGACCGCGCAGACGAGGTCAAAGACGGCAGCAGAAGCAAAAACAGCAACATCTGCTAAGGGCACACCTAAACTCGTCGTGTTCTAGAAGAATAAGTCTGCACCTTTATTGCTCGCTAGCTCTACGGCTCAATCACCTGCACGGATCTCCGCTAAACAGGTGATATCTATCAAGACGTCCCTGAAGAACTTTTATGCGGCGCTAAAGGACATTCCTAAAGTCTAGAATGAGGCCCTTTAGGCGTAAAACACCATGTTTGAAAGGGTCTCTGGGGTTAAGAAGATGCTTGGCCATTTTGAGAACCGCCTTAAAGCCCTTGACGACTTGCCTGCGCTCAAAACTCGACTGCACAACGTCGAGTCCTCCATCTCTGAGCTGCCAGCACAATACCAAGAGCTGTTGTCAAGGAACCGCACAAAGCAGCAGAACAACAGCTCGGCACCTGTCTCTAAGGAACGAAACAATCTCCGTAGCGAGATGGCTGAGGTTACGAGGAGGCAAGAGCAATTGATGAGCATTATGGTGGTCATCTCTGGCCTGGCCTACACTTGGTAAACTTTGCTGCAACTTCTAGCTTTCTTCACCCTGGCTGCACTGAATTCTATGGTCCTAAGGCAAAATGTGGCATTTGTCCGGTCAATGGGGAGATAAGACGCAGCCACCATCAACGCGCAAAGTGATAGCAGATTTCCACCTTTAGCTGTTACCCTATCTTTTAGTGCGCTGGCCCACTCCATAATCGTGGCTAGAGAAAGCAAGGGATCTCTGCCCAGACCACCTGGGACTCATTAACATCAATGAGCTGCTTTCTTCAGACATTCACAAGCTGCGCATCAAGGCCAGGCTAAAGAAAAAGAAGAGAAGGGAATGTCACACTTTCGTGGGAGACGGAAGAATCTTCATCCGCTCTGGTAAAGACAGCGAGAGGACCACCATCATCTCCACTGATGCTAAACTAGAAGCCTTTTTACCCGGATGCCGCCAACAGCCAACACGAATATCGCACACAAAAACATACACCTATCATCCACCCCTTTGAAACCACCATCTTAATCATCTAATACATTGACATCTGTTTCTAAAGCGTTTCTGTCTGAGGGTCTGAGAATGTGTCATTTTAATGCGAACTCTCTTACAGATCGCATTGAGATGATCAGGCTCTCCTTGTCCGCTTGTTCCTCCCTAGTTAAAGGCTGTGACCGAGACTTAGTTCAGTCATGAGATAAAATCCATCCCTTCACTGGATAACTACATACTATGCAGACGTGACAGAAACAGAAACAGTAAAGGTGTGGCCCTCTACATTAATCATTCATTGACAGCCAGCCTTATCTCATCATCTGACGGCAAATGGTTGAGAAAACCAGGTAAGTCGGAGTATTTGTTCTGTGAGATTTCAGCTAAGGGAATATTGCCCATTTTCATGGGATTCGTGTATCGTATACCGCATGCACCCTTTATCCCAGGATCTAACTTTATTGGACAAGTAACCACATATGTGCACAATTACTTCACGAAAGTCATTATGGGTGATTTTAACTCTCATCAACTATCCTTATCTAAAAACGTCAATTTTATCAAGACCTTTATTGATAAAAACTCTCTTATTTCTATGCCATATGGTGCAACCAACTACGGGCAGGACACCTGACTTGACCTATGCTTGATTGATGATCAGGACTGCCTGATATTATACTAAAGAAAGACACACTTTTTACCAACAGACATGATCTTATAAAGGCCACACTGGTTATCTCTCGCTACGTCATGACCTGACGAATGCATTAACATTCTTAACGCTAACTCAACAAACGCCATAAATCATCTCGCCCCATTGAAGACTGTGTCACCAGGACGTAAACATCATCCGTGGTTTACCACGGCTCTTCGTGACCTTTTGAGTGAAAACAACAAACTCTATAGACGATTTAGCAGAAGTTGATTACCTTGTGATCTATACTTTCATAGAAATTCAAGGAACGGTCCTAACAGACAGGTTTAGGAGGCTTAATTATTACTATTTACGCATGTCTATCTTGACCGATGTTGAAGCAATCTAGAGAGAGTTTGAAAATCTTGGCATTAATATTTCTAAACCACCTTTACCTGCTCAGATCTCTTCAGACGCTCTTAACAAACACCTTAGTTCCATCTCTAATGACTCTCAAGATTCATCAGTTAAGGAGTATCTGTGAACTCTGGAGAGTCTAGACCTTCCTGAACATTTCAACTTTAGGGCTATTACAGAGTATGATGTGTCAGCTGCTGTATTGCACTTTAACACCTAGACCAGGGAAAGCGATGGCATCCCAAAAGTTGTAATCCTTAAAGCACTACTAATACTTGCTCCGCTACTATATCAAATTTTCAATCTGTCCCTAAGCGAGACACGCTTTCTCTCTGCCTGGAAGTCATTGCTGGTACGAGCACTTGACAAAATTAGCTCTCCAACAGCTTTGACTGACTACTGTCTGATCTCTCTACTCTGTTTTATATCTAAGGCGATGGAGTAGCTGGTCCACTGGCAAGCCTCTGAGTACCCCAAAACAAAACTTTAGCTTAAAAAGTTTCAAACAGGCTTCCGCACTGCGCACAGCACGTAGTCCGGCTGAATTAAATTGACTGGGGATTTCAGGCTTAGAATAGATAAAAAGAAGGTCACTTTTCTACTTCTATTTGATTTCAACAAGGCGTTTGATACTGCGTGTCACGTTATGCTACTATCCTCTTTTGGCTTATCTAAGCAGGTTATCTGCTGGCTGGCCTTTAAACTCGCGGAAAAAGAACAGGCAACCTTTCAGCCTCTTAACATCGGATTGTCACACGGATCCGTTCTGGGACCTGTACTGTTCGAGGTATACGTCAATAAAATCAGTTTTTGCAAATTTACAGTCAATGCCACTTTGAGGATCTCAATTCTTGTTCTGCAAATATGAGTGCTAATGCTTATAGGATAATGGGCTCAGCTGTAAATAACCTTCTTAAACTCAATGTACTTACCAAGGCAATCGTCCTGGGCACCCTCTACTACATCAACAGCTTATCATCCAAGGCTCACAGCTATATCAACATAGGGTTAGCCCGGATCGATTACGGGTCATCAGTGAGTAGTCTGGGCGTGGTGCTAGACTCCAAACTCGGACTGCGCAATTATCTGGAGCAAGCCCTTCTATTTCCTGTCATTGATTACTGCTCATTAGTTTACTGTGACCTGACGCAAGAGCTGGAGACAAAACTCATTCATGGTGTTAGAAGGGATGAGCACATAACTCCTTTCAGGCGCGAGCTGCATTGGCTTGCCACCGTTGGACGTAGAAAATACTTCATGGCCTGTTTCTCAAGAAAACTTTTTAACACATTAGTACCATCTTACATTATTGCCTACTTTAAATTCTACATTGCACTCTGTCCTACGAGGGCTGAGGTGACACCCTTGGACATCCCAACCTTCGTGATAAAGGCCCTAAGAAACTCATTTCATATTAGCGCCTCATACCTTTGGAATACATTACATCGGCACACAATAAAAACAAAAATATCTGATCCCGGCACATGACACATGTATTTCTATGTATTTTAGTTTGCTGATTAATAATAAGGTACGGGAGTTACTTCATCACCCTCCAGTTTTATTTAAATTGCAAGTATTCATTAGTAGATTCGAGAAATGGACATTTTTATAAATGTTTCAGTATTCACTAAGCTCACAGGATAATCTAGTATTAAAAATATATTTACCTCGTTTATTTTAATCTGCAAAATACGAATCTGATGTCAGATTTAATCCATTACCCTTCAAACTTTCTTCTCAACGGAATTTTTTTATTAAATTTGAGTCACTAAATACAAATCTGGTGTCAAATTTGATCCAAGGCCCATACGCTCTTCTTTAAAAACGCAAAATAAACCAATTACGGCCAAATTTTACAAATAACGGGTTGTACTCCATTTTGGATATATTAAAACTTATCTTTTGACGATTTTTCACTTACTTTTTTGTTTTTATTTTACACATATTTTTTTGTTTTTAACTAGCGAGCCACACGCGGCCTTACGGCTATGGTGGCTTGCCGCCTTGCGTCGCGAAGCGTATAAGGCACGTCGTGTGAGGTACGACCGCTAACGCTCACGTTGCGCGCTTGCCCGATCCACCGATGCTCGCGCTTCGCGTGAGAGTCAGGCAATTAATTAAAGGTTTTGGGCCAGATAGGGTCACACCGAAATTGTTATTCAATTATATGTACCAAAAATCGTTTCTAGGGTTGTTGCTTATGTATTAGAGTTTTCAAAAAATGTTTGTCACAATAAAAAGTTGTGCTTCTAAAATATCTACAACTTTTGCATATAAGGTTTTTATGTATAATGTATAGCCTTAAAGTTTTATGATAAATACTGGTTTATTATTATAAAAAAGTCAATTTTGGCCTGTTACCTCAAATTAAAAGCATTTTCACCCTTAAGTGTGAATAGGAAAAGTTGTATTTCGTTGAGATCAACAACTTTTCTATAAACTATTTTTGTAGAATGCATAGAATTCGAGTTAGAGCAAAAAAAAACCGTTTTTAGCGATTTTTGGATGTGACCGCATTCTGCGTATAAATGCAGGATCGGGCCCAAAATAAATTTGGCACCTTACTATTATAAGGAAAGTTCGAAAATTTTTAGCCCGATTGATAAAAGTCTCTTAGAGATAATCGTGTAAAACCAATATTTTTATTCAAAAAACGCGCAAAAATTAAACAAATGGTGTCCGCATTTTAAAAAAACGTAGACGATGTGGATACAAAAATCAGATTTTAGGTTTGTGCAAGAGGAAACACCTCTCAAAATTTTAGCCCGATCGGTCGAAAATTGCGTGAGATAATGAATCTCACACATTTTTCGATGAGAAAATTATAAGGCACTTCCGTGTTGCGGTCGTGCCTAATAACCTGCACCATAGAAGTTTGCTGGTGTTCTATACCTTTCAATATTTTTTACAAATTCGGTTTAAGATATGAACCCAACAATGATTTTACGTGCAGATAATCAAACTAATTGAATAATTCTTAATGCTCAATAAAGGTATTTCAGTATACAGGGTGACCTAATTTAAACGGGCACCGGTGATAACTCGTTAGGGACAGCCCTAATCGAAAAAATGGTAGAGACAAAAGTTGTAGGATTTCGAGGGGAAAGTCTGATGGTGATCTTGGATTTGACTTTGAGCGAAATGCAGGAAATGATCCGCTAGATATTAAAAATCCTTTCTTCGATTTTAAGTTTACTATCTTGTTTGAAACGCAAAATTTTACGTACGTTCAGAATCCGGAGTCGAAAATATGGGTACTCTATGAAAGAAAAATCAATTTGACCTTGAAATAACCTAAATAATAAAAAATAACTTAAATAATAAATTTAAGAGCAGGTTAAATTTGAGGTCACCGTTAAGCAACACCTCGATATCGTACAACTTATTCTGGCGTTACCAGAGAAATTACGCAGGTGGATCTTGTTGAACTGGCTGCATGACTTCGAGATGATCTTCGCTACCCAAAACAAAAATATCACTCTGAACGTAAAATTTCCCGCGATTTCCATTCCCGCAATAAAAAGATAGGGTTTCTATTTTAAAAATCAAAGTTGACCTTAAAAATCAAGCTCAAGGTCAAATCCAAGGTCACCATCAGACTTTCCCCTCAATATCCTACAACTTTTGTTTCAACCATTTTTTTTATTAGGGCTGTCCCTAACGAGTTCACCGGTGCCAGTTTAAATTGGGTCACCCTGTATAATTATGTAATGGCCATTATAATTGAAAAATCCTATCATAAAACATAGGTCTACTATTATTAAAGAAAGAAAAAACAAAATTATTTTAACCGCTTTAGTTCACCTAGTTATTTGTCATTGGCAGCTAAAATACTTCTATAGTTTGAAATAAAAAAATGCAATATTACAATAATTTCAATAACAAACTTGTGAATAAATTGATTTCAGAATGAATCTTACCTCAAGAATTCATTAGATGAATTTGGCTGAGTAGGCATATGAACTTGTAAATAACTGTAACATCCTGAAACAGTTGCTGTAGATTGTTGATGTTTTGGAAAATTATGTACAAAAGTCCCAGACATGTTACTGGTAGTTTTAGGCTCGCTAGCTGAGCGCTGAGTTAATGCCGGTGGTCTCCCTGCTATTTTTTTTTTTTTTATTGAATTGTCGTTGATTTGGCGATTGTCTAAAGAACTTAATATACCATTCTTTAAATCTACTTTTGGTATATTTTCCATATTTTTAAGTTTATTTAAAATATGTTGCATGTTTTCAGTAACTGAATTTTCCAAAAAATTAATCTGACGAGCTAGTTGATCAATTTTCGCTTCAACTTCTTCCAACGGTCGTCCAGGTCCACCTTCGAATTCGCCTTTAAAGTATGGTTAAATTATTAAAAAGAAAACCTATTTTTAATTAATAAATGGTTTTTCAATTGTATCTACTTTCTTATTCATATTTTTAGGAACTTCGTCAATCTTCAACTTACAAACATAAGTTATATGTTGAGAAAAAACTTAACTAACTTAAAAAAGGTTGGCGCGTTTAATGTTTAGCGTATCATCATGCATGTTAATAATTTTTTTTTAAATAAAATTACAGAATAAAAACAACTGAGATTAATTAAAAAATGTCAAGTTAACAATCATATTATTTTATTTTTAATATGACAGACAAAAAATCATGTTTAATTAATAGCTTAGTCAAATAATTGGTATTTTAAACTTAAGTAATATATTAATCAATTACAAATAACTCTCAGATACTTACTACGTAACTCGCCATGCCCCTTACATTTTGTTTATAGTACATACTTTAACATTTATTTCATTTTATTGAAATAACAATTTTATAAGTTTATGTATACGAATGAAATATGCAGATAGTTACACTAACAATTAGAGAACACCATTAACAAAATTTAAAGGGCATAGCAAGTTAAGTAGCAAGTATCTTGAAAGTTGTTTGTAAATGATCAATATATTACTGAGGTTTAAATTACCAATCATTTGACTCTGCCTTTAATTAAACATAATGATTTTTTGTTTTTCGTATCAAAAATAAAATAATATGATTGTATACTTGACTTTTTTTGATTGATCGCAGTTGTTTTTAGGCATGACTGTGACACGGTGCCTTATAGTTTTGTCATCAAAAAATGTGTGAGATGCGAGAAAAGGCTTGGCCCTCTTGATCACCGCTTCAAAGAACTTAAAGATTTGTTCGCGCTCAAGACTCGACTGAGCAACGTCTTCCATCTTTAAGCCAAGGAGTCTCGCAGTACAGCACAATAACAGCTCTGCTCCTGCATTTTAGGAACGAAACAACCTCCGCAGCTAGCTGCCTGAGGTTGGAAAGAGGCAAGAGCAACCGGCAAACAATGAAGTGATTATCTCTGGCCTTGCCTACACACAGGAAATTTCGCTGCTTTCACCGTCCTGGCTGCACTTGATTTCACGGTCCTAAGGCGGGATGTGGCAACCGTTAGGACCACAGGGAGCTTTGACGTAATCACCACCGACGTGCAAGGTGACAGCAGACTTCCACCCTTAGCTGTCACCCTCTCTTTTAAGGCGCTGGATCATTGTGGCCACGGCCAAGAAACGCAAGCTTCACACTAGTAAACTCTACTAGATGCTGGTCTAGTAGAGGAAGCAAGAGCTCTCTGCTCAGACCACCTGGGATTTATTAACATCAATGAGCTGCTTTCTTCAGACATCCACAAGCTCCGCATCAAGGGTTAGGATAAAGACAAAGGAGAGAATGGAAAGTCACTTTCGTGGGAGACGGAAGAATCTTCATCCGCTCTGGTAAAGACAGCGAGCGGGCCAACATCATCTTCACTGATGTTGAAATAGAAAATTTTTAGCCCAGATGCCGCATACAGCCAACACGAATATCGTACACTTAAACATACACCTATCATCCCTTTAAAACCACCATCTAAATCATCAATACATTCACATCTATTTCTAAAGCGTATCTGTCCGAGGGTCTTAGGGTATGTTATTATAATGAAAACCCTCTTGCGGGTCACATGAAGACTTGGCTAAGTGACAAGATAACGTACATTCCTTCACTGGATGACAGCATACTGTACAGACATAACAATAATAGAAACGGTCCCTATTAAAAATGTTACCTAAGATCGTATGTAAGAACTTACTTAAAATCATATATCAGATCTTGTCAAAGATCTTGTATAAGATCGTACATAAGATCTTATTAGCGATTTTTTACCAAGAACGAAGATAAGATCTTACGGAAGATCTTATATAAAATCTTATGTACATTATAAGAACAAATTATTTTTATCAAATATTCATTTAAGATCTTACGCAAAATAGTATACAAGATCTTGCATAAGACTTTACGTAATATCTTGCCCAATTTCTTACTAGAATCTTATGCAAAATCTCTCCGCCATGATCAAAAGAAATATTTTTGTAATTAATTAAATCAAGATCTTATGTAAGTTCTAATCTAATATCTGATATAATACTTATAGAAAAACTATTTTATTGATCACTTACTGAAGATATACATAGGATCTTATACAAGATCTTGCATACGATCTTAAATAAATGATGAATAAAAGATATCTCTTTAAGTGTAACATAAGGTCCTTTATATGAACTTACATAAGATCTTGAATTAATTATTAATAAAAAGATTTATTTTGATCATGGCGATAAGATCTTGCATAAGATCTTATGTAAAAACTTGGAAAAGATATTACGTAATCTCTTATGCAAGATCTTGAATGGATATTAAAAATATTGCTTCCTCCTAGAGCAAGCTTTGTAATAGTAAAATTTTAAGTTCCCTCAAAACTTCTAGAAAATACTTTTTGGTGTGTTAGAAGTTCAAATCACGTGTTTTCCAAAAATGTCCGTATGGATGTGCGTGTGTGTGTGCATGTATACCGTAATATTTCTGGAACTATTTGGACAATATCAATGAAATTTGACATGCATGTATATTTTTGGATTCTCAATTCAGGAAAAACATTTATTTTTTATTTTTCGAACTACTTTTTTTATGGCCAATTTTTGATTTTTTAAAAACACTATTTTGTATTTTTTTTCAATCATCCCATTGTTACAAACAACTCAGATAATATGCATTTGAAAGAGAATAAAATTACCTACTTTCCCCCGTTTGGTCCTTGGGATCGACCGCTTTGTTCGGCAGATAAAATAAAAAAAGTGATTTTTTTTTTAAATTCATATCTCTGAAATTAAACATCATAATCTCACGTAAAAATTCATATCGATGAATCACGTTTCAAACTATATCCCATTAAAATTTAAAGTGATTTGACTACTTATTTTTTCAGTAAAAAATCGAAAACTGGAAAAAATTATTTTTTCTGTGTCTTGGCTAAGTTCATTGCGCAGCTTTTAAACAACCGCTATGATTCTTAAGGTACCATGGTTTCAATTTTTTTTTTTAAATTTGTTGTTTCCTTATATCTTTAAAACGATGCAGACAAATGCTTTAAAATTGTGATTAACAATAAAAAAAGCTATTTACTGCTAAAATTTTAAACGATTTCGTCAAGCGGTTCTCAAGTAAAGAGCTAAAATGTAAAAACTGATTTTTCTTAAAACTTTTTCTTCCTCTTATAGGGGTGTCATTGCACGTCGTTAAAGTCCCCCCCTATAAATTTATGTCGAAATGATTTTTTTTTTTTTTTTTTTGCAGGATTTGCAAGAACCATGGTTCTTCGTGACCTTTTGGCTAAACGGAACAGACTCTACAGGTGTTTTTGCAGAAGTCGATTTCCTTGGAATATATACTTTTATAGAACAACGCTCACAGGCAGGTCAAGGAGGCTAGGCGTAATAATTACTATTCACGCCTGTCTACCTTGGCATCCACATTTCTAAATCACCTTTACCTGCTCGGTTCTCTTCAGACGTTCTCAACAAATTTTCATAGGTTGTAATTTCCAAAGTACTACTAATACTTGCTCCTCTACTATGTAAAATCTGCAAATTGTCTTTGAGCAAGGCACGCTTTCCATCTGCCAGAAGTTATCGCTTGTATGAGCACTAAACAAAGTCAGCTTTCTGACAGCTTTGACTTTACCTTGACAACTTCCAAACAGGCTTCCGCGCTGGCCACAGCTCACAGTCCGACTTAATTAAGTTAAGTGATGATGTCAGGCTTGGTATAGATAACGAGAAGGTCACTCTTCTACTTCTATTTGATTTTTGCAAGGAGTCTGATATTGTGAATCATGTCGGACTACTCAGAAAGCTATCTTCTTTTGGCTTCTCTAAGCAGGTTATCCGCTGGCTTGCATCTTACTTCACGGGAAGAGAACAGGCCGTCATTGGTGACAACAGCGAACACTCACACTTTCTAACATTTAACACAAGTGTCCCACGGGGTTAAGTTTTGGATCCTCTGTTTTTCGCGTTGTACACCAATGATATTAGTTTCTGTCTAGATTTAGATGTGCCTCATCTTATATATGCGGATGACCTGCAAATATACTGCCAATGCAACCTTGGGGAGCTTGATTCTTGTTCTGTCAGGATGAGTGCTAACGCCAAAAGAATAATGGGCTTGGCATCACAATACCGTCTTAAGCTAAATGTCCTTAAGACTAAGGCAATCGTCCTGGGCTCTCCTTACTACATAAATGCAACATAAATGTAACACTTACATCAATATAGGGGGAGCCCGGATCGATTATGAATCATCAGTGCGCAATAAAGAGTTGGTGCTTGACTCTAAACTTACGTGGAAAAAAACACATTACACAAATATGTAAACGTGCTCACTCTTTGATGTATAGACTTTACTTCTTTTAGAAGAGCACTAACCTTAAGCTGCGCCAACACCTTGTGCCAGCACTCCTATTTCCGATCATTGAGTATTGTTCACTAGCTTACTGTGATCTGACTAAAAAATTGGACATTAAATTTTAGAGATTTGTCAGTACGAGAATCCGTTATATCTATAGTATAACGAAGGACAAGCACATCTTGCCTTACAAGCATGAGTTGCAATGGCTTATCACTGCCGGGGTGGGAAATACTTCATGGTCTGCTTCTTAAGAAAAATATTCAACACAGCAGTGCCAGCTTACATACAAGCCTTTCTAATTACCACGTACGGCTCAGACCTGTAAGGGGTTAGGTGATCCCCTTAGATATCCCGGATTTTGAGACGGAGACGAAGAATTCATTTTATATCAGCGCTTCCTATCTTCGGAACACACTTCCATTACACCTTCACAACACACTATCCATATCGCACTTTGAACAAGCAGCTAAAAAATACTTCTTTGAACTGGAAAACACATAATCTTTACGCAAACACATACTCTCATTTCATTTCATTTCATTCTACGAGCTTCATACTTAGCACACTTACACAAAAATGCATGCTACTTCATGCATTCTATTTGCAAATATGTACAACATAATGTACAAAAATATAACATATCTAAATCTAAAATCTAAAATCTCTCTCTTAAAATAGCGTAGATATAATAAAATGTATCTACTGATCACGCATCGGTCCCCGTAAAGACTAGTTGCAATCGAATTCGTACTAGGGACTAATACATTTTAGCTTTGCCGTGAAAACTAATAAATACTTTAAAATTTTCAAAATGACCCAAGATAGACCTTTTTTTAATCCCATGTATTCCAAGATACAAATTAAATGAAAACTCTATTATACTCACAAGTGCGAAAATAGCTCAGATAATAGGATAGTGGACTACCACGTTTCGATTTTTTAAATTTCATTAAACAAACTCTTTCATGATTATTGTTGTAATAAAATACTTCTGGCAATTAAATTATATACAGAACATTTACAAGTGATTTATTGAGTGATTTATGAACTAATAAATCACACAAATTCATCATTTGATAAATCATTTGATAAATCCATTGACAAATCAGTTGCTTAATCACGTGATTAATCGTCAAATGATTAATCGAATAATTTTATGCGCCAGCTGAGTTTGAGAAACTGGTTTAAAGCAATATTTTCCACGGTAGTCTTATTTTGCAATAAATTTAGACGAACACTTATAATAAACGAATAATAGCAGTTAATAGCAGTTTAGTCTGATGATTCAGCATAAATTGAAGGCAAAATTTAGTGTATCAGTTTCCTTCTTCATAGTTTCACAACTTGATGAATTTGTTCCTTCAGTTCTGCTTAATTAGGTAATACACGTTGCTCGTTGGAATTGTTTACATCTGAATCTGAGTCCAAGAAGGAAGGGGACTCAATTTCATGAAGTTCTACCAAACATTTTTCGGGAAAATAGTTGTCTTGACACCAGGTTCATTACTCCTTTAAGCAGAACTATCACATTTTTTTCTCATCTTTAACAATGGAAATTTTACAATCTTTACCGAAAAGAAGAAATTAAAGTTACGTTGTATGCACAAGTTTTTGGAGACAGCAAGATGTGCCACTGCTCTGGCAATGATGCTCAGCTTGAGTTGAGGTAATGTAACGATTGCTTTAACCAGTGCTACGAACAACTACAAAAGTTGACCTGGACAAAATGATTGCCTTATATCTTCCATGAATTTCTGCTGAAGAGCTGCCTTAAAGCCGTAAGCTGCCTAGCCATTGATCTCTGCAGAGCTGCCCAGCTAGAAGGTCGGCCATTTTGGCACAAGGGAATTTCGGCTTCTGATGAATGCACGGAACTGAATTAAAAAAATAACACTGCGTTTAGCCTGAGCTATTTCTTCCGGAGAGAGATAACGTATATCTCTCAATGACCTACCAAATTTCGGGATATCTGCCGTTTGGAATATTTTCCCTTTGCTATGTAAAGATAGATAGTTATTTTTCTTTGTCCACGTTAAGTTCAGTTACCGAATAAAGCCACGTTTATCTTTCTCCTAAAACTAGAGTGTTTTCATTTTGCGTATCACCTTATCCATAATATTCGCGTCCGCTTGTAGCTTATATACCGACAATCTGTAAAAATTTTATGTTTCAGGTTTAAGGTGGCTCGTCGCTTTAAAGAGGAGGCAAATGATCTCATACATACGTGACCGGCGCGAATTATGAATTACACGATTCAAATATATTTTCGCGCTCGGTGAACTATCCCATGCGTACTTTTAAAATTCAAAGTTTACATTACCCTTTGGTGCACCATTTGTTTTAAAATTAAAATATAAATATTTTTAGCACCACTTGACCATTATTGTTTGAAGTAATATTTTCACGAAGAACCACCTACTTGGAAAAATAGATGAAGTTACAAATCGTCAGCAAAATAACTTGTCTATGTAAACAAAGTATAGGTTTCACGTTATTACATTATATTTACAGCAAAAAGTACAAAAAGTTGGACAAAGCTATATCGCTTTACATACCCAGTGAACAAGCAACGAAATAACTAGGAGAGATATAAAATAAAAAGTGTTAGCGCTAAAAACACAGGCTTTTGGGCATGAAGAAAACGACGCCATATTAACAAAAAATTGCTGGAGGTGCGGTGCCGATCATAAACCCAGGGCTTGCCCAGCTTACAAAATGCAGCAAACCAGACCATTTCGCTAAAAAGTGTCGCTTAAATCATAAACGAGAGACGCAAAAAAAAGTAAGTTTAGTCGGAGAAAACAGTGTTGTAGACATAGAAGATGTCAAACTTTACCTCTACGCTATACAGCATCAAAGCTATGGTAAAGAACATGATTGGCAGGAGGACGTTCGAGTCCATGAAGTCACATTCTCCATGAAGCTATTGCCAGAATTGTCAAGATACTTATTGGATAAAACAGACGGTTAACTGTTACAAAGTCGTACAAAAAATCTCATTAGCTATTTTAATGATCAAATGGTGGTAGTTGGAAAAAGAACACTAAAATGAACACTGAACGAAAAGCGTAAAGGCAAAGTCGTACAAGAGCACGTTTTACCTGTACCAGGCAAAAAAAAAAATGTAGCTGTCTCTCAAACAGCTTATAGAAGTAAACACTTAAATAGATGGTTTAGAATTTTGGAAAATTTTAAATGATTTCGTTGCCAGAAAATCAAAGATATAAAGAGTAAAAAATGTACTAGTCTTCGCAGCGGGACTACAAATGTGCTTTAAAGTCTTCAACGTGAATTAAAATGCGTCTTCGTTAAGTACAAAGTAGTAATCTACAAGGATAAATTTAATTGTGATTTTTTTGATAAATTTTTATAATTGTTTGATTTAGTGATTTTGATGCGTCAATCGCCGCCATTTTTTATTTTTCCAACTTAATCACAACTCTGACAGAGATGTGAAAAATCTCAGGTAAAATAATCATTGATCAAATAGAATTTTTAAGATAGTCAAAATACAGTACGAATAAAGAAAATATAATAGAAATAATAGTACCGCAAAATATTTTATGAGATAACAATGTTTATGGTAAGTCAATATTGTTTACCTGCAAACGTTTCGCACATATCAAAAAAGTCACGTCATCTAGTTGACGCAAAAATTAAAGTGACATGAAAAGACACTGCTATATTAGTGCGTCGAGGGGCTTAAAATCCAGCGGGAAGAACCAAGAAAATCCGATTGTCGCTGGCAGCATGTGTAAATAAGTGAGACTAATATGTAACGGGAGAGCTAAGCTGTGCGAGCACGCTAATATGCACGGCAAAGAGTCATAATCGGTCTGTCGCGCCGGGGTGACGATCGCCGCTCACCGATTCACTCTCCAGTAAAATTTATACCTGGCGGGCTATATAAGTATTTACTTCAAAAATCACTGCGAAGAATTAGGCTTAATAGCAAATATTAAATTCCTACGCAAAGCGCCGTGTTCAGGCAAAATCGCTGAAGGCCTAGGTTGTCTAAAATATTTTAAATACGACATAGACCTTGGAGATAACCTCAAGTTTGAAATATATTTGCCAAGAATGATCGCATAAGCTTGTGACAGTGCATAGGCCCTCACAACAGCTCGGTACAAGCTTAGCATATGCACGCGCGCGAAGTTCACACACACACACACACACACACACACACACATACAAACACGCATTGTGACGACTATCAAGGTGGCAGAAGCTGCGCGAAGTATGGAAGTAGAATAATAATCAGCCAACGCTAATTAATAAACACGCAACAAGAGAGAACGAGATAGCATAGTCGGATTCGCACGAAGCAATCTGAAGGGCCCCGAATCGAACGAAAACGACTATCGATCAGCAGAGACAATTGCGACTTGCTCTCTCGACTCCCGACTCTGGTAGCAAGCACACGTGACCAGGAGCCACGGAAGCCGGTCAGCCGTCTCCAACAGCGCAGCTCTTGGAGTCCAGGTTAACGCAACTTAGTGCCTGCAGCTCTTGCCAACGCCACGAGACGGAGTTCAGTGGCCCGCTGACCAAACGGCGCTTACGAGGTGGAACCCGGAGCGACCAGCCCGTTCAGCAGCGGCAACGCGACGTTCACCGGCAAACTCGTGAGTCTGTCCTGTGTTGGCGAATAGCCCATCTATCTTTCTCTCTCTTGGTTCATTTTGCACATGGCACACCACGTGCAAAAGAGTACAAGCGAGTATATAGCTTAGTGTAGGGCCAAGGGCAAAGTCCGATTGTTGCGCATAGTACGCCGGCTGATCTCGATGGTCACCTCGACGCACAACACACGCACACACGATTGCACGTAGTGCACATTGTTATTTCGAGTGAATAAACGTTCCGAGGGCAGATGAAGCCCGAAGGTTCTCTTAGCATAAATTATTAGAGTGTCATTATTGTGCATGCTAAAACCCTTGTTTCCATTCATAAATAGGCCGAGCACGGAAGGACTCCGCCACTCTCCGCGGTCTGTCAAGATGGAGATGCTGAGCAGCTGAGGCAAGTTTCTGATCTTTACCCGTTAACATGGTAGCCTTGCGTGTCGGTCGCTAAGTTCGGTGAAACACACTTATCCGATTTCGTGCTAACAAGGCCACAACGTTACAAGCTATTCCTAATTGAGTTAAAGAAAGGCTGGAATAGAAATAGTTCTATTATAGTGCTATTATCTATAATAGTGCTATAAATAGAAATAGTAGGCAAAATAGAAAAGTTAGATGTTATAGAGCGAATAACACAGCCAACACCTGCTATGAGTCTATTAGTAATAACACGTAGATAAGGGCAAACAGGTGTCGGTATAGATCCAAAGGAGTCAACAATAACTTACTGAAACGACATTTTTAACTGAACAATCTAAAAGAAATGGCAGCAGATATAGCAGGCTCTCAGTTCTTTACATTGTTGGACTATAAAAAGGGCTTTTGACAAATTAAATTTAGCGACAGGACAAGCAAGTACCTTGCCTTTAGCACTTCATGGGGTAGATATGCATGCTACCGCCTATCCTTCATCACCTCCATAGGGCGGATATGTATGCTACCGCCAATCTTTAGAATATTATTTGCTCCAGAAATTTTCTAAAAAATAATGACGTCATTACTTGGTGACATGAAAGTCAATAAGGGCGTTTTAAACAAATTTTTCTGACTACACCTCTACCTTGATTTTCAGATTTTCTCGATGAGCTAAATACTACTTGAACAAATAAACATTCTAGTAAATCGCTATAGAATTATTTTGCATAAAACAAATATTTGTATTACTATTTAAAATAATAAAACAACAATAAACTTCAAAAATAAATAAAAATGATGTATTATCAGAATTAGCTTTATCAAAAAATCATAGCGAATTAATAGATTTTCTTTTTTTGTAATTTCTTATTATCTACATTTCTTAATGTTTAAGGAAGCGTATTGTTAATCGAATAAGTAGTGGTTTTTGGTTTTCCAGAGGTTTTCTTGATAGTTACATGGCAAGTTACGTAGTAATTAAAAACGTATCTTGAAAGTTGTTCCTTGCTTCATGAAATATAATAAACTTGACTTTGTTTGATCTATCTCAGTTCTTTTTTATCTGTAATTTCGTTGCGGAATATATCAAACTCGCCTAACCTTTTACTTTTTTAAAAATTAATTTTTTTATCTTAGATCTTCTTTCGAAACAGGAGGATATTTAAGCACCATTTACGCTAAGATACATTTTCGCAATTTTACTTTGCGTGTTGTGCAACTCAACAACTAATGAATATTTTGTTGAACAATGACCTTAATGCTAAGGACATGATTGCAACAGGAAACTTACCTGAGGCAGCAAGTGTTTCTCTGCCTTGATGCCATTGTAATACATGCAGTATTTTGTCTTATACTAACAGACCTTATCGGTTATTATTCGCGTTACGTACTCATAAAACCCAGAAAGAACAGTATTTTGTTTCATGTATTGTATAAAAAATTGATTTAATTAAGTTTTCCCAATGTTAATTACCTGGTACATGTGGGTGCTGGGACGATGAAGGCGTTGTATAGTGACTTGAAGTTGCAGATGCATGGTTAATGGCGTTATTGTTCGGTAAATTATCATCGATGCCTATTATTGGACGTGTTGACTTGCACATTGACGTAGAATTAACTGTATAAAACAGAATGAAAAAATAATTAAATTAAGTAAGTGTATTCTCAACAAACAATAGGTCAAATAAAATGTAGAGAAGGAAAGGAAAAAGATAAACATTATCGCTTTGTTGATTTTTGATAATCACTTAAATAAATTTAGATTTATACTATGATTATCGAGTTTTTAGACGTATCTAACAAATACTATGACAACAGAGATACGTATGTCAATGAAAACTTCAAGTTGTTGTCGAACTGTCCAGTTCATTTTGCACTGCATTTATTTTGTTGATTTATTAACCTTTGAACATTTTTTCATTCTGAATCTAATAGAATTATCCTCAGATTTAATGAAGGTATGGTTAGCATTTCATATTTTGAAAGTACGTGACGAAGATGTTTAAGTCCTTACTTTGTACACTCAAAAAAAAAAAACATTTGAAGCAATGCTTGTCAGACGACAAGGTGGAATTGTCCAGCGTATATAGTAAAGGGTAGTACGAAACAAGTTTGTAGTAAATAGAATGAAAAACACCTTTTAAAAGGCAAATTGTTGGCAACTATAAGTCTAGTCTCCTCCTTGGTAAAAAATAACTCATCAGTTGATTATGGTTGGCTAACGAACCTGCTAAAAACGTCACTTTGGCCAACAGCTTTCCGTTAGTCAGCATTTCTACCAGGGGATCTTCATAAATCTGTACATGTGTATGAGAATTCCATTCTAATTTCTCCTTTAAATTTTATGAAATCATTGAAAGAAATGCCAGGTGTTTGCAGCTTGCAAAGTTTCTGTATATGCTTATAAATATGCGTTAATAAATGTAGTAAAATCAGTTTTATATATGTCAAGTATCAAGCATTAAAGTTCATCGGGTAAGATCAGACCAGCTGACTAGTGGTTATTCACTACATTTATTAACGCATATTTATAAGCATATACAGAAACTTTGCAAGCTGCAAACACTTTGCAATTCTTTCAATGATTTCATAAAATTTGAAGGAAAAATTAGAATAGAATTCTTATACAAATGTACAGATTTATGAAGATGCCCTGGTAGAAATGCTTACCGACGGTAAACTGTAGGCCAAAGGGACTATTTCAGCAGGTTCGTTAGCCAACCATAATCAACTGTTGGGTTTTTTTTACCAAGGAGGAGACCAAACTTATAGTTGCCAACATTTAACCATGTAAAAGGTGTTTTTCAAACACCTTTTACATGGTTAAGGTGTTTGAAAAACACCACAACCCCATACAACCCCATACCCGTTTAATGCGTTTAATTAAATTTCAGAAGAAATGACCTCGACAGATAAACAACCTCTTGAGAGCCTTATTATTTTCTGTATCTTATCTTTGAGGACCTACAGCTGTTGCCATTAAGCACCCCTGATCATCTGGGGCGTAAGGGTCTTGATGATGGTGGTGGGCAGCAGCGGTAGGCTTGGATTTGTGGCCGGGTGTCACAGGTTTGCTAAGCTTTCGGTTGGTCGGACTTCCGGCACTGCCAATCTATAGGGGACGCGTCAGCTCCTTGTTGACGTCTATCGCCTCCTCCTTGACCTTGAACTTGATGAGACGTCCCGCAACAAACTCGTTCTCGGGCTCTCGTTGTCTAACGCACTGGTTTCGGCTTGATGATCTTGAACGACAAGTGTCGTTTCCTAGTAGCCGGTGCAGCTCTAGCAGTCGTAATTGCTGCGCACGCCAATTGTGGCTCTGCTGCACTGATATATGAGGAATGACCGAATTTGGGGAGGAGGGGGGGTTTCTGTGATCGAGGTGGCGTCGCAGCTCGCTTATGTCGAAATTAAAACCGCCATAACAGGAGAAGAAGGAAGACCCTGTCTTTCATTGTCGACTTTTTCCAAAGAAACGAGCGTATAAGATCTTGGAAAGAGCATACAGTTGCCGTTGAGGAGGCTGAAGTACAAGTCGAATAATCATAGACGTAGAGGTCAACATTGCAGGGGACGGGGTCGTTGTCGAGCTAGAGTGAGTTGAAGACAAATTTATAGGTTTTTGCTGGATCACGGTGTCGATCTTGCTCGACTCTTTGTAGCAGTCCTGCATGTCTTAAAGCGATTGGCCGGTGCTGAGTTTTCAGTCCACCGATATGAACCAAGGGTTCTAAGATGCTATCTCTCTCTCTCTCTCTCTCTCTCTCTCTCTCTCTCTCTCTCTCTCTCTCTCTCTCT